>OU342830.1:16439268-17039268 GCA_910591585.2 Nysson spinosus
CCGCGTTTCAACAGCGTGGACGTCGCTAAACTGCCGGGGATAGAGATGGGATCGAGACGATCGCGAGTCTAGGGTTATTCCACGATTCCCTAGGAATACTGTGTGCATATGTTTGCTAACTTTCATGGAAACTAATTTATTTCGATAATAAATGTAACGTGTACTATTCTGGAACGATATAAACGATGTACAAGAATCCGATAAAACTGTCGGTTCTAAATAAGAATTCCCTAAATAAGCATAATGATTTTTGCACGAACGAAATTAGTCTTCGTATTTATTGGTAATAATAATCTTCTGTTAAAAAATACAATGTCCGTGTATATATCATCGACATTGGCAGCACTAGGAAGAAAGACTATAGTTACTTTCTAGTAAAAAACACTATGCGGATAGATATGTCATTGACATAGATAGCTGTTTGTAAGTGCGCCTTAAACCGCGACGCAATGCAGCGCGCGCAGATGCATTTAAACGAACGTTTAAAATAAGATTTTGAAGAACGAAGTCTTCCATGGAAAAGTATAACCTGAGTGTAGTATTTATTTTTCCTCGCCGCGTTATCGCGTTCCCAGTTGTACCACCGGTTGCGGAATAAAACAGCTGCTACAGAAATAACACGAGCAGCCACCCCTAACAGACAGGGTATTGGCTGGTGACATATGTTTACCGAAACATGTTCTACGCCATCTTAATTATTCCAACTGTTAGTTCCAACTAGATGGCATTAAGTTAGAAAACATTAGAAACAACGGAGAACAGCGTCGGAGGTTTCATATTAATTGTGGATCCGGAATCGACCATAACGTTAGAATACATCGAAAACCAACCAATAGAACACCTCCCCAGTGCCAACAACCCGCATCCAACCAAACCCTGGGATACTAATACTATAATCACAGCAGGAGCGTACGAAGTATCAATTTTCGTAAGTGGTACTCGATTTCGGCTAAAACGATACCCACTGCATGAAATTGACTCGAATTGCTTCGAATTTATGTCTATAAGTATTGAACTTGATCCCATCCGTAGGCATAGGGCCACCGACCCCTCCCCAGGTCCCGCGGCCTCGGGTCACGGCCACTGTCCTCGCACAGAATTGCCAACACGAGGGAGGTGAACCTCCCTATTTCTCTTCTCTCCTTTCCGCACTTTTTCTCTTCTTCCCACTCACTTAATATCACCCTCTCTCTCTCTCTCTTCCACCATGCAAGTGTCGGCAATGTACTCTACGTACCCATGATACGTGGTGTTCGTGCGTGTGTGTGTAGTTTGTAATTGTATACTGGTATGCATATGTGTGCCGGTACGTGGGTGCGCGCGCATGCGTGAGTTAAGTGCGCGCGCATGCGTGAGTTAAGTGTGCGCGCAATGGGTGCGTATTAGCGAGATTATTTCATTTCCGCGAGCAGCCGAGGGGAGAGAAGACGCAGAGGGAACCCGTAGGACGTCAGGGGTGGTTTATATTTTGTAATCAAAGACTTTTTTAATTAATGCAAGTTTATGGAGGATTACGCGTTCGTAGAGCTCCGGATTATTCGTGATCGATGGAGAAAGGATATCTTTCGAGATACGGTTGCTAGTTCGGGGTGAATACGAAGATTGTATTCTGATAAAACTCGAATAATCAACTTGGAAGAACTAGTGGATTTTTTCTAGTAATATTTCCGGGAGCTCGTAACTAGATCACTGTTTCCCGCCATAGAATTGAATTCATGTATAATAGATGGATTAATATATTTATAACTATGATATTTTTGTCTTACTATAATAATATTATAAGAACCAGGTAAATAAATTGGAAGAACTATTCGATTTTTGAAGAAATTCTTCCGATGGCGCTTAGCAATTTTTAATATTAATATTTCGATTTAGAGAAGAATTACCAATAATAATTACATAATAATATAATAATCTACGAATTACTAATTGAAATAACCCAAATAATAAATAATCCAATAATCCAATAATAATCCAAAATATTACCAATAATAATTCACTAATTAATAATCCAAATAATTACCAAATAACAATCCACGAATTACTAATTCAAATCTAATTACTAATCCACTAATAATCCAAAAATTACAAAATAATAATCCTCCATTAATAAAATAATAGGTTAACTTTCCAAAGGTAATGCAAATATGAGCATCGTAAACGGACATTTACGGCGCAAGTAAAACGGAAGGTAGCCTCGTTAAAAAGCAATTAAAAGCATAGTTTTCCTCGTTCGTTTACCGAGTTGTCTTTCGCGATGACGATTCCGCAAACATAACCGATGCGTTTAGGTTCAACGACACGCGAGTCACGTCACGAGGCACGTCACGCCACGAACGACAGAGAAGGACAAGGCAAGGCTACCGATGTGTGTAGCGTCGTTTAAAAAGAAGGAAACACCAGAAGAATTAACATCTGACAACGATCGAAACCACCGACTGCTGTGCCTCCTCTATTTACAAGTTTATGCGATCCCTTTTTTATTGCTTCGCCATTCCATTCACTTCCCGGAAAATGAAGGGAGCTTAACGGTAGCTCGATCGACTTTTGTCCTTTCATATTGGCAGTGTGTCGTCTTGGCAACGATAAAACACCGCTTTCGACATCATGAATGAACGTGTTTGCTAACAAAGTAGATAAACCTTGCCGATTGCGCTACGCGAATGTGATTTACTACAATGGAAACTGAAAAAGACTTTGAAGTTATCGTGTACACGATGATGACTCAATGTTTGAAACGTTAATGCTAGGAGTAATGATATACTTTCATGAAACTGTGGGGTGACCTATGCATATTGAAAGTTATAGGGTATTATACTGCATATTTAAAGTTATAGTTATTATTTTATAGTTTCGACCCAAAATGGTTCTAGAACATGTTTAGGCATCATATACCATCGATTTGAGTCATTTAGAAGGGGTTTTGGCGACTTTTAATTTTTGACGATTTTTGAAGGTATACCCCTTTACATTTTTTCGATTCTGGATCGACCATTTTTCGGACACAAAAATTTTTTAACCGCTTCTTTCGACCCGAAATCGCCATAGAATATGTTTATACATCATCTACCATCGATTTGGATGGTCTAGAATTGATTTTGGCGACTTTCAATTTTTGGGAATTTTTGAAGGTATACCCCTTCACATTTTTGCGATATATATCGACCCATTTTTGGCTCAAAAAAATTTTTTAACCGCTTCTTCCAACTCAAAATCGTCCTAGAATATGTTTATACATCACTCCCCATCGATTTGGGTCGTTTAGAAGTGATTTTGGCGACTTTTAATTTTTGACAATTTTTGAAGGTATACCCCTTCACATTTTTTCGACTTGGGTTCGACCCATTTTTGACCAATAAACATTTTTTAACCGCTTCTTTCGACCAGAAATCGTCCTAGAATATGTTTATACATCATTTACCATCGATTTGGGTCGTTTAGAAGTGATTTTGGCGACTTTTAATTTTTGACAATTTTTGAAGGTATACCCCTTTACATTTTTTCGACTTGGGTTCGACCCATTTTTGACCAATAAAATTTTTTGAACCGCTTCTTCCGACCCAAAATCGTCCTAGAATATGTTTATACATCATTTACCATCGATTTGGGTCATTTAGAATTGATTTTGGCGTCTTTTAATTTTTTACGATTTTTGAAGGTATA
Source organism: Nysson spinosus (assembly GCA_910591585.2). Taxonomy (NCBI): domain Eukaryota; kingdom Metazoa; phylum Arthropoda; class Insecta; order Hymenoptera; family Crabronidae; genus Nysson; species Nysson spinosus. The sequence continues at coordinate 16,442,932 of OU342830.1, forward strand.
CCCCTTCACATTTTTGCAATTTTGGATCGACCCATTTTTCGAAGTTCTTTGACCAGAACCATTGAGATCACATTAATTTTTATTGAAACAAAATCCTAAGACACAATACTATATAAGGCAATAACCTCTAAACATAAATATCTACAACACCCCCTTTTCATTTTCAAAAATGTCGCAAAATTATTTAACCAACGAACCAAATGTTCATCATTATTCCCAACACATTCAAGAGGGAAACGTAAACTCACCAATATCGTAAAGTAATAAACATTTTCTACCGATAAACATCCAGCGTGAATGCAAACGATAACTTGTTACTTCGCGTGGCCTCAATTGATGACAAACTATTGATTATCGATAGCCTGGGTTCACTGACATTCGTGGCTGCTACAAAATATTCCAATATTTCTGCATAAAATCTCGACGGCTATTTCTATCGTTAAATTCTATTAAAACTAAATCTCGCCGATCCGCTACTCCCACAGGCCGCCATTGTTCCGCTGAAACTTTTCTTCGAATTAACCTCGATTGAGCGCGTTCCCGGCAGTGACGTCACTCAAGAAACCGAAAACTGGTTTCACTCTTCTTTTATCGCGAGTAGAATACGATTAACGCGTGCACGCGTTCACGCATGCGTAGGAGTGCTGTCTTACTAGTCTGGCTAGAATGCCTTAACCACTTGGCTTGGAATTAAATCGACGACTACGTGGTCCAAAACCGTGCAATTAATTTTTCGATAATGATCCGAGGAAAATCTTTGATAAAGTAATAAGATGAAATGTTCATCGTTTTTGTAATTATCGCGGTATAAAAACGAGTTCGTTCTAATTTATTGCTATTTAGAATGAATCGTTTGTATTGCATAGAGTGCGCATGACCGATATGTTGCCTTCGAAATCGTGTTCCGGCGGAACACAACATCACTAGAACTACTACTTCTTTCGCGTGACATTATTCCAGGGTGGTCTAGTTGCGAGTGCAATAATCCTAGGTTTCAATGACAACCGATAATGACTACGAAGAATACGTAAAACCGTTCGTTCGTGTATAAAAATTCGTATAAAATATAAAAAGTATGAAAATTGAAGATAATAATTTGCATTCATGTATAAAAATTCGTATAAAATATAAAAAGTATACAAATTCGAGATAATAATTTTCATTCGTGTATAGAAATTCCTATAAAATATAAATAGTGTACAAATTCGAGACTATAATTTTCATTCGTGTATAACAATTCGAGATAATAATTTTCATTCATGTATAGAAATTCCTATAAAATATAAAAAGTATACAAATTCAAGATAATAATTTTCATTCGTGTCTAAACATTCGAGATAATAATTTTCATTCGTGTATAAAAATTCGAGATAATAATTTTCATTCATCTATAAAGATTCGTATAAAATATGAAAAGTATAACAATTCGAGATAATAATTTTCATTCATATATAAAGATTCGTATAAAATATGAAAAGTATAACAATTCAAGATAATAATTTTCATTTATATATAAAGATTCGTATAAAATATGAAAAGTATAACAATTCAAGATAATAATTTTCATTCAAATATAAAGACTTTGAAGTTATCGTGTACACGATAGAAATTCCTATAAAATATAAAAAGTATACAAATTCAAGATAATAATTTTCATTCGTGTCTAAAAATTCGAGATAATAATTTTCATTCGTGTATAAAAATTCGAGATAATAATTTTCATTCATCTATAAAGATTCGTATAAAATATGAAAAGTATAACAATTCAAGATAATAATTTTCATTTATATATAAAGATTCGTATAAAATATGAAAAGTATAACAATTCAAGATAATAATTTTCATTCAAATATAAAGATTCGTATAAAATATGAAAAGTATAACAATTCAAGATAATAATTTTCATTCACATATAAAAATTCGTATACAATATAAAAAGTATCAACATTCGTATAAAATATAAACCGTATCAAAATTCAAGATCACAATTTTCATTCGCGTACAAAAATCCGTATAAAACATAAAAAGTATCAACATTCGTATAAAATATAAACCGTATCAAAATTCAAGATCACAATTTTCATTCCCGTACAAAAATCCATCTAAAATATAAAAAGTATCAAAATTCGAGCTAACAATTTTCATCCATGTTCATCCTATTAATTCCGAGTAGAAGGGGTTAATAAACTGCGGACACCGATAACCATGTATTACATAACCGCGGTTCAGTCGATCTAATTGAATCACAAATAAGACCGGGAACGGGAATTATGAGACGGCGCGATCGAATTGTGACACTGATCTTGTATAACGATTATCAAATGTCCGTGCAACCTCGTGAATCGTAGGCGTGAAACGCATAACAGTTAACCATCCGTTATCGCACTCCAAGGAGAAAGCTGCAACCAGCGTTGCAGCACGCTCGCATTTTCCACTGCAACGCAACGCAACATTATGCACTTTTATAATCACCGGGTTTTGTTTCTCCATAAATCATATTATATTAATTAATGACTCTTAATTACGGCACAAAAATGAAGCTTTTCTCGTTCGAATATACTTCTTTATGCAAGAACAAAACAACATGACTGAACGTGTGTAAGTAACCTCTCATATGCTGCTGGTATTTAACCCCTTGACATACAAATAAAACGGAATTTCATGGGTCCAAAAAATCCTATTTAATTTGGCTTTGAAACAGAACGGAATATTTATAATGTTAAATATCATCTAATAAGATTGATACACAATATTAATGGACAATAATGAAGTAACATTATTAAATAATAAATAAGTAGTTCTGTAAAGTATGACATTTTTCCTGTCCGCCGGAGACAGTTCTTGCGGCCCGGAGACGTCAACGTCTACAATGACACGCGAAACAAATCACGTCTCCCAGACGTCATTGTATGCCAAGGGGTTACAAAAGTTATCCCCAATTTTGCAAAGAAAGAACATTATTTTCCGCGGTTATTTATGAGGAGTTCTGTCAAACGCATCCGTCATATAAAAATAGACTTGCGTGGATACTGAATTGAATATAATTTCTATTAATTTCTATACTCGATGCATTAACCTCTTAGCTACGACTGAACTCTCCGCGGCGCTGCATCTTCGTACGGCAACCTTCGACGCGGACTGCGCGCGCAAAATAATGTAAACAGCACTGCGATTTGTGTCCGGTGGTGCTTTCCACGATGAATTTACATTAAAATAGAGTTAGAGTTTGTTGGATTTATTTACAGAAAGGTTCTTAGTTACAAAAGTTATCAATTCTTTTTCTTGGAACTGTCGAGAGAACCGAACCGCATTGCTTATATTATAAAGATGTTTATGCTAACGGTCGGAAGACCGATAGCGTCGTTATGCCTCCTCTGATTCAGTTTGAGTTCGTTAGAATCTTTTATGGAAGTTAGACGTACCTTCAGCTAGCATTCATTCAATAAAAGAATACTCGCTTGAAATAACTTGTATTAGTTATTTCCATCACCCCTATATATATTCCAATAGAGTGTAAGACGAAGATCCCTCGAAGGGAGAAATGGCGGGGGAGGCATAGCCACGACGGGACGACAGGCCCTAAAAGGACCCGGAGTGGGGATGAGGGTCCGTCGCCCAGCCGCCGAGGGATAACGCGTTTAGAAATAGAATAGAGATCGTAGAGAGATCGACGAGAGATCATAGAACAGTCGGAGTATAGTTCTTAAGGAGCTATAGATTGATATAGATAGAGCTTTGTACGATAGTAAAAGCGATAAATATATATATGTATAGCGATTACAGACATTAGGATCAACCAACGTCGGTATACGTTGATTCTTCTTATAAGAGTTAAATACATTATAATTTCTTTATACATTTTCATGTAAAGTGTTTGAAAAAGAAACATAGTAAGGTAACATACGGGAAAGACACTATAGTGTCGTACCGTTCGAAAACAAGACATGTGCGAAAGGCACTATAGTAGCGTACAGTAGCTGAGCGGTTAAGCGCATCTGTTTCCTTTCGAGGAAGGTACATAAACTGTGTCAGCTGAATCATTGAAAACACGATCACACGAATGTGTTTGAAAATCTATCGTAGAAAGTAAGATCAACCCTGAACCTCGAAGCAACTGGAAGATAGAATGAGTCACGCGAATCAATATCCCTCCAGGCATTATTTGCCGTGTACATTAGAGCGCGAAGTAGCTGGCGATCTTCTACATCTAATGCACACGACTCTCTCTAAAACGCTAGGTTTACGGACGTTTCATATACAGGATGATTATCAAGTTAGTATACATTTTATGCACACAAGTGTTTTATTGTGAAATATATAATATCAATTGAAAGTATTACTTGAATGAATACGAAATTAGTGCATTTCAATGTGATGGCCCCGGCAGGTTTAGGTAATTGACCAACTAAAACAACGAATCAGAGCAGCGGTCGGTGACGTCGCTCCAGGTATGTTAGGCAGGGAGTTTAAAGCTATAGAAGAGCGCTGAGACCTGCGCCTGGACCTGCAGGGCCGTCACATTGAAGTGCACTAGTTTTGTATTCATTCAAGTAATACTTTCAATTGATTTTGTATATTTCACAATCAAACACGTGTATGCACAGAATGTATACTAATTGCATAATCACCCGCGAACGAAACCGCACGTTTTCTTTACAAAAACAATTATTCTATTTAAAAACAACGTAATATACAGTATTAACTTGTCGTTAAATGAATAAAAGTCAGTAAAAGTGGTAGGTGAGAAATGTAAACGGTTTCTGTTATTTTCTTAGTGAAATTCGTTGTTACCATAATTCCTAGTAATATATTAATTGATATAAATAATATAATATATATATATAATATACTATATAATATAACTATAATTATAATAAAGTAACAGCTAACTAATACTCAGCTTACAGCTCCAAACTTTTTTACTATAATTTCGTTTAAATCGATAACATTTGATCAAAGTACTAGTTCCATAAAAAAGCGACATAAACGAAGCAGTTACAACTATTCCACTCGACGGAAACAACAAATTCTAGCAGAAAGATCGATCACGCTAATTAATTGCGCGTATTAAAAAATCGGGAAGTCATGCTCGACAAGGCTGCCAAACTAGTTTCCAACGTGTCTTTAACTTTGGTATCGTTTCAAAAAGCATGCAGAACACTGCGCCGACAGAATTCAGTGCGGTGGAAAAGGTATTTGTCAATGACTGCGGAGCGACAATAAACTACCGACCAATGAAAGCCTGTCGCATGTAGAGTACGAAAGCATACAATTGGTTACGAAAGTGCATACGTTAGTTAATAGGTCACCGTTAGTCCTGCACGAGATCCTATTGGTCACTGGTGTGTCATGAACAATGTAAAATCGACAGATATTACGAAGCAAGAAATCAACCCACTGTTGGGTTCTGCAAAGAAGGCACTCGTGACGTCGTGTCACGTGATACGTTACGCGCTATATGAATTCGCGTTATAAGAAATCGTGCTGTACGGGAATTTGTCTCGTATAACGCGCGTAATTTAAAGTAACACGTTTGAAATGATTATTGCTATGCTAACTTTGATTTTCTATGTTTTATGTTATATATGATGAAGAAAACAATCTAATGCTCGACTAAAGCAGATTTCATTCTTGAATCAGGTAATTTCTGTGTTTTATTATTTGCCGGGTTGTACAAAGAATCGCGTTATATGAAAACTGTAACATATATATATATATATATATTACAAGGCAGTCGTGAGTTACCATGGAAACCTCGTCGAAAATCTACGCGTGCCATCTTCCGAGAGCTCGACAATACGTGCACGTATAAGGCAGCAAGAAGTACTGCACGAATTGTATTTAGGCGTCGCATTGTGCTTCCTATGTGTCATGGAAATGGCCTTGACTGGGCCAATCGATTAGCTGTGCCCAAAAAGGGGGCCAGCATGAAGTGAGGGGAAACGTATACAAAGTATAAATTCGGGGGCATTAAGTGACACGGATCCGACGGAATGGCTTCCAGGAGGAACGTCGGATTGCAATATTACGATCAACCCTCTACAATTTTTAAGTGACATTTCTCAATCTCATTCAGTTCCATTTTTCATTTGTAATCAGAATTACAGTAAACTCCCATATAACGCGAGTTCCTACAACGCGCTAAAGATATTGCCACGACTGTTTTATATAACGCGATTCTCGTACAACGCGCCGTATAATACAATGCGGGGATTCCCCGTTTACTTTAATCAAGCATAGCATAGTTTGTTATCTCCAATTCGCTATAACGCGATTTGATAAAGCGCGTAATGTATTAACCGAACGCAACCTTTTTTTATTCCGTTTAAATAATCAGGAAACCGAAAGAAATATTATATTTAAATATATAATGAGAGGTGAATGAAACTCTCGAATTAAAGTATCGTACTTCATTGAAGATGCACCCATGGAAGGCGCCTTCATTAAAAATAAATACGAACACCCCCAGCAAAATCTACGACGTTCATAAACCTAAAAGATGAATTCCATACCTCCGACTCTATCGAAAATACTAACAAACTGAACGTAAATCACGTTAAACCCCTCGGTATTTTTATCGCACACTTATATCATTTACAAAGGAAATCACGTACAAAAGCCGGTGCGGTAATTCATGCCAGATTCGAGAGACACGAATCACCGCGTCAAGAACCAGTACCACGAAACGCAAGAAAGGAAACTTTGTCTCGAAAAAGAGTGGCACGAAGAGGCGGCAGAAAGAACGAGGCAAAGTGTCGAGGATAGGCGGATGAATAATACGCACTAGCATTTTACTTATTCGCAGCTGGAAGTGCTCCCGAAGTTCGTGCGAAAGTACATTAACCTAAACAACCCGAAACATTCTCCCGTAGCTGGGTTTTGCTGGATCATGCGCAGAACAACGGGCAGCAGAATCAACGAATGGTGGCCGCGGAGAGGGGGGAAATGGAAAGTAGGGGAAGGACAAAACCCCGGGCGTTTCACTAGATAGAGTTCGAGGACGTAAACAACGAAGAAATGCCTCGGCAGGATCGCAGGGACAGCGGGATTCAATTTAGGCAAAAGTCTTTACGTCCTTAGACGTATTTTTCTAGAATCAAGCGCTAAAAGCACGTACGGGGGGAGGGGGTAAATCAAAGAAATTCCCGAGGATCCTCGATTAATCTCGGCGGCCATGTTGTTTTCCTTTCGATCATTGCCCCATATATTAGAGATTACCGAAAAGTAGTCAATCATTTTTTGCATATTTTAGGAAACTCGATTTATTTGTTCATATTAAACATTATTCCATTAGATAATTCCCCTTTTGGTAAAATCTAATTTCATGTTTCGCTGCGAGAAAATTGTTCACTTCCAATATGGCCTCCGTAACATATCCGAAGGCGCTGTTTCCATGGAACCATTCGAATGGGCTCAAAGTTAAATTACGTTTTTTGAAAAACCAAGTTATAAATAGAGCGTAAAATGTTGAAGTTACACCGCGCGTGATTGGTTTATAAAAGATAATCGTGTTAAGTATCATAAAACAATAGATTACTTTCAGGTACTCATAAAAGTATTCTCACAGAATTCATAGACCAAACCTGGAATTTTCCTGTGACTTACACCTCTCGTAAAGAAGTGATAGATGACTTAGAATTTGGTCAACTTTGCGCGCTCTTTCTTTCGGAATTTATTAATAATAAATATCATTTATAAAGCGGGATGGTAATAAAAAATTCAATCGAGGCAATGTGAATATAAATTCTAAAGTGATTTTATCCCGATCAACAAAATATCCGTGCAAATAAATCCTGTTAATTCGGGGACGCAGTAAACATGGAGGAATCACGCCATGAACTAATTCGTTACATAGTTCGGAAAACTAAGTCGCGATATTTACTTATCACCGGCTGCTTATTAAAGTAGATAACTATTTTGCTTTCCATGTTTACTTTACTCATTAAAGAAGTTTACTTTGATAAACAAGGTTTCGAAGGTTTTCAAAATGGCGTTTAATGTATCTGGCATCGTTTATCTGAAATTATTTCCAAGATGAATCAAAATCACGATGCGCGATGATGACATCCGATTTCCATAAAAAGATTAATACACTATTTCTACGATATAAATAACGTGTGAGTTAATTAAATTTATGTAATTAACTAACCGGATATAAATAACGTACGAATTCAATGATCACCGAACAAAAAGTCCTATATTTAAACCGGTGTGCGACGGAAATACACGTGGCTTGAAAATCTAGTAACCTTTCATCGTGAAGTTACAAGGTAACTCTAATAGCGTCGTTGTTATGTTACAAGGTTAAGCGAGTTCGGAGACCTGATTGGCAGAATAACTGGCCGAGACGCACACATACTTGCGCGCGCCGAACGTTCGATTCGCTCTCATAATTTCACTCTCCGATACTTTATCCAGACTCATATTAATTATCTGTAATTAGGGTCAAGTCAAAGATATAAAGCTTGGTATCCGCGATAACAGTGATTTTTATCAAAATATAGCCAAATTTCGATCTCTATAGATCTATTGATCTATTTCAATTCATCTGCCTATGATTTATTTACACTGGAATTTCGAGTGCTACGCGAAATGTGTCCGATTTACGAACACCATGAAGTTGGCAATATTATTGTATTCGAACGTTGATCTACGGATAAACTATAAATATATAAAATTATATGTAAATATGAGTGCAATCAAAAAATTATTATCCAGATATACTAAAAAAAATATATTTTAGTATATCAGGATAATAATTTTTATAATATATATATATATTTATATTTATATAAATAACCAAATAAATAAATCTACAGAGATCGAAATTTGTCGGAATTTTCGATGAAAGAATAAATGTATTATAAAACATAACCTATTACTTTTCGTTTCTATGCAATCGGTTCTTTAGTTTATTTCAGTTTATATAACAATATTGCAACGAAAGATTGTACCAGGACGAAAACCAATCGAAAATGTATTTTCAAGAATGGCGGACTTTTTCGATCCTAAATCGAAGTGGTTATCCACATGCCAGACGACGGGAAAGCAAAAGAATGGAAGAAAAACGCAAAAGAAATTGAAAACCAGGACCCAAACAATCATTTCTGGCAAGAATCAATCCAATCACGTTTTATTATAATACCGAACGAACAACAAGGGTGCCAAAGGACAAATATAACCTATGAGTCGTAACTATTTCCGTAATAAATAACCGTCAGATAAATCTTAAAACTGCTGCTTAAAATGGACCCTCCATTTTAAGCAGGGTGGAATCTTTTGGACAGACTGGAAGTCGAAAACTCCCTAAAACAATCTCGCGTTGACAAGTAAATCAATTCTTACTGAAACAAACTATAAAACGGAAGTTAACCCTTCATAACCCAATTTTTTCGTATTTAAAAGAACATCGTATAACTCAAAACTAGTTGTACACGAATATAATGAAACTACTTTACGCGAAAACAGTAATAAAAGAATACTTAAACGCATGGAAAAATGGGATGAACGTTGCGCGTAATTTTATAATTATTATTACAACGAAAAAATGAAAGAAAAGATACGGATGGACGAATCTGGGAATTAAAAGATCGAAGTTGCGATTGGCAGCATTTAAAGTCGAATTTCATCCTATAATATACATATATAGTGCAGCAAAATGAACTTCGCGGAAATACTGATAGAACCGTGAAAAGAACCTCCGCTGTTCCATTGTCTTCTCAGAAATGCGAGAGAAAAAACGAGTGACATTTTAATGCTACGATTATCTTACGACTAATCTGGATTCAAAATCTCGTAATAAATCCGGAGGTTCGTTGGAGATCTAGAATATTCGATGATATCAGGTCGACGTACGAAACTACGGAACTAAAACCACGGCGTTGATTTGCAGGGTGATATTAAAATTCAGGGTAAAAACAATGGTGAATTTAAGGTAGAAACATAGTTCGGAGTCATTGATGTTTTGTGCTCAATTTTTGAATGGAAGGAGGAACGAAGCGAGCCAACCGTGAAACTGTCGGAATGCATTAAATCGTGTATCGCGATAAGTCATCTTGACAAGTGATCATACTCGCGCAAAAATCTCTCACACAATTTCGGATATCGCGAGGAACCAGATAGAAACGGGAAATCCAATTACACGAAGAGACGATAAAACTCCCCTCGCAGAGTTTCGAAATCAAAGTAGCATTATTTTCGAAGCGAAGCCAAAGGGAGCCAAAGGGAACCAACGTAGCCGGCAAACCGGTTTTCCCACACTCATTTAAAGAGAATACAGAACGCCCGATATTCATAGAGAAATTCTCAATTATACGCGTGATTATATCATGATTAATAACAATGATATCCAAGCTAGATAGCAGCAAGATAGTCAAATTATCCTTAACTACAAAACAATCTGATTTTCGTAAACAACTGAACGTCAACGAAGCACGGACGTTTCATGTTTTCCTGAGTGACGGCACGGATTAGTGTACGGCATATTCGGCGATGTTCCAAACATAACCTATACGTATCACAAGCACGGAACAAAGCCGATATTCCGAGAGGGATGAATGTTTAAAACACGGGCGCGGTTCGGAAAAGATATACTCGTAAGGAAAGTAAATACCATGTCGGCCCCCAGGTCCTTCATGTCGCAGTAAAGAAAAAGGTCCCCCGGTGGTTTCATCCAGTCGCCTGTGCTCGTGCCCGCTCCCTGGCCGTACCCTACACCGAAACTCTCCACCGTTTCCAAGGTACCCTCGGTACGGCGCGTCACCTCCGAGAAATTCACCGTTAACCCCGTGATACACCAACAACGCGAACCAACTAAATATCACTGTTCTCCTCCACGCACACTCTTTTGCCACTCACTCGATCGAATCGATTCGATCTAACGCTTCCGGTTCTTCCTTTGCTTATTCCTTTTCCGGTGGTTAGGATACGCGGACACGAGAAGACTCGTTCGTTCGGATGCGAATCGAAGAACGGAGAGCGCGGAGGAAGAAGCCTCTCGTAGTAAAACGCGGCGTCGGGGGCGCGGACGGCGATTCAGCCGGCACTGAGTACACACCACTCCCGATTGTTTTCACGTTCGTTTTTCCTTCCAGCTTTAACAGGAAGAACTCTTTTCAGCAATCACCGAGGGGCTGGGCAGGGAAACGCACGATAGCCGTGTTAGAAGTAACACGAGTCTATGAAGCCGATGCCGAAGGTAGCGTGCGCGTTACGTGTCTCTGTGTATGTCAAAAAGAGAGAGAGAGAAAGAAAAGCGTTGCGGGCGCCTGTCAAACGGTTCGACACCTTCGGGTGCCTCGATGCTGCCACTGCTACCTATACTCCTCTCTTCTTCTTCTTCCTCGTCCTCCACCGCCACCAACAACACCACCACCACCGCCTCCACCGCCACCGCCACCACCTTTCTCCTCTCGCGCACTTTGCACACTCACTACGCGAAAACGCGTTTATTTACAGGGTAGGATACGATGTCGTGTTGCAACGCGTACTTTTCGAATTTCACGTCCGACCTGGCATTATCCGTGCGGACGCGACGTCTACGGCCGTTAAAGTTACGCACGGTGTTCCGATGGGTTTCTCTCTCTCAGAAATATCTTTCTTCCGACTCCCTTGTTCACTGTTTCCTTCTTTTCCTTCTTTTCCTTCTCGGAGTCTTCTCCTCCTCGAATTTTCGTTAACCGGCCTCTCTGTTGGATGGAGACTGGCCTCCCCAACCGAAACAAAGAACGACGCTCGAACGACGCGCCTTCTGCCGGCCACTTTTCACGATTCCGGCTGCCTTTTGCCGCGGCATACGACCCAACGACCAATCGCAACACTCCCTCCCTCTCTTCCTCTCTCTCACTCTATATAGATATATACATATATATATATATATATATATCCGTGTGCTTTACCTTTTCTACCTTTTCTACCTTTTCTACCTTTCACGACCTCTCACGGAGAGCGGATGAAAATTTCATCGTGGCTCGTCGTAAATTTACCTGCCCTACCTCGAGTAAATATTAATGATATCCCGAAATGATAGCTCTATTCGATGCGAGTTAATTCATCTACGATCAACCTGTTTCTACTCGATTTATTATTCCGAAAATCGACTCGAGGAATTATTATATGAAAACCGTAAAAGATCGAGACGGCGACTTAAATTGTACTCGCGATATTTGAATTCAAATAAGCGAAAGAATAATGTATCATTTAGATACATTACAGTTTTTAAATCGTGTGAAATTAGCTTCTTGGAATGTTTCGCATCAAAGTACTTTCCACGCTTTTTATATACGTAATCATGCATTCCTAAGGATGACGTTCAATTATATAAATACAAATTAAACAAGTAAGAACCATAAATTCATGAAGTTATTGCGAAAGGCATAAATTAAGGTATTATTTAATCGCGGTAATATTCCTTTAAAATGCGAATAGTTACGTGCCATGTTCCGCCACGTATATTAAATCACGGTGAAAGTAAAAAAAATATTTAAAAAACGAGCGAAAAGGAGTAACTGTTACTCGATCCTTCTACCACGTGTCTAGTTTTGCGTTCTCGTCCAACCGACGAAAAGGAATCGCGCGTATCCCATTCGCCGAAAACTGTCACGTGACAGAAACTGAACGATGACACGAAGGACCTCAATGAAATAGCGGGTTACGTGTATCAAGAAAGGGTATCAAGAAATATTGCTTGACATTAAACGAGAAGAACGTATCAAATATGACAAACTGTAACCCGTAGATCAAAGCTTAAATTGATAAAAGAAAAAAGGATCCTGAACGTTCCCGTGAAAGTAACCTAGAAGATTGTCCTCCGACAAAAATAAAGACGTAGCGAGAGAAAAAGTAGGTACGATCGCGCGAACGGTGGGATAAAAGTGTAAGTGATGCGCCCATTTGTCCCTCTTCTTTTCCTTGTCATTTATACGTTCAGTATTTTCTCTTCCTTTGGCTCTCGCGACTACGAAGGTCAACTGTCTGTCTGAAAACGTGGTAGAAACGCGACCATTCGTAGTTTGCCAAACCACCAAAACCCCGGCCATGACACGCTTTTGCTCGTAGGACCCACGCTCACGAACGTGTTGTAGCCGGGCCTGAGCCTTTTACATGCTCAATTGTTAACCCACTATGTTACAATCTATTGGTCAACACACTCTCTCCGTTTCGTTAGACCGTCCAATGAAATTCAGCTACACAGACCGAGATGAGACGGTATTACTTTCACACGAATTCACGGCCGTGAACATCAGCCTTAAACCCGTCGTAGAATCTTCCATTAAAACTGAGATCGTGCGAAAGTATCGGAACAGGTTGGTTAACTCCCTTGCATACTCGTAATTCATATGCAACGATATACACTTCGATTGATTGGGTTAAGTTAGAAATAAGTAGCGTTTTTAAAATAAAGTTATACGTCGATAAAACGAATTGTGTTGGAATTTAAACTGATATATTCGCCGTAATTGTTAACCGTTTGTATTCGGTGCGGTGAATCCCGGGAAACGGAACGTTGTGAATTTGAACTTTTTTGTTATACTCGGCATATCCGACATTTTGACGGTTTTGGTAGTCTAGTGTTAAACATTTCCGAAATGTGATTCATGGTAGAAGTTAAGATACAACACAAAGAAGTTAGATGTAGCAAGCTGTTTAAATATTGGAATACGTGATTGTATTACGATATCTACTCGTGAAATTTCATTGAAATTGACTTTAATTAGATAACGGTATATGTATTAGGTTACCCTGATAATAACACGAAGAAAGTTCTTTTTAAACATGGCCGAGGTTGGTTTAACCCTTCCGTAAAGCCTGGCTTCAATCAGTTCTATTAACCTCGCTTACTCGGCGTAGGCGTACTTAGACACGTATAGTTTTATATGTACCGAGAGAGATCTCTTGGGAATACGAAAACTATCGGAATTACCTTCATCTTCGGAATATGACTATTTACATCCCAGCGAATGTTATGTTTAACCCTTTGCACTCGGAGGCGACTCTCAATCGCCATTCAGTTTAGTGCGACAACTCGAACGGCGATTAAGAGGCGACATTAAGATTTACTCCAGTTGTCGATGATTTTAAATTCGATAACAAAAAATGAGTGGAGGAAATGTTAATGTCGACTCTTAGTCGCCACTAAGTTTACTGCAACAACTCGAACGGCGATTAGAGACGACGTTAAGTTTTATTCCAATTGTTGGTGATTTTAAATTCGATAACAAAAAATGAGTGGAGTAAATCTTAATGTCGACTCTCAGTCGCCACTCGAATTACATGCAGAAACTGAATGGCGAATGAGAGTCGCCTTTTGAGTGCAATGACTTAACCCTTATAGTACCGTATAAGTTTCCCGGGTAGACTAAACAATACCTCGAAAAATATGCGATTTTTGAGGAATCTATTAATTCTTGTATGTCATTATAAATGTTTAAATTATATTAAAAATGGAAAGCCTATATCGGGAAAATGTATTTCCCGGAAAACCTATAAACCCGATATGTCGGCTCTAAGGTACTAAAAGGGTGAACACAAATATTAGTCGTAAAACTTGAGAATTCTAAAATACTTCTCGTTCCACCCAGAATCTAGCTTTTATTTTCGAACTTTGGCCTTTAAAAGTATTAGTTGGTATAAACAAAAAACTAGACGTCGCTGAAGGCAATTAGAATGTTATAACCAAACTTTCACTAACCGAGATATTTTCAAATGTTCGATGATTCCAATCATTGAATATCAAATTTGATATAACTCGGGTAGCTGAAGAATTCTGATTATGATCGAAGGAAATACAGGTAATATTCAAATAATATAACTATAAATGAGTCATATCATTCGAAAGTATAGAATCCACCACTCTAATCCCGACGAATATAATTTCTCGGTAGTTCCTTCGTGACCTTCAATTTCATATTTTTAATCGACCGAAAGTGCGATTCGATATCAGTTTTTATGTTCGATGCAATTTCCGCGAAATTTCGCGTTTTCAATCGACACCGTTATTAAATAAATCCAGGCTAATTGAAGTATCAAAATAAATTCTCAAAGCTTCCCAGCATAATCTACGATTCATGATGCGAATTTTATACCGGAATTTCTATTTTTCGAAAACTCTCGTTGGACTTCGATGTAAATTGTTTTTGTTTGAAAATGGACGTTGTTTCTTTTCTTAAGAATGAAACATTGGGTTGGTCAAGTAGTTTGCGCGGTTTTTAACACTAGAACTACCCAACATAAACTTTGTTATGATTACATATTTTTATTTATATATAAATTATGGCTGCACGATTTAAGTTAATTAATGGATTGAATTATTCGCGTTATGTATGTCGAATCTCGAACAATTCGCCGTGTTATGTTCGAATAATTTAATTAAAAATGGCGGACAAGTCATTTCGACCACCTTTGTGGTTCTGGTGTTGACATTTAAGTATAAAGCGATTTTTAACGATTAACGTATCGTCTGTTATTTTTCCGACAACTTTGTAACCCCGCGTTCATAAAAATCCCTTAATTTGCCCGCAAAAAATTACTGCAAACCGCACCAACTATTTGGCCAATCCAATAGTTTCATTGGAATTGAAAAATATCTCGTGCTTTTAAGATTTTGCTAAGTGTACGATGTAGAATAACACGTTATTAGAAACAAAACAAGTAATGTTTACATTAATCAACCACAAAGTCAGAAATACAGAAGATGTCACATAATTCTGCTTACCTGGCCATTTCTGAATTGTTGCTGCTGCTGCTGCTGTTGTTGATGATGGAATAAGGCAACCTGCTGCTGGGCTGTCATTTGGTTGTTTAGATACACTAAATGCTCTGCTCCAGGAGCGCCACTCTGAACAAACAAAAAGACTAGATTTAAATAGTTCGAGGAAAGCATGTTATACATCCGAAATACTGTCGAAACAATATTCATGGACCATTTCATTATTTTATTAAATCAATGTATGAGCTATTATTCTTGCAAGTGGTATAAGTCCAATGTTTATGAAACCTGAATTAACCCGTTGAGAGCCACGTAGAAATCCGTATTATACGATACCTCGCGATACGCGTCCGCAACGTCTATATAATATTTAAAAACAAAACTGTTTAAGCGCTCTACGATCCCTGGATTACTTTACATCGTTATCATAACGTTATAAATATTGCAAATATTGCAAATTTTACGAATATTAGCAATATATTTGATTCCAATTTTAGTAATACTGGCATCGGTAGACACCGGTGACCCCCATGGCGTTCAACGTGTTATACATCACTTTTTTCGATATACTGATATCCTCTTTTATTAGTTACGATACGAAAATCAGAAGAAAAAAATGGACTTATACGAGTTTCAAAAATAACGGCTCACATATTGCCGGACCATAACTTCTTTTACCGATTTAACTAACGTCAGATATGAAACAAAGATCGGTACGAAGTAATTACGAGACTTGCGTTTTACGAAATACTGACTTTGGATATTAGATATATGTCGTTCCGACTCACTTTTAGTTGCATCGGATGTATTTCGTAAGGTAGATGAACATTATTCATGGTCTGCAATCCCAACTGCTGTGGCTGGTTTTGTTGTGGTACACTCAATTTAGTTATTGGATACTTCCACTTCTCTTGACTCTACATAACAAACAGACGTTCGGATTTAAAGCTTTGCTAGAGAAGGGTATTCAAGGCATGAAACTACTACTTGAATGATATCTAAAGAACTACATTACTAACATTACTCGGTTACTCGACTGCAGAACTTTCTAGTAACACTTACATTATCGATGATAGCATCATCGGCGAGAGCCCAAGCTCTAGGTGCTTGTTTGCTTTGAAACGCCGACGATTGGGCATTAAATTCTGGTTCGGTAGGTCGTTGAAAGACATAACCGACCATGGCATCGTCTTGAGTTCTACTGACACCCATTTGATGCGTTTGTCCGGGTTGTATACGTATACTATCACCTCCTGCCATCACTTGACTACATTGCTCCACATCCTGATAACAAAAGTATCATCCTAACTCGTAGCATATGCAGTAGACACTACGATACTGTAATTTTATAAAACTTTAAACCAGGGTTTCCCAAACTATGAGGATCACAAAATGATACCTGCTACCTTGTGCCAAAGCAGGGAAAACCAATGAAATCATTTTAAGTATATTCAGGAATAAATGATAATATAAACATTTGCATTGTGGTATCATTATAAACAAATATGTTGTTTCATGTGGCATAAAAGTTGAGGAATACTGCTTTAAACACTTTAAATTAAGGTTGGAAGATCAGACAGTGGAAGATATGCAATTATAAGGAAACATTATGTGACCAAATTTATATCTATATATACTAAGATGCTTAACCAAAGAAAACATGGTGATTGTGCTAATTTCAATATCATAAAATATAGCCAATTACATAAGAATCATAATTAGAATTGAAAGTTGTATGCCAGTTTGATCAAAGACAGCAATTCAAGACTTAATTATGCACTGTATTATCATTTGAATGAGGTAAATTACAAGCACAATGAACTCCAGCTAATTATCTGTTGAGTGCAACAATCAACATTATTCTACCAGGAAATCAAGCTGAAAGAACCTGTGAATCTGTAGAGTATTGTAATCATACCACTACAGTAAGCAGTAAACTTAATGCAACCAAAGCATCTTTTGGCCAATCAAACATTCTGCCATGATGGATCAGAATAAGAGTACAAGCATATGTAATGCACACACATACTCTCAATAAAAAAAAACGGCCGTACACTCTTGAGTCGTAAATAAATGTATCTAACGGAATTACGAACCATATTAAATCGTTCTAAAAAATGGTCAGATTAATTCTAATACTCGAATGTCCGAATCTGACGTTTCCCTTTGTACAATACTCTCGTGAACGCACGTGAGATAGGTTATGGTACTGCGATCTCCCGTGAGATCGCCGTTGTCACGATAAATCCGCGAGGGACAGGAATCCGCTTGGGGAAGTATGGGGTAGAAAAAAAATCTAAGAAACAAGTGGAAAAAGGAATACTAACCGTGGGTATGTGTCCATTAGCGGAAGGATGGTGCAACTGCATCGAAGGTGCCGGTTCACCCGCGGCACCAGCGCTACTCGCACCGAGCCACTTCATCGTTCTGTCAACCTGTACCAATGCTTCGGGCCACGGCGAAACGATTTGATGTTTGGGGGGCGACAGATAAACGATTTTACCCGTCTTTCGAAAGGAAGGTTAGCTCGAACAGAACCGGCGTCTGGAGCTAAAGTTGGGATCGTCCGCTATGTCCGTTCCCGTAGCATGTTCCATGCGCGACTGTTAACAGTGCGGCATCTTCACCGTTTCCACGACGACGAACAACGACCACGACGACGACGACGACGACGACGACGGGACTAACGACGGCGATGACGGACGAAGGCGACGAATCGAGAAGGAGGACGACGGACAATGATCACGACGCAACGGTATCGAGGGTAGTCCGGCTGAGGGAGAATTATACTCAGGTTTACAAAGGTGCTACGATATGACGAAGAACGCTGAAAAAGTTAGACAAGTAGCGGAGCAATGGCAGCTGTGCGCGCGCGTTGCTGCCGGATTTTTGACAACACCGCCGGGGGGACACGCAAGAACGAGAACACAAAGGGGGAATCGAGGAAACGGGTGCACTCTCGGTATACCTCCGACTTCCTTTCTCACTCTTACTCCCTTTTCGTTCTTTCTTTCACGTTTTTCCTTCTCTTTCTCTATCCTATCCAAGTCCACCTCTTTCTCCCGTTTCTCTCGCGCACTCTTTTCCCTCTCTCTGTCTCCTCTCCGCTCTCTCGATGTGTTTGCGTTGCGTGTGTGCTTCTGCTTGCCAAACGACACGACCGCTCCGACGACGGATCAACGAAACTGCTGAGATGCCGAAGAAGAAGAAGAAGAAGAAGAAGAAGAAGAAGAGAGAGAGAGGAAAAAAAGTGAAATATGCAAAAAACGACAACTGCTTGTTCATCGACACGAGGATCCAACGGGTGGGGGGTTAGGGAGCACTCTAAGGGGTTACAAGGAGAGGGATGCAAATTTTCATTTCGCGTTAAGCACCAATGATTCCCGATGAGTTTACTTCCGACGGAGATCCCGCCGATTTTGCGAATCTCCAACTCGCACGGTGATTGGAAAGTTTCAAGTGGACAATGGTGGTTGTGGTGTCAGTCCCCCGAATACACCGTGCTATTGTACTTTTTACCTTCGATCACGATGTTACGCGGCACCCCACTCGATACACGACGATGATCGTTTCTTGTGAATCTAGTCTTTAACACGTATTTCTTTATCGAAACTCTCGCGATTCCTTTTTTCACTCACTCATCTCGTATAAACTAAGGCTTAAAATACACTATTCACAGGTATGTACAGCGAGGTACAGGCACGCAATGTGCGTCGACCGGCATACGCGTGTTTCGCGCGCAAGGATGCTGCGCGATTTTCGATTCCGGCGATGCGAGGGACGCTGCGTACCAACCCGCCTTTTACTTGACGACGAGCAATCGTTGTCAACCAATTTAGAACCACTTTTATCCCCTTCTTTCTCGAAGACATCTTTCGTACTTTCTTAATTCCATCCACGGCTCCTTCTAATTCTCTCTTAGTTTCCTTCCTCTCTTTTTCTGCCTCGTTTCCTGTTAACCTCTTCAAAACCGAGTTTCCAGTGTCGCTGCTCGAACTATGACATTGAAATACATTTGAGAACCGCTTTTACTTATCTTGTGAGAATTTGGATTTATTTTTTGGATAGAACATTCATCGAAGATTGTATGTCCATCTTTGTAACGGTTTTGTGAATGAAAATTGCTTCTTTGTGGGATTTGAACGAAATGTCTACTTATATGGCGGAGGTTCTGAAGAGGTTAATTGGATAACGCGACTAAATATTAAGAATAATTATTGGTCGATAATATATGCGAATAATCATTACTTTTCTTGGAGGAACGTGGAATTAAATACGTGAATTATTTACTATAATAATTATAACCCTACATTTTTCTTAATTCCATCCGATTTTCCACGATTTCATTTAAATCATTATCACAAAGTCAACCGAATTAGTTGCAAATGGTTAAACATTGCTGATATTAATTACAAATCATTTTGTTTGTAATTATTATTATATGTTTGTCATGGAAATTCTAGGTTATGCAGAAAAATGATAAAGTCGATAGAAAGTGAAGAGACGCGTAGGAATTCAAAGAAATCATTTTTACCGCCCTCCCATTCGGCGGCCATTTTCTTCTTACGCTTTTACCGGCGCCGCTGAAACCCCGATGTCATTTCCGCGTTTTTTGTACAATTATTGCGAGTAACGAAACTTCATATATTTTTAATTCATATTTTTATATAGTTTCGACTGTCCCGAGTGCTTTAATTGTAATTTATTTTTTGTGGCAACCACAGATTTTAATATTAAAATGTATTCAAGTGGAACTGCTTTTTAAGGTGCATTTTAATGTGTAATATTTATCAAAGGAAGTAATTTACAATGTTATTCATTCATTAATAAAAACGACATAGAATCCTGTAATTCATCGGTGATTTTACTTTATTCAATCATCGCCCGATATTTGTAAATAAGCCTTAAATCTGTTCGAAACATTATTTATTATTCCTGTATATCCTGAATAAAATAAACGAATTATACATTAATAAATGAAATCTGCTTTAATTCACCTCCAATATTTTCCCACATTTTTCCTCGGAGTTGTTAATTTTCTTTTAATTAATATAATTTATGAATGCGACGACACTAATTAATATTGACGACAATTATCGATAATCGATAATAAAAACAAACAAAGTAAAGATCGAAATTGAAACAAGTTTGATTAGCAACTTAGAAACCATTCAATATAATCTCGTGAAATTGTGATTTTCTTTTTATTATCGATTATCGAACAATAATTATCGTCAATTCCAATATTGCCATCGGTAATCGCCATGGCGGTAATATTCAATGATTACAAGTCGATTAGAACGAGGATTGGATGAATGAACAACAAAACGATCAAATGATCGTAAGCTACTGTGGATTCCACTTTAGTTTAACCACAGCTCGCGCAGCCCCCTTTCCTTCGATAACCAATCATATCCTCGACGTCACAGTGGGACTAATCGTAAGCCAATAGAGTGTGCGGAACAGGGAAGTTAGTGGGAACCTGCGCACAACGAACGAAAACTCGTCCGAGCCGTGGTCCAACTAAGAACGACCCCCCGATAGGGCTAAAGAAAAACGAGGGGGAAATCGCGCTCGATGTGAATTCCCCCAAAGGATATGTAACTATATATATAGGAACGCATTCGGGAATGTTCCGCACACATGATACATTGTTTAATGACTGTAACAGCGTACGAAAGAGATCGTCAGGTTGACAGTTTCAGAGTCGAGCTCTTCAATGAACGCGGCAGATGATAACGGATATTACGAGTTTCGAATATAGAACATTTTTCGAAAAAAGGGGACGCTCGATTATCCGGTAAGAAAATGTTTCAACCAGCACGTTGATGTCACATTAGAAATTCAAGTATTACAAACTTAGGGGGTGACACGTATGAATGTCGCTCACACGTCTGACAGTTCAGTAACGTTGATTAAAAAGAGTGACTTCCTTTCATGAATTGAAATACTGCTCCGCTTGAATTAGATAAAACGAAATGTATTCGAATAACGAAATTTAAGGATTTCAAAAGACGATGCAGCAACCGTTCAACAGCCGTGAACTTCGAAGCGGAAGTTGTTAACGTTATTTCATTATATCATTCCTGCAGCCTGTTATTTTTATAATTGTCTTCCATTCGAATTTAAGTCCCGGCTTTGCACTGTGATTTACGCTGCTTTTCCGAGTAGTTAATGGTTTCATTAATGAAACGGTTTTCCATTCAATATTATTGCTGTTGTTGGTTTAAGAGAGAATTTGGTGGGAGTTTCTTGGTGGACAGATAAGGCGTTTTTATCAGTCAGAAGTTTTTTGCGTTGTAGATGTTATAGCATATGTTAATATATTATTTTGCGAATGAAACTGGATTTCTAACGACATCGAAGTTTGGTAAAAATTTGTCGTCATTTTATTCTCATGGTGCAATTTACTCAAATACGAAGAATATTCATTCTGAGTCATATGTCTGCAAAATAGAATCTGCCTCATAGAGCATTAATTTTATAGTTATATAATATCACTCGTAGTCGATATTAAGGATATATAATTTTGTTTTCCGTTACAGATGCCGTAATGCAAGAGGCCATACACGGTGAACTTAGTTTTATAATTTAAGATGGCAACATTTTGGACCGGACGACCCGGTTGGCTAGGCAAACTCGGCATAGCTTTATTAGCTACGTGGCTTTTGGTACTAATAGTCTCCGTATCCCATATCTTTAAGAATAACTCGCTGGCGACACGAGACGAAAACCCAACGAATAAGGAGAATGCTCAGAAACTAGCGCAGATGGTAAACGATTTTGAGATTCTTAAGAAACAAAATGAAGCGCTAAAGAGTATTATATTGGGGTGAGTTTACATAAGGATAGACGTCAAATCCAAGATATGTACCTAAAATTTCAAACAAAGAGCCTGGTGATCTTTTCGTTGTACAGGCTAACGTAATTTCCAGAGAAGGCTCGAAATCCGTTCAGGGAGATCATTTAGGTTCGGTTCAAGAGAAGATCGACAAAGCGTCACTTTATTATGACCTATTGGAACATCAGGATGATTCTAAGCATGGTATACCTTCTTTGGAGTACGAAGACCTACGACGGAGGGTGAAGAATAATGTACAGGAAATGTGGTGAGTTGAACGTTAACAATTAATAGTACCGGCATCCCTCGTATAGCCCTTTAGTCAGATTCCGAAAGAATGACATGTTATGCGAATCCATCTTATAAGAAACAAAGAACTAGTACAAAAAACAATAAATCGAAAAATTAAGAAAAGTATACTATTTTCCGTTCATAAGTGAAAGAAATATATTTATTAAAATAATCAATAATTAATCAAAACTGAATGTTAATAAAAAAGAATGCATTTAGGTTGCGCGAATTCTCGAATTGAGTGTTGTAGGAATAACGTGTTACACGAGGGGCGCTTGTACGATGTATATCTTTTTGACGACTAATGAGTGCAGGAATACGTCATTTTTTTCATTTTTATGGCAGGTATTATATTAGGGCTGAATTAAGCAAACTTAGGAAAAATCTTGACAAAACTACGCACGAGCAACGAGAAAAGAAAATACAGGAAACATTGGCAAATGCTTGGGATCATAAAAAGTCTCTTATGATAGACTTTGATAAATTAACGAAAGCGGATGGTTTTGACGAGTGGCGTCAAAAAGAGGCCAAGGATTTATCGGATCTTGTGCAAAGAAGATTTAGGTATTTCATTATCCAAAAATAATCAATTTGATGAACTTTCATTAACAACACATTAAAATATCCATTTTTTTGTAAGGTATTTACAAAATCCAACTGACTGTAATAAAGCGAAGAAATTAATATGTAGTTTAAATAAGGGTTGTGGATTTGGATGCCAGGTAACTGAATAACAAATTACTATTTCTTGTATTCTTTACAGTAGACGGGAGTCTACTGTATAACGCTGTTAATACGTTCCGCGTTGTATGATATCGCGTTATCGGTGAATTCCCGCGTTTTATTATATAGCGCGTTGTACGAGAATCACGTTATATAAAGAAAGTTGTCGCAATATCTTTAGCGTCGTCGCGGAAATGCGCGTTACACGGAGTTAACTGTATATGCAAAAGTTTTACGCCGTTTTTTCTCAGCCCCCTAATCGAATTATTTAAAATTGAAATATTTTCCCGTTGTTTTGTCTTTTCGCAAGGTCGACATTGAACTTTCAGAAACACCATTTATTATTATTTTATAACAGTTTCTAGGCGACTGCATAAAATGGGAATAATTCAGAATGGCGGAAAGACTAAAACTTTTGCATATATTTAATATGCGAGGTATTCGGTCGAAGAAGAATAAGTTTGGGATCACTTACTATCGTTAAGCAAATTATTAAATATCTTGTTTATAAAATGGAACGGGATACTTTTCTTTGAGTATATCTTTAGGTTGATGTACGTTGATATTACAAGATAGAAGAGTCGTATAAATCTCGTATACTTCATTCTATATTAATTATACATTTCGCTTGATACGCGATTCGTCGAAGTATCCCCCTTTTTCATTATTACTATTTTACATATTTTTGACATACCCCGACAAGTTTGCGTAATGTTTCTTGCTGCATAGTTCGCCAACCTTCTTGTAGTAAAGTCATTTCTTGCGGGGAAACTAAAAACCGAGCGATAGCAATAAACGGAGCCGATCGATTTTCAAGGTAACAAAATCTTATTACACCCGGGTGCCAATACAATATGTGTCTGCATGGCAAGAAAATAGTTTAATATTAATGGTAACATTATAAAATGGACAACGGTTTTATATTCGATTTACTTTTAATGTTCACTCTAACGTTCAAACTAAACGTTGGAGCGAAGACAAAGCAAGTGATCCCAAACTGTTGACCGGTAGTGTATCTCGTAAATTCGAAATAACGAAATTGATCTAATCGCTTCTTTTCAGATTCATCACATTACCTATTGCTTTTTGGTTGCTTACGGCACGGAAAGGACATTAATAATAAAATCGAAAGGTTGGAGGTATCACAAAGAAGGTTGGGAGTCCGTATTCAAACCTCTCAGCGATACATGTTTAACGACAAATGGTGTATCGCATTCCAATTGGCCGGGTGATTCATCGAAACAAGTCATTTCACTACCAATCGTGGATAACGTTTATCCAAGACCAAAATACCAACCACCAAGTGTACCTGCGGACTTAGTTCCAAGATTAGAAAGGATTCATGGCCACCCTTTAGTATGGTGGGTCGGTCAAGTATTAAAATATTTAATGCGACCGCAAGATCATTTACAAAAGACATTAGATTACGCGAAAGAGAGACTCGGTTTCAAGCAACCTATCGTCGGCGTTCACGTGCGGAGAACCGACAAAGTTGGCACCGAAGCTGCTTACCACGATATAGATGAATACATGAGTAAAGTGGAGCAATATTTTGATGAACTCGAAACGAAGCCGGACGTGAGAAGGGTTTTCTTAGCGAGTGACGATCCGAAAGTGATAACAACCGCAAGGCATCGTTATCCTAATTACGAGATAATAGGCGACCCGAAAGTAGCGGAAACCGCATCCGTAGCCAAACGATATTCCGATTCGTCTTTGCAAGGAATCATTATAGATATCACACTTTTGTCGGAGAGTGATTACTTGGTGTGCACTTTTAGTTCTCAAGTATGCCGAGTAGCGTACGAATTAATGCAAACGTATTATCCGGATGCTTACAATCGATTTACATCATTGGATGATATATATTACTACGGAGGACAGAATCCTCATCCTCAAGTCGCCATATTGGATCACAAGCCAAGGAAAAGCGGCGAATTGGAATTGAAAGTCGGCGATTTAATCGAAGTCTTAGGTAATCATTGGGACGGTTATTCGAAGGGAAGTAATAAAAGAACTAGCATGACCGGATTGTTTCCTAGTTACAAAGTTAAGAATACTGTAGCCGCGATGGAATTCCCGAAATATCAAAACGTGCCGCTACACGAAGGCAAAGCTAAGTAAACGGTTTGGGTTTTGGAACGATACGAATTTTGGAATATATTTCAATTGCTTGCAAGATGTCACGCCTACAATCAATCAGAATATAATTGATAAAAATCAGTGATCAATGATGAGCATAAAGTTGTATATATTTCGGTATTATGGAACGATGGAATGCATTAACCCTTTCGCTGTGCACTCAGCAAAACGACGATTTTCGCTACGAAAAATGGTAATTTTTTTATGTTTGAAATTCATTCTGCTGAACATAAAAGTTATAAAAAAGTGGATTCTTTTTCGTATATTCGTCTAGTTACTGATTAATATTTATTTATTGTGTAGTATACTTTCATTTGTCTACTAAATTTAGTCGAAACTGTAAATGCCATTTGAATCCATCATAATTTTATACAGGGTGTCAGACGTTTTTCTGTACAAACGTCGTGAGCGTATTCTACGCAGACAAATAAGAAAAAAATGTTAAATGAAAATCGACCGACAAGGCTTTATTACAAAATTATAACAGAAATTGTAAGACTGTCTAAATGTGCTGTTGAAAATGTTGCCCGCCTACGCGCATACAAGTTTGACACCGCAGTAGTATGCTGTTTATGACATGCCGAATTTCTTGTCGATTTCTATTCATTTCTGCAACTGTATGTTGCTGTAAATCAACATTTTGAAACACTGTGTGACGTGGTACTCTTCCGTCAGGAAATCTACGCTGGTACTCTCTCACAGAAGCTCGAGCATTTCCATTACATAAACCGTACGCGAAATACGCGGAGAAGGTAAACATAAACTAATATCGATCAGAATACGTTGTATCACTCCAAGATAGTAAACAACATACGCAGAACCGCTAAACATCATCTTTGAACGGCACATTTAAACAGTCTTACAATTTATATTATAATTTTGTAACAAAGCCTCGTCGGTCGATTTTCATTTAACATTTTGTTCTTATTTTTCTACGTAGAATACGCTCACGATGTTTGTACAGAAAAACGAAAGACTTCCAGTTTGATATCTACCTTCAAGCGAAAGGGTTAAGTCGAAACTATCGTGAGTCGTGAGTGGAATAAGTCAGTTATATCGATTCCTGTGCAGCTGTCTAATTCGAGTATCGAAGATCGCGAGTTTAAAGTTGACAAACACAAAATCGAATCTCTTAAAACACGGGATCTTCTCGCCAATCGAACAAATTATACTAAAAGTACGCATTTTGAAACTTGAGGATACGGTTTAAGAATTTTATATACATATTTTCATTGAATAGGAGATGTGTGATCGTTGATTTACTTAGAGATTTAATTAGGTCTATGTCACAAATTCTAGATTTCAAATCGCTAGAACAATATAAAACTGTCATCGTCCTGTTCTGTGTACGTAGTAGTCAAAGATTCATTGTGCATTTCTAGTAGAATGTCATAAAAAGATTGTCTGTGCCAACATGTTGTTACATAAAAATTGTTCGCATAATTTCATGCAAGATTCCAGCAAGAAATCATCTTTTCAATGTGAACTGCATCGTACATTTGCTAGATTTTCGACTAACAAGAAACACGCGCTATGTCAATTTCTGTAAGTTAACACGTTGAACGCCATGACAGTCACCGGTGACTGTCGATGTCAATATTACTAACACTCCAATCAAATATTTTGTTAATATTCGTAAAATTCGCAATATTTTTAACGTTACGATTACGATGTAAAGTAACAGATGTATCGTAGAACGCTTAAACAGTTTGTACGAGTTACGTACGTAAGTTTGTACGTTGAACGCCATGACAGTCACCCGTGACTGCCGATGTCATTATTAATAAAACTCGAATGGAATTCGATGTATTCAAATAGATCGAGCAATTCGGAATTTCGCAATTCTGCAATTTGAGTTCAAAATCCCGGAGTTTAAAAGATGCGGAACCTTAACTCGTTGAAAGCCATGGCGGTCACCGGTGACTGCCGACGTCATTATTAATAAAACTCGAATGGAATTCGACGTCGTGGAATTCGATCTAATCAATTAGATCAAGGAATTCAGAATTTCGCAATTCTGCAATTTGAGTTCGAAATCCCGGAGTTTAAAAAATGCGGAACCTTAACGCCTTGAACGCCATGACAGTCTCCGGTGACTACCGATGTCATTATTAATAAAACTCGAAATGAAATTCGACGTCGTGGAATTCGATCTATTCAAATAGATCAAGGAATTCAGAATTTCGCAATTCTGCAATTTGAGTTCGAAATCCCGGAGTTTAAAAAATGCGGAACCTTAACTCGGCGAACGTCATGGCGGTCATCGGTGACTGCCGATACCAAATTACTAAAACTCGAGTCAAATATATCGCTAATATTCGTAAAATCTGCTATATTTTTAACGTTACGATAACGATGTAAAGTAACCAGTGTATCGTAGAGCGTTTGAATTGTTTTATTTTTATATCTTTCGAATTTATATAGACATCATGGACACGTATCGCGAGGTCTCGTATAAAACGGATTTCGGCGTGGCGGTCAACGTGTTAAGGATAAAAAGGACCCTGATTTATTGGGTCGTCTCACATCTCTTGATAACAGCTTGGTCATAATTCAATGTCACAACGTACAAGCTTGTACGCACGATATACAATATAGAGATCTACGTGCATATTAATTTCTTGACAATTTCTAGAGCTTAAATAGTACGCATAAATGATTATACGCAAGAAACGGAGGGAATGCGTAGACATCGAGCTCTACATTCTATATATATAGATATATATATATACACACACAAAACCACGTATATGTATATTACTTAGGGATGTTGCCCTTTATACATATTGTAATATATTTTATACTATAAACCGAACGCGAATGAGAATTGTTACTATATTATGAGATCTGAATTTGGTTTTTAAAAATAAATATTTAATTCACAAAAGATACGCCGCTATCGGCATTCATTCTCTAAATACACCCAATTCTGTTTCTACATGAACTTTTTTATACGAATCTATGAGAAGAATTTAATACAAGTTGAAAAGATTATTTTTATTTGACAAATAATAAAATGGAAATTCTAGGGCTTCCATAGATACAGTAGATTTTTTTCCACGTATTCTTTGGGAATGAATCGATCGTGCAATCCGAGTCTTACAACGCGCTAAGGATATTGCGATGCCTTTTATATATAATTCGATTCTCGCACAACGCGTAACGCATTAACCGCGTTTTACAGGAGTCTACTGTAATTTATTAGAAAATAAATAATTTACGAGCATTTATTGGCACACATTTGATAAATTAAGAATATAAAATGGACTAAAATATTAAAATTGAATCCATAGAAAAAGGCACGCGATACATCGTTTAGCAAAAAAGACGAACAATGCTCGGATTATCGAAATTTTCGATTTTTCCTGTTTGAATAATTCGAACTCTAAACTTTATTTCAGTGGTGGATTACAATAAACTGAGGCTAATTATTATTCATCGAATTTTGATTTTACCCCCAGGGATAAGAACAATCTACAGGTAACCCCCGTAAAATGCGAGTTCGATCTTATTTCGAAGTGGCATTGTATAAGTGCCGCGTTATACGAGGATCGCCAGAATTTGCGAACCGCGATATATCGAAGTCGCATTGTATAAGCGCCGCGTTGTACGAGGATCGCCACAATATGTGAACCGCGTTATATCGAAGATGCATTGTATAAGCGCCGTGTTATACGAGGGTCGCCAGAATTTGCGAACCGCGTTATATCGCAGTCGCATTGCATAAGTTCTGCGTTATACGAGGATCACCACAATTTGTAAACCGCGTTACATCGAAGGAGCATTATATAGGTGACGTGTTATATAAGGACCGCGACAATATGTGTACCGCGTTATACGAGGATCACCTGCCATACATGATAGATGAAGGCAGTGACGGTGGATGCTCGCGATTCGCGATCATAATCTATGTAGCGCTATGAAGTTAGTTTATAGTTATGTTTCCTAATATGGAAAGTGTCATGAACATCGTGTATTTCCATTAAAAAAGTTATTCAAAATTCAAATTGGTGTAAACACCATAAGAATATATTTCCCATAAACTGGCAATGTACTTTTAAATGCTAAATTTAAATGAATCTCGTCCCTTATTAAATAGAACCGCATCTAAATATGCCGTTTCTATTTTGATTTATCAACTGCGTATTCACTTTATGCTTGCCAAAAAAAGATTAGCTATCAGCTAAGGAAGTTTAACGGACATGGCATTAATTCTACGGATATGCAAACCGGATATTTCTTCGTTCGTTCGGTGTTACGGAAGCCAAAGGTTAGAACCATGTCGAAACTAATACTATTATATTCGAAACCAGCCAAAAATGGTAATGCTTCTTGTTAAAGACGTCAACGCACTCACTATGAAGTTTTGAATGTCTCGCCGAATTCCTCTCAGAAAGAGATACGACATGCTTTTATCAAGATGTCTAAAGAAGTGAGTAATAGAACAGACTTTTCATCTACTTCACTCACCTTCGTTTCAAGATCCTCATATATTTCGGATATAATTAATGTCCGATAAAGAAAACGTATCACCATGGCAGAACTACCGCGTTGATTAATACTTTACAATATTTGCTGTAGTAATAAGCTAAGTTATTATGCACATACTGTAGGTAGATACTTATGAATATGGCATTTTGCAGATGCATCCTGACATCAGTGGGAAGCAGAGTCATTCGGATTTCGTAAAGATAAACGAAGCTTATACAATCTTAAGTAAAGATGCTACCAGGAGACAATACGATATGAATTTACATTATAATACACCGTTGTATCACACCAGACCATATCATTATCCACGGCACACTGTGTAGGTTTCCATTAAATCTTATGTGCTCGACATTCATTGGAGTACATTTTATGGAAGACTTAACATTGGATACTGAAACGTATTCTTGCTTGAAGTTGTATTACAAAATTTGCTATATTTTATTTCTAGGGTGTATCCTAACCGCAGAGAGTGGGAAGCCTCTATGGCAGGAGGTCCTCGACCGTCCTATGATGCAAGTCATGCATCAAATTCTACTGGTCTTATAATCGCACTTATGATTTTATGCGGTGGAGTGATTATGCATGGAATCGTCATACGAAGGCTTTTAGTCAAAAGGGAGCAGATGTTAGAAATGGGTGATGAGAATGAAGGTCTCTACAGGAAAATTCGTGAAAAAGCCGAAGCAGGCACTATGGAAGAACAAATGGCTGAATTGAGAAGAATACACGCACTGAGGAGTCAAAGAAGGGAATAAATAGGGGGTTTACGACTGTCGATCCTTATTTATCGAAATTATTTATGTAATCATGGAAATACTTAGTATTCGCGGTAGACAGTGATTTATAAAAAAGTGAGATTAGTTGTAAAATTTGTGGAAGACTATCGCAATTGTACAAATTTAAATAGGAAATATATTGTAATGCTTTACTTAGCAATAAATAAAAGATATATGATTTCTTTAAAGTCGCGAGTTCGAGCTCTCCATTTCCCTCAAATCATATAACCTGGTATTTACAACCAAACAATATTCTTGGTTAAGCATCTTTTCGATTTTACGAGTACAAATTTTGTAGATTTTACTTTGGATTACATGAAAAAGATATGAATTCCCTAAAGTCGTGAGTTTCAACTTTGCAGTTCGTTCAAATCTCATAATCTGTATTGATAACCAAACATTTTTGGTCGAGCATCCTTTCGATTTTTCATGAAAGTTTTGCAACATATATTTACATTAATCTGTTTCAGATCTCATAAATGAATTATTCATGGAAAGAACGGCAGGGAAAATGCATTTCAACTAGAATTATCGTAATATCTTAACATAATAATTCAGAAAATTCCATCCACGCAAACGAACATAACCCATGCTACCTTAATTCTCGTGATATTCATACATTGTTTCAATAAATTCGCAACTAACGCATGAGATATTATCAAAATAAACTTATAATTAAGATAGTTACATTAAATAATCATCAGAGAATGGTTATATTTCGATGAAAAGTGTTGAAAGGCACCGGGAAACCTTATCGTGGCGTCTCTCTCGAAGGACGCCACCGGAAAGGTAGATATACCTCCATTTTGAAACACGTTTGATATAGAAACAAAGGAGTGGGGATATCACGCGTTTGTATTATTTACGAATAATGTGAATAAATATATCCCGATTTCTTTAATTTATTCGTTATATAATTTAACATTAAATTAAATATATTATTCATCGATTTGCGTTGTTCCTCGAGGTATATATTATACATAAAAATGACGCGATATTAATCGACTTAGACCACAAATAATCCATGTAAATAAATTACGTATGAAATTAAACTGTTTCTGAATATCGTTGAATTCATAATTAATGCAACAATTATCGATATAATTTGTTCCATGCTTTAAATTAAAAATTCAATCTTCTGTTTGTTAACATATCACAGACAAACATTGACTCGAATAACTTCAAATTTGAGCCGACATCCATCTAATTTGGGAACAGATTTGACTGTCAGTAACCGGAAATAATTACCTTCTATAGTTGATTATCGTTCGTTGTGTGAAAATATGGATGAATTTGAAGAGTCGGATGAAACATTCAAGCAATATAAAAAATGTACAGCTAACAGTTTTCGTTCTCCTTTAACCCTTTGCAGCGCCGTAACTTCGAAGTCACATATTCGTACATCCGCATCTTCCGTTTCGGTTCATTTTTTCGTTGTAACAATAATTATAAAAGTACGCGAAACGATTGTCACCATTTTCAGTGCGTTCAAGTAATAATTTCTTTCTATTTTCGCGTAACGTAGCTTCGTAGGATTCGCGTTTAACGGGCTTCGCGTGATACGATCTTCTTTTAGACACGAAAAAAGTTAGGTTATAGAGGGTGAAATTACATGAAACTTTTTCTCGGATCTCGCTCCGCAACATTAATTTCATCCTAAAAGGTACTCGATTTTGCAGGTGAACTCTGCTCGGCTCTCATAATTTTCTGCTGTAGGTAACCATAGCCGTATGAGGGTATGCCGGCGAAAATACCGGATTTCCGTCTTCGTCGACGTAGTCTTTGTAATTTAATTCGTAAATCGGGTCGAAGCCCATTCGGAGGCACAGTTTGCCGGAAAAGTTTGACGAGCAATCCGCCCTCGCGTAGTGAAAACCCTTTTCCCTCGCCATGTCACTGAAAACAGAAATAAAATCTTTGGAATTAGTCAGACATAAGGAAAATTATGCACTGATATCATAATAATTGAGTTTCACCGGATTAAATTGGCGTGCAGAGTGATATTAATTGGTTATGGCGAAATATACTTCGTAAATATGGATTACTCTAAACATCCGGATACGTATTTTTAATAATTAAAAATTATGAAAAACAAGATTAAATTAATAGGAAATATTAAATTATTCCTGATTCATGATTTAAGTGGAATTGTAGGATGATTGCACACAGTAATTAACTACTTCCTAATTAATTTTTTATCTTAAGCGAGGATTTATGCTAATTACTAATTAACTCTTATTTCTTCGAGTTGCGTGAAAAATGGAGGAAGGTTGTTGAACAAAACGGTGCATACATAATTGAATAAATATATATCGAAATATAAGAATGATGCCTTTGAATATTTCTTAATAATCGGCATAAACTTACATTGTTTTGTCCATAAGTGCCTTGGCGACCCCTTTGCCCCTCCAATTAGAATCTACGGAAATAATCCTAATTTCTATAACGTTGAATCCTGCGAATAATCCCACTCGGTTCACATTTTTATCAACGTGGTTGAGTAACCTCAAAATCTTTTTGAATTTTGGATTCGCGCATGCGTCTATGTACTCTGGCTCTTCGTCACCCGGTGGTTCCATTTTTCCTGAAAAAGAAATGTATATATATATATAACTATTATAAATAGTTGAAATTATAGATGAAAATTATACAGATAGTTTCAGACTAAGAAATTGATATCTCTTTGTTCATTGCGAATTATTAATAATTCTCCATTATTATAAGTCGTAATGATCATTTTATCCGTGACATTGGATTTTCTTTATTTTTAATTTATACGTACAATTACTTAATTAATAAGGTATTAATAGCTAGATTTTATGCTAAACACAAAATCTACTTATTATTTCTCTTTAATTATATGTGGATTGCCGCATTTTTTGAACCGCGTTATACCGAAACCGCGTTGTCTGCGGATTGCTGCATCTTTTGAACCGAGTTGTGTAAGTACCGCGTTATACCGAAACCGCGTTGTGTAAGCACCGCGTTATACCGAAACCGCGTTGTGTAAGCACCGCGTTATACCGAAAGCGCGTTGTCCGTGGATTGCTGCATCTTTTGAACCGCGTTATACGGAAACAGCGTTATATGGAAACCGCGTTGTGTAAGTACCGTGTTATACCGAAACCGCGTTGTGTAAGTACCGCGATATACTGAAACCGCGTTGTATAAGCACCGCGTTATACCGAAAGCGCGTTCTCCGTGGATTGCTGCATCTTTTGAACCGCGTTATACGGAAACCGCGTTATATGGAAACCGCGTTGTGTAAGTACCGTGTTATACCGAAACCGCGTTGTGTAAGTACCGCGTTGTATAAGCACCGCGGTATACCGAAAGCGCGTTGTCCGCGGATTGCTGCATCTTTTGTACCGCGTTATACCGAAAGCGCGTTGTCCGTGGATTGCTGCATCTTTTGAACCGCGTTATACCGAAACCGCATTGTATAAGTACCGCGTTATACAATGGTTACAATTATAAATCCTAATAATATAATAAATCCTAAATAAATAAATAAATAAATATCACATAAAGATAAATGCGCAATGGTGATCGAAATACCACGTGACGCTTATGTCACGAGTACCTTCTTTCTAGAAGTCAACATTAATGTTACCTGTACTCGATTGATTTGCATATTGCGTTACGCATGCGCGTGTGAGTGGATGCTAAACATATACATTGTGTTTTAAAGGTCTCTGATATCCATAAACGAGCGCTTTAAAAAGATTCTCAATGTGATGAATAAATAAGTGATTAATAATAATAGACGCGAAGCGGATCGCGTAATCGATAACAGCCTTTATCTGGATTAATGTCGAGCATCGATTTACATTGATTATCGCGAGAATCATTCCGTAAAACATCGTGTACTCTTAACGCTAGAATCAGGGCTGGCACTTGATGCCAGGGGTGCCAATGGCAGGGGCACCTCGGACGCAAAAGTCACACAATTATACAACTTAAAATAGCTGTATAATATTGCATAAATAACTGTACAACTTAAACCATGTAATATATAACTCTGATATAGTTATATATTACTTATTTTAAGACATACAACTACATAACCTAAAATAGGTATATATGTTTTATTTAGTTGTATCTTACGATTAGTCATTTTAAGTCATATAGCTATTGGGTCAGCCAAAAAGTTCGCGCGGTTTTTAGTAAATAAATGGAAAACGATTTGGAGTCAATTTCATATATTCTTTCAGTTTTCATTATTCAATAATGTATTATTCGTTGTGACTTACAATACTTTCCTGTCTTTCGCAAACAAACCGCACGGACTTTTTAGCTAATTAATTCGATTAATCGGTTGATTAATGATATAAATTATGGCGAATCTAGTTTTACTCCGCAGCATCTGTTTTTTATTCGCGTGTCCGATAAGCGCCGTCTTCGAGTAGCTCGCATTGCAAGGCCAGAATTTATCGAAAGATATAATAAGCGCGACGATTAAAAATCTACCCGTTTACCTTTTCCGCTTCGAAAGAGCACGTAGAAAATTTCCAAGATAACAACCGCGAATAATGATTCTCGCTTATTATTACCGGTTTTTTTTATTGCCGGTTATTTCGCACGGGACACCCTGTACATCGAAGAATAAAATATTACACGACCAATCGAAAAAACTAGAAAGGAGATCCTTCCGTATCTTATTTCATACGAGACACCCTGTATGTGAAAAACTGGAGCTTTTATTAAAAACAAACATTTCGTTATTATAGAAATAAAATTCATTCACCACAATTTTTGCCATCTCTTTTTTTGTATTCATTGCTGTAACATTTTCTGTTATCCATTTATTGGAAGAGCCGTGATTTGTCTCAATTTATGTTAGTCAATGAAGTTTACCTTTATAACAACGATTTTCGAACACAAGACCAGGTCCTATTTTCGGAACAATAGATAATAATGAAAATTTAAAGCAAACATTTTGCAACCCTTTCACCGCGGCGTGTTCTAACAAAAACCCCATTAGTATCCTACGATGCGATATTCGCGTGCCAGTTAGTTGACACTAAATTGCGTCGATAAAAATCAGAAAAATCGAGGAGTTATTGAGATTCAGTTATTCCATCGGTTGTTATGCGACACATAACAGTATGTTCCATACTGTATTAATTCACTAAAAAAGTAAATGCGTGGTACCCAGCAAAATCTACTGCTCGTATATATACTCCTTTCCTATATATTGATGGACATATGTGAGCATATATATATACGCCTTTCGCAATCAAAGGGTTAAATGTCATTGTTTATAATCCAATTCGTAATCAAAAATAAGACCATGGTTTTATTTTGGGGTGGTTTTGTCATTGAAATAAGGAACCGGTAATGTGACGGGAGACTGAGAATATTGGTGGGTCACGTGACCGCCAGAGGACAGGTCGAACTAAGTGGCGCGCCATGTTTACTGTTACATCTCTTTATCTTCCGTACACCTGTTCTTCCTCTTCGCAAGATTTTCTTGAATTTGCATGTCTAACTGTCAATCGGCCGATCGAGTGATGTAATTATTGCGATACCCGTAACCGGTAACGATTAACACTCACCGGATTTATATAACAACGAATAGTACCGTTCCGAGGTGGATGTGGCTTACTCTCCCCACTCCATTCATGGTTTCGCATAAGTTTTCCGTGATAAATAATCGATTTGACGTTGATACGATCAATAATCATGGTTGGTTGCGATTCGATTTGAATGTGAATTTATTTGCACAACGGATTTGCGCGGAGACTGGAATCGTTTATATAATTTCGGTGATTAGAGCCTGTTATCTAACGCATTTTTACCGTACTTTAATGAAACCTAGTATTTCTTTCCCTCTCGACTGAAAATCCTTGAACGTTATGTGATTAGATGGATTTTTTAGACAGTTATCTTGTGGAACTTGTATCGATTATGTAATTTGCGAGACATTCCAATTTCTCCTTTTTGGGATTTGTGAAGAATGATAGTGATAATGAGAATAATAATAATAGTAGTGGTAGCAGTAATAATCATAATAATGAATAATAATATAATATGATATCTGTGGGTTCTTGGAAAAATATCCATTGAACGAAATCCTAGTCTCTTACTACTTTCGTTAGAGATTTGGAATTTTAGGTAATCCAATATTAAAGAAATGGATTATAACTACAGGAAGTTTATTCTGTAATTGTGGATAATTCATTTTTATTAACTATTATTAACTATTTTATTGGCGAAATAACTATTATTTTGAATCGGATTTAATTGTTACTTTCAATCGGATTTAACTATTATTTTTAATCGGATGTAATTTTTACCTTGAATAGTACTTAATTATTATTTTGGATCGGATTTAACTATTACTTTCAATCGGACTTAACAATTATTTTTAATCAGATTTAAATATTATTTCCAATCGAATTTAATTCATCGGAACCTTCCGAAGTAGTCGGAAATAGAATCCTAGAATTCGATGTATTCGGATAGCTCGAGGAATTTTATAATTCTGGAAGACTCGACCAAGTTCCGCCATTTTCGCACGAATATACTGGGTCAGTGTGTCCCCAGCTTATACTTGGAATAATGTTATTATTCTTGGAATGCGATCGAATCACTAACCCAGATATATCAGTGACTATCTAAGCAAGTGGCTCATTAGCTTTTAAACGATCTATTGTCCGCTTACACAGCAGATATCGATCGAGATTTATTGCCATGGATCTTTCATTGCGCCTTTATTATTCAACTGGTTATCGAGGCCCGTTTAACAGTACCTTGATCTCAATTATTTTATTCCTACGATTAACGTTAATTGGATTCGTTTTTATCGTCAATTTCCATGAGTCATTATCAAGTTCTTCATAATTCCATGATTCTTCTTAATTATAGTCTCTTGATTGCAGATTCATTATGAATTAAAATAAATTAAGTGACGAGTTAAAGATGTTGATGCAAATTCAGTTGCAATTTTAACTATTCTTTTTAATTATAGTCTCATAATTGCAGATTTATTCTGATTTAAGATAACGAGTTGAAGATGTCGATGTAAATTTATTAGTCGCAATTTCAACTATTCTTTTTAATTATAGTCTCTTGATTGCAGATTAATTATGATTTAAGATAAATGAAGTGACGAGTTGAAGATGTTGATGCAAATTTAGTTGCAATTTCAACTATTCTTTTTAATTATAGTCTCCTGATTGCAGATTAATTATGATTTAAAATAAATTAAGTGACGAGTTGAAGATGTTGATGCAAATTTAGTTGCAATTTCAACTATTCTTTTTAATTATAGTCTCTTGATTGCAGATTAATTATGATTTAAGATAAATGAAGTGACGAGTTGAAGATGTTGATGCAAATTTAGTTGCAATTTCAACTATTCTTTTTAATTATAGTCTCTTGATTGCAGATTAATTATGATTTAAGATAAATTAAGTGACGAGTTGAAGATGTTGATGTAAATTTAGTTGCAATTTCAACTATTCTTTTTGAATTATAGTCTCATAATTGCAGATTAATTATGATTTAAGATAAATGAAGTGACGAGTTGAAGATGTTGATGCAAATTTAGTTGCTATTTCAACTATTCTTTTTAATTATAGTCTCTTGATTGCAGATTAATTATGATTTAAGATAAATGAAATTACGAGTTGAAGATGTTGATGCAAATTTAGTTGCAATTTCAACTACGTTTTAACAATTAATTAAAACCGTTGAAGCGGAACTCTGATGGAATAACATTGTCGAGAATATTTTTCATACCTTCCAGCAAATGTATGCTTGAATTTAAGTATTTGAATTTAAGTATTTGTCAGAGTAACATAAATAATTATCAAATTATAATATTTCAAAATGCCTGCGCATCGAGGGGTTCGAATTTTCTACATCCAGCATAATATTTTTCATGGAATATGGAATTTACACCCGGTATATAAAGCGAGAAAACATTTTCGATGATCTTACCGTTTAACTGCACACCTATGATGGTGCCGCTGCTCGAAACCGCCATGACACTCAAGTTATTCTCAATGGAGGACATGCTGCAGTACTCCTCGAGCTCGAGACAAGTGCTGTCTTCCCCTTCCGGTATCAGTTGGATACACTGATTGAGAGGTTCGTCCCGGAAGAAGAACCTCCTCAAGAATTTCAGTACTCGGAGTTTGTCATCTCTGGTTATCATCTGAATGTGATAATCCATTCCACCTTCTGTCGCGTCGGCGGTGTCCGCCAACTAAAATACACAACAAAACGAAACAACGCGATTAGATCAATAATTCTCGTATTTCAGAACCTATTATATATCAATTGTTTTATATAGTATTTTATATG
Source organism: Nysson spinosus (assembly GCA_910591585.2). Taxonomy (NCBI): domain Eukaryota; kingdom Metazoa; phylum Arthropoda; class Insecta; order Hymenoptera; family Crabronidae; genus Nysson; species Nysson spinosus. The sequence goes on from OU342830.1 coordinate 16,482,215, forward strand.
CCAGAAGTTTTATCATGAGGGTTGGTACGGAAAGATGATGCCGATTTTCAGTAGTTTTTCGGTAAATAACCTGAGAAGTTCTGGGAGGATGGAATCTTTAATTTTAAGTGAAAAATGGAGGAAGGTTGTAGAACAAAATGTTGCCTTGGAATTTTTCTTGAAAATCGGCATCAACTTTCCGGACAACTTAATATATCAATAATTCTATTCTTTGAACCGTTAAAATCGTCAAGAAATTGTCATACGTTGTAGTTTTTAAATTGTTTTGTTAGAATTAAATATAATGTACAATGTACGTACACCCAATTCTGTTTTTACACGAACTTATTTTAAACGAACCTTTGTCAAAAATTAAACGAAAGTTGAGATACAAATTTTTCTGTTTTACGAATAATAAAATGGAAATTCTAAGGTTTCCCTAGATACAGTATATTGTTTTGATAAACATTCTTACACAGATTTTTCGGGAGCGTATCTATCGTGCAAAAACAGAATTGGGTGTATTTATTAATATTTATCGATTCACGTATTAAAGTAAAATCACGTAAGTATTGAATGTAAAAAGGAAAGAGAAGGAAAATATGATATATAAATAATACGATATGGATATAATAAATATTATTAAAACTACAACGGTGGAAAATATCGTTAGAAACTTGTCCACATTGCGAATTGCGATAACGATACTCGTAACTGATAATCGATTATCGACCCAATTGATAAGTTCAATATCTCGAATGGGTGCTAAGAGATCTCAACAAATCCGCGAAAAATTCCTTCTAACTTTTCTAACAGTCCAAATCGAAGTTTAAATAATAGAAAATCTGATAAATATTTACCAAAAATCATTTTTTTCTATAAACATATTTTGTCCAACTCCGTGTCTATTAATTCTATTATTATAATTATACAGAAACGACATAATATATGATTTTATTTAGCTGTTAATATCTGTAATAACGCTATGCTGCTATTTCAGAACATCAGATATTAAACGGAGTATGAATTAAGTTAATTATTAGCCTTATCGGACATATATCTGCATATACATAATTAATTAATTTAATTAATAGTATATACATTGTTTGTTAACATAATTATTCTGTTTACTTGAATAACAGTACCTTAGTGGATATCCAAGGAAACGCAACATAATTACTAAAAAACCACGCGTCATAACATTCGTCATTCGTCAATTCGCCTTAAAACCGGGACATTCGTTGACACTTGAGAATACGTGGTGCAACGAATATGCAAGTTGCATGTGCGTGTTCCAAATACCAAGAATACGTAGTTTAAATAGCACGCGTTTGACAACATAGATAAACCGTAACTTGATGCAACCGGGGCAAAACAATTCGTTGTTTTCGCGGCACGAAATTGAACCGAGTTAACGTCTTCCATGGCGAGAAATTGAAGAGGGATGCGCGCGCAGTAAGCGGTGCTCGCGTCGCAATTTCTCCGACGGAATATCGTTGGGATCGTGGAAATCGTTGGAATCGTTTGCGAAGCCTTTTTCTCTCCTCGTCGTTCGTTATTTGGTCATCGTCATCCAGAAGTATATCACACCTTGAACTACTTCCACGACATTGTTTCCCGGGGTTAATAACGATCGGGTTAACACCGAGATCATTTCGCAAAACCAATATTAGAGGTTAGTCAAAAATCGCATCACACCGCGATCATTAACGTTATAACTACCGACGATATACTTTGCTGTCTTTAGGTGACTGAAATATATTTAGCTATGCATTTGTTGTTAAAAATGTAATCACTTGTGTATTTATGTGTATGTTCTTAATACTAGAACTACCGAAGATGTACACAGTTATATTTATATGTTTATTTATCCATGAATTATGGATCTAATGGATGTAATAATGTGCATTATGTACATGAAATATAAGTAGAAAAAGTCTCGAACGCCAGACGTTTATAATCGAATAATTTTATTAAAAATCTGATTAGTAATTTTATTACTAATCAGTGTGGCTTCTTTGGTAATTCTAGCGTGAAAAATGAAGGTAGATAACTAAAATAAATTAATCGCCACGGAGAATCTCAGAAAGTCATTGAAATCATTTAAATCTCAACGTTTTTATTAACCCTTAACAACCTAGTATACTTTTTTACCGTAATCGAATGGCGGCCAATAAACGCATCATCGCAAATTCTCAACATTATATTAAAGTAAAGTGAATAACGTGCCATAAATACATTGATATTATGTATTACGGAATTGTTTATTTCGGAATTGGTACGCTTTACAATAAATGAGGTTAAATTACTGTAATGAATTCAACGAGTTCAGTAATTGAAGCATTCGGTCGTAAAACATGGTATTTGACGTTGCACGTGAAATCGAGTTATTGGAATCAATGGATTCCTTACAGTTGATTTCATAGATTTTTAAGGATATCTATGAAGAATTTGTAATTTTTATAAGGAAAAGGATTGGTATCAAGTTACGGTAAGTGATTGATTTGACTTAAAACCTTAAAATCGATTTCCCCAAAGTTTACCTTCTGTTAGTTATCGTGTTTTACGACCGAATGCTTCAATCATATATCGGTTTTAAAGCACGTTAAAAGTGGAAAGCAATTCATGTAATGTTTTAATTACATTAAATATTTACGTTTTTAATACCGTTTCGATAGCGGTAATGTATTGGGTTGTTCGGTAAGTAATTTCGTTTTTTCCCGACAGAGGATTTAATTGTATCAGTTTTTTGCCAGCAAAGAGCAACAATTTTATGAGCGTGGAATCATGCTACTGCCAGAAAGATGGCAAAAAGTATTGAAAAAGAATGGCCAATATATAATTTAATAAAATATTTATTTATTATACGAAAATTGTCTACCAAAAAAGCAAAATTACTTTCCGAACAACCCAATAATTCTTTGGATCATTAAGATTATTATTTGAGAACGTATCGAAATACTAGGAATATTATTGCGATTACTATTTCGGGAAAATAATGATAAGTGACAAAGTTCTGAACAATAAAATATAAAAATATATCCGTTGTACATTACTGGGTTGTTTACGGTAAAATTCCGTGCTCTCGTAATTTATTGGTAATTTATCATCGTTTACCGGTAATTTATACCAATCCTATTACTTCTTACTTCACGATTTATTCTTATTATTGTTATCTATTCGTTTGATATTTCTTATCATTCCTTTTATTTTTTCCTTCACTTTTGTTATATTCGTAACATTTACCAAAGCGTGCCACCCGTTAGATAAACAAATAAATACATTTCACGGCTTCCGTAATTCAGGTTGTATAACGGGTTATAGTAACTTAGAGTTTGATTTTCGGACGTTATATACACGTTACGGTTTCGTATAACACGGACTTCGAATCGGTACACAACGCGTTAATGGACTTCTCGCAATGCACTTCAATTCGCGGGAGAACACGTGATGATAAGTGAAAGAATGAGGTATCATTAAATATTCTCGGGAACGGAATACATTGTTGGTTACATCAGAGAAAGGAGGACACATCCGGTTAATTATGATGTCTCCCGATTATTAAGTTTCCATAACAGTCTGGTAAGAATGGTATTATCGTATCATTCTTATCAACTGTGTTCGCCTTCAATTATATTATTATCCGGGACATGGAATTAATTATTTGTATCAATCTTGATTAATATATTGGGTTGTTCGGAAAGTAATTTCGTTTTTCCCGACAGAGGATTTTATGAATATATTTTTATACAAAAATTGTATGACCGTGGAATCATGCTACTGCCAGAAAGATGGCAAAAAGTATTGGAAAAGAATGGCCAATATATAATTGAATCAGATATTTATTTATTACACGAAAATTGCCTTTCATTTTCACAAAGAAAAACGGAATTACTTTTCGAACAATACTTCAATACCAATACTTCTATTCATATATGTACTTCCTTCGCGATTATTCCATGTCGCGCGTGACTCGACATTGATTCGACATAAATTATAAAATGTAAACAATAACACACAATGTTTTTGAAACATGACAATAGTACTTGATTGAAATATTGGGTTGGCCAGAAAGTTCGCGCGATTTGCATCGCTATTTTACAATGAAATCGAAGGGTTTTTAACACGTTGAACGCCAAACCGTAATCCGTGTTATACGATACCTCGCGATACGCGTAGGTAACGTCTATGTAATACGTATACGTTTAAAAATAAAACTGTTTAAGAGTTCTATGATACATTGGTTACTTTACATCGTTATTGTAAGGTTAAAAATATTTAAGTTTTTACGAATATTAGCGATATATTTGATTCGAGTTTTAGTAATGTTGGCATCAGTGGTTATCGATGACCCTCGCGGTATTCAACGTTTGAACGCGGAATTACGAAGTTTTTCAAATGATAGGAAATGGTTGGAAGTCAAAACGAAGAATACATTATTGAATAAAGAACATTTTCTAAATTGATCAAATTTGAATAAAAATCGCTTTTTATTCAAAAGTAAAACGCACGAACTTATTGGCAATCCTAATATATACATCTTGTTGTATTAATAATTTGTTAAAATATTGAAAAAACGGCAAATTAAACGATATTAATCGAGTCAGAAAAATCGAGTGCAAAAGAATAGCATATATATGTATATAATATAATATAATAATGCAGTCATAAATAATATATAATGTTAGATAGTAGTATAATAAATAATGCAGCTTGGAAATTCGACACATATAACTATTAAATAACATAATAAATAATATAATATATCATAAAATGTCCAAGCTGCTTTACTTATTATACTACTATTTATTATTGTATATTATTTACGAGTATAATCATTATATTTAATATATACACATATATTATTGCTATTAGATAATAATATTTATGTAAATATCTTATGAATTTCGTTGGTAATATTTCTAATCAAAATAACATACGATTTTTATCATAAATCCAAGTTTATCTCGCTTTGAGTTATGATTGTCTACTTTAATCGAAATTATCGGTTGATCAAACGATTTCGGAACGAAACGACTTTAATTACACGTTGCTATGCAACAATCTACAAAAACCTACATAATTCCGTATTTTACTATTCAAATATTATTTTGTATCGCGTAGAATATTGTATAGAATCATAATATATAGAATACAAAATCTAAATCATCCGAAATCGAAATACATTCAATCAAAATATCTCAAGTTCCTCCTAACATCATCAACATCACACTCACTTTATAAAAACACGAAAAACACATCCACCAAACTACTAATTCCCCTAACAGAATCCAATCTTCATTAAATGAATAACAAGCCATTCATCGGCAATAAACAAATAAACAATCTTACCGAGTATCTCGTAATTTTCGGAGCATCTTTCGCGAATGTTGTCTGAGTTTTGTCACCGGTGATACGCGTGGGAACGTTGAGTTCCGTAGCCAGAATGGTTGCCATGGTGTCCAATCGCACGGCAGGAAATCTGGTTCCCCGTGAGATATCGATTAATCGTTCTAACTCGAGATCCGTCGTTCGAAACTTCGTATCGAGTACGAGATGTTTCGAGAGTTTCGAGTGAAGAAGAGAAATATGGCCGCGACACGAGTATGTTTCGCGTGTGTCGCGTGTGGTTCAATGGATCACTGAATGAAAAAGAGCTCGACAGAGAGTTTGCCAATGACACGATCCTCGTTGTTGACGTTGAGGTGGTAATCTAACACTGCGCTTTCTGATAGGACGTCGTCACTCTTATATACTCGCAGTACCGGCAAAAGCCGTTCTTACAGGTTCAGGGACACAACTCGATATACTTTGGGATACCTGATTCGTTCGATCCAATACACCTTCCTTTAATACTAGAACTACGGACAATATATTCACCTATATTTATACATTCACATACATGTCCCTAAGATTAGAACTACCGAACATATGTGTTCAGTGGTACCTCGTGCTTCGAACATTCCACAGTTCAAACGCCTGAGAAAGTAAGAAATTTGACTCGAAGTTCGAACGTCGTTTCTAAGTTGGAATTATAAGTCCAGGGAGCAATATTTTCGTCCTTGCGATTTTTATATTTAAGTTATTCTTCACTTCTATTTCTATGTTGTAATCATGAAAATTAATCAAATTAATGTATAGTGTGAAGTTATTTTGCTAAATTTTGTTTAGTTATTAACACTGAAAAATCTTAAATCTTGATTCGGACTTTTTTGATTCGTACGGGTTTCTGGAACGAATTAAATAATTGATTCAATCGAGCCGTTATTTTTATATAAATAAATCAAAATATTCTAATTTGAATCGGGATGGGTGCAAGTTCCACTGACGAGTTAATTCGTCATCCTGAATTAACGACTTAATTTCGATGATAACTACATTAACGCAAATTATATTATTCCCCAACCGGCATATAATTGAGGTTATATACGTTTTCCAGAAAATAATGAATACGTTGCAGGGCACTGTACATTGAATTTACATTATTGAAATTTAATATGAAATTCTGCGAACACATCTATAATAAATTCTTACATGCATCAGTACTACAAACATATTAACGTCAATATTTCTATTCATACGAATAAATCATTCCGCCGTTATACGACGGACTCCGGAAACCCGGAAGCGGGTGGTAAATAATTGCATCCGAGGTTTAGAGACGAGAGATGCTATTCCGTGAGTGGCGTGTGACGCGATCGGTAACCGGGAATCGGGATCTTTTATCCGGGGAACTGAGATATTCGTCCGTTACACGCGATCGCCGGTTGATGGTAATCGAGGGAAAAAATGGAAATTACTAGTTGCACCCATTACTTTGTGGGACACACCGCGAGACCCTGGCACAAGCTCTCAGACTCCGTATAAGAATGAATAGTATCACTCGCCGTATCCTCGAAGCCGCTATTATTGTCAGCCAATTACGTTGCCATACGAAATTAACAGCGTGTACCATTATGTAATAAAGACTAATGGCTAATAAAAGAAAAGGTAATCGCTGATAAGCCTATCTACAGAGCGACCACTAACTCCAGGTTCATTGATATTCCTGTTTGAAGGACTCCGTTCTCGAGGAAGAAATATTACGTTTAATATTATTTTCAATATTGGATATTAAATATGTAAGTGCTCAACGGGTCTAAAATATTTTGCAGATTTATAATAATTTATTTATATATATATATATATATTATTATAAATCTATTCTATAAATTCTATAATCTAATCTAAAATCTATCTATAAATTATTATAAATCTGCAAAATATTTTAGATATATATTTTAGATATATATATATAGACGCTTCTCGTAAGTGCACTGGTCTCGTAAAGCACGGTTACGAAACCCAAGTAAGATTCTCAGAATACGTTTCACGGATTCAGAACTTTATTGCGAAAACACTCGAGATATTTCCTATGTCAGCAAATGTTTACTGATATTTCCAGCGATTAGTTGATTAGTTACTTATTAATATTTATTAATTACTTAATTCAGTAGTTAAGTGCATCTCGAAGAAATCGCGGTGCAAGGGTTCAAAGGAAAATGAGGAGATAAGTGTCTATGAAGTTAGCTTCAGGTGTTGATTTGTTGACCAACGATGTTGGTAACACTGGAAACCGATTAAGTTGGTCAACATGTACTTCCCGTTCGCCGCTAATACAACGCAAACCGTTCGATCTTTAAACTGTATTTTAACCTTCAATTTTATCTATTCGCATTTTTATTAAAATCTAGAGATAAGAGCTTCTGAAGTTAGCGTCAGGTGTTGATTTGTTAACCGACGATGTTGGTAACACTGGAAATCGATTAAGTTAGTCAACACGGACTTCCCGTTCGTCGCTAATACGACGCAAACCGTTCGATCTTTAAACTCTATTTTAACCTTCAACTTTTCCTATTCGCATTTTTATTAAAATCTAAAGATAAGAGCTTGTGAAGTTAGCTTCAGGTGCTGATTTGTTGACCGACGATGTTGGTAACACTGGAAACCGATAAAGTTAGTCAACATGTACTTCCTGTTCGTCGCTAATACAACGCAAACCGTTTGATCTTGATACTGTATTTTAACCTTCAATTTTTTCTATTCATATTTTGCGAACGAGTACGATCTTTGAATTGTAAACCGCCTTTATCTTCTTTGAGTCGGGCTCCTTAGAGTTACGTGACTCGGAACTAATTCTTTTTAGATTGCGTTTAGATTCGAAGCGTGAAATTGATAGCGATCTTTGCGTGGACGCGGATTCTTATCGAATTTCATGAATTTGAATGTTGGTTAATTAATATTCTCTAAAGTCTGAATGGAACGAACAACTGAATAAATTAAAGTACTGTTTACAACATAATTATTCTGTAATACAATATTCGATTTTCTAGAATACAATTTTTAGTTTTGTATAATATAATTTTTGAATTTCTATAACATAATTTTAGACACCATATTCAGCGTTTAGTAGTTCAATATTTGAAAGTAGTTAATACTTGAAATTCTCAAAGATGTAGTCCAGAATTGTTGCACTTGCGATCATTAAATATGGAATTACTTAGAAATTAGATATAATTAATTACAAGGTATCCATCTCTTCGGACTCTTAAAAAATGCCTGAAAATAATATCGCAACTTTGAAGAATCCAACTTCAAAGAACACCGGCACATCTTCCACAAATTACGGTAAAAGCAGCACGGCGCGACAACAACAACAAGATAGTTGATACGCGGAAGCTGAATCATGAAGCAATACGTGAAATGCCTTTAATTTTCACCTTCAATGAAGCGTCCGATAAGAAGTATGACTAATTAATTACGAATATTTATAATTAGTTTCTCTACTCATCGAATTATTTATTAAATTGTCATCGTAAAGTGCCAAGAACGCTAAGAATGTTTCACGGGAGAATTAGTGCTCCTCTTTTATAATATAATTCTTGATTTTCTATGATACAATTTTTAATTTTCTATAATATAATTTCTTGAGTTCCTATAATATATTTATATTCGGTTGTTCCACAAGTAAAGCGGCTTTTCCGACGCGGCTGTGTAACCCAAAGAATTTAATAAAAATAGGGTTAAAACTCTGGTTGAAAGATGGCAGAAAGTTGTAGAAAGTGACGGAAAATATATTTTACATAATTAAATATACCGATGTAGATTTACTACTAGTTCTCTGCAGATCGAAAACAGCCGCATTACTTATTAAAGTATCCAATAGACACAATAATAACTGTTCTAATAGTTAAATATTTGAAGTTAATAACTTAATAACTAACGAAGGTGAGAAGTAAAGTCAAAGTTCATGGATGCAGCGAGCGATCCTTCCAACGGATCTAACTGCGCGCGCACGCGGAAGGTTAATGGCGGACCACTCGTACGTTAACGTAGGATATAAAACACAAGGAGTGCCTTGATCTCTGATCTATTGTTATGTAAATTCGATAAAGGAAACGCTGCAAAGTGCAAACCGGATTTAACATCCACCGTATTGTCGTGAGGTCGTTCACCCTTTGCGTTATGCAATTTCATTGAAATCTACGAAATGAAACGTGCTGAATTGTCCACTCACGGAACTGTCGCCGATTTAGAATCCCGCCGAAGGTCGACGATCAGAGTCATAACTGTGCGTACGTATTTTTACACGGATTTCAATGACATCAAGTTCAAATTCCACGATGTCGTGGGACGTTTTATCGGATACATAACTAACTAACTCGTAAGGCGTTTCGAAAATGGACCTACATCCTGAACGGCTTGGAATGAGTGAGTCAACTGGGATTGGCTACGGCGCCATTTTTTTCATTCTCAGTTACTTATATTGAAATAATTTGCAAAGCATATGGAAGTTAAATTCGAAGGAAATTACAATCGTAGTCCAAGGAAATTAGTTAAATTAATTGCTGTTAGTAATACTCCAATTTATTATTCTACTATTTGAATAATTTTTTAGAATCCTAATCTTTTTATTGATCGAAATAATCCTAGATAAATGTTATATCAGACGATTGGTATTTTAGCGAAATTAGTTATTTTAAAGTACCGCAAATTCATTTTATTATTTAATCATCAACGAATACAAAAACGTAAATTGGTTGGAAATTGTATATTTTCAACTATAAACTCGAAATAATTGATGGCAAAAATTCGTAAATTGAGTTTATCAATTTTTTCACATTTTAAGAACAGATTTATTAAGTCTTCAATTCTTAACTTCCTAACCTTCGATAAATAAATTAATCATAATCTTCGTATTCAAGTATAGAAACTATGTAGTGTAGAACACGATGATCTAGTTTTATGCACGTTAACACGTTGAGCGCCGCGCCGCAATCCGTGTTATACGATACTTCATGATACCCGTCTATATAACGTATAAAAATAAAACTGTTTAAGCGTTGTACCATAAATTTGTTACTTCACATCGTTAGTGAACGTTAAAAATATGACAATTTTCACGAATATTAGCGATATATTTGATTCGAGTTTGAGTAATATTGGCATCGGTGATCACCGGTGATCCCCGCGGCATTCAACGTGTTAAGGGTTGCTCCGCATTCGAGCGACTCGTTGAGTCAACCTTCCGCGTCAATGAATGATTTATTCGTCGTTCAATGTCGAGATGCATTCTAGCTTACCATCGAAACGAGTGCATATACAAAGAGCACCGTTTCAGCGCGCCGATTCTCTCTATTTAGATCGCCATAATAAAATCGAGCATACTCTCCTTGACCCGATTTTTCGTTCGTTTTCTCCATTGATTCTCCACCGACGCACCGATTGGTTCAAGCACGTGGTACGAGTTCATGGTATGTATACACTGCTATATACGCTGTGTGTGTAACGAGGATCACGAAGCCATCGCGAAGTATTTTCAGTGTATGCATACAATCACCAGGTTGTACAGCCTTTGATCGGCAGACGTGATAAGAGAATCGATCGATCGACCGATCGACCGATAGAATGTACCATAGAGTGGCAATGAAATATACCAATCGCTTATTTGTTTCTTTGAATCCTTTCGAACCGGATCCGGTAGTAGTCGTTCAATGAGTATCCAGCGTATCGCTTCCGCGATAATACTCGACGATGATTCGTCGGATATGAAAGTATGGCTGACGTGAAACGATTTGGACGGAGATTTTGACGAAATACGATTTTATATTTGGGTGGAGATTTTGAAGAAATATGATTTTATATTTGGATGGAGATTTTGAAGAAATACGATTTTATATTTGGGTGGAGATTTTGGAGAAAATACGATTTTATATTTAGATGGCGATTTTGGAAAAAATACGACTCTATATTTGGATAGAGATTTTGTAAAAAAATACGATTTTATATTTGGATGGCGATTTTTACATAATTTATATTAAAATTCATATTTCGATAGAGATTTTGCAAAAAAATACGATTTTATATGTGGATGGCGATTTTTACATAATTAATATTAAAATTCATATTTCGATAGAGCTTTTGCAAAAAAATACGATTTTATATTTGGATGGCGATTTTTACATAATTTATATTAAAATTCATATTTCGATAGAGATTTTGCAAAAAAATACGATTTTATATTTGGATGGCGATTTTTACATAATTAATATTAAAATTCATATTTCGATAGAGCTTTTGCAAAAAAATACGATTTTATATTTGGATGGCGATTTTTACATAATTAATATTAAAATTCATATTTTGATAGAGATTTTGCAAAAAATACGATTTTATATTTGGATGGAGATTTTGAAGTAAATACGATTTTATATTTGGATGAAGATTTTGGAGAAAATTAAATTTTATATTTGAATGGAAATTTTGAACAAAAATACGATTTTGTATTCGTATATGTTATGAGATTTAGTTATGAGATTTAGGTTGATATAGGATCATAATCCTATAAAGTTATATAGAATTAGAATTATAAAATAATGATAGAATTACATAAAATCGTGTATATATCGCTTCTCGCATAAAAAATGTAAGACATATCGCCGATAATATTTATATTTGACCAGCATAATTATACTATATTAATTTCTCACGGTTACAAATACATTCCAAACTAAATATTGCTAATTTAAAAAACGGTATTCTCGCATATCGTATAATGTACCAAGTGCCGTACACACGGACGATTTTACTCCGAGCCATGGAGATGACGTACGCGTTTTTATGAATCTCGCGAATACTTAACGCTGCCGTCCATGGTAATATTTTTACGTGAATCCACTTATCTAGGCAATGATACTTTAAAATAACTATTATATTTCCATATCGCTGGAAAATGCTAATCAGTTTCGTTAGTAGCCTATTATAAATAAATAAATAAATTATCTTCGGTTCTTCCGAGGCAACCCGCTGCCTGTTTTTGTGTACTTTAATTACTATTCATTTTCAGCTACTCATAAATTATTAATCAGACCTTCTATAAACTGCTTATTTAGTGTTTTCGACAAAGATATTTGTGCCGTTTATTTTGAAAGCGACTTAAGTCTATTTGCTAGATAAACGGCTCACTTATGCTTGTTAACAAACAAATTTCCTTGAAATACTCAAGTACAATTGCAGTCAGCGGGTTAACCTATTTTAAGGTTATGGCGGGTGGCGAAATTCAATCCCTCCGTGGGGCACCCGATATCCGCACCTGCCAGATACGCGTATCGAATGTTCCGATATTCAGGACACGCGGTGATATAAGATATATAGGATTAGAAAAAAAAGACGACTTTTCATTGAACCAACCGGTGAAGCCAAGCGGAACTAATATCGAGAAGCTACGAGTGAAAGGACAATGTAGGCACCCTTGGGTTCTGGAAAGAAGGCACTGCCGGCGGGAGTGTCACGTGGTACTTCGATCTCCCATTAGCTGTATACATAAGTTTGGGATCACTTACTATCGTAAAGCAAATTATTAAATATCTTGAACAAGATTACGCCGATACAGCATCCTTTCTAATACGGATTACTGATTTTTTCTAAACGGATTAACCGTTGGAAATTATAAAACATTTATCGCGAATTCACGTGTCAGTGTTTTTGCCGGCGGTCGATGTTTTTTGCCTGATTTGCATCCGGAATACTCTGAGCCTTCTAAACGTTTAAAACGTTGGCGGCATGATTGATAATAGGAAAAAAGGTTTGACGGTTAAATACGAGATGAAAAAACGCGAAACGGAGTAACGTAATAATTGGAGCAGTCTCGAATTCGTCTTTGTAATAAATCGTCTTTTTCACTGAAAATAATTCACCTCTTTAGCTACCTCCAGCTCTGGCTGGACTTTCCGCGCCGCTGTATCTTTCTACTGCGGGCTGCGCGCGCAGAGTAATGTAAACAGCACCGCGATTTGTGTCCGGTGGTGCTTTCCACTATGAAGTTACATTGGAATAGAGTTAGAGACGAATAAATTAGAATTTCTTTATACATTTTCATGTAAACAGTTCGAAAAAGAACGTAATAAGATAACACACGGGAAAGCCACTATAGTGGCGTACAGTAGCTAAGAGGTTAGTAAACAACTAATAGCGTCGGCAGTGACGTAACAAAGATAGTTTCTCGGTTTAAGATAATTCGGTAATTAAGAGGATTAACGTTGCAATTGTTGTGTGAAAAACTAAGAAAACTGAGTTTTGAACCGATGAAACTCTTGAAAAACTAAGAAAACCGAGTTTTGAACCGATGAAACTCTTGAAAAACTAAGAAAACTCAGATTTTCACCGATAAAACTCTTGAAAAACTCATGAAAACTCAGTTTTTCACCGATAAAACTCTGGAAAAACTAAGAAAACTGAGTTTTTTTTTATATCTGTTTTAAATTTAGTATACTTATTTATATTTATCCGCATTGATTCATATTTGCAAAAAGAACGGGATATTTCACATTCGACAAAACCGCGGGAACTTGGGATGGAATAATACAATATAACGGTTCCGTGTGGAGCACGATTGTTAACCGTTATCGTGATTACGATCAGTCGTTAATCTGACTGATAAATCGAGTGAGGGATTTATTGCCGATGGTAAGTGCTTAGGTGTAACCACCTACTCATTAAATATAATGATCCTAGTTACCCCGATACGTAAATGATTTCAACAGAAGTAGAAAAGGCGGTACTCGACTTCTAAGTGGGAAACCAATGGGAATTAAGTACGCATTTTCTTGTATTACTTCGAAGAGTATTAAAAGTACTTTCAATTTCGAGCGATGCAAACGGAGCATGTAACTCTGATGAGAACTATGACATTATACCAATATTTTCATACACTTCTTTTCGACCCAAAATGGTACTAGAATATATTTATACATCATATACCATCGATTTGGGTCGTTTAGAAGTGATTTTGGCGACTTTGATTTTTTGGCAATTTTTGAAGGTATACCCCTTTACATTTTTTCGATTTGGTTTCGACCCATTTTTGACCAATAAAAATTTTTTAATCACTTCTTTCGACCAGAAATCGTCCTAGAATATGTTTATACATCACCCACCATCGATTTGGGCCATTTAGAATTGATTTTGGCGACTTTGAAATTTTGACAATTTTTGAAGGTATACCCCTTTACATTTTTTAGACTTGGATTCGACCCATTTTTGACCAATAAAAATTTTTTAACCGCTTCTTTCGACCCAAAATCGTCCTAGAATATGTTTATACATCATTTACCATCGATTTGGGTCATTTAGAATTGATTTTGGCGACTTTTAATATTTGAGAATTTTTGAAGGTATACCCCTTTACATTTTTTCGACTTGGTTTCGACCAATTTTGACCAATACAATTTTTTTAACCGCTTCTTTCGACCCAAAATCGTCATAGAATATGTTTATATATCATATACCATCGATTTGGGTCATTTAGAATTGATTTTGGCGACTTTTAATTTTTGACGATTTTTGAAGGTATACCCCTTCTCATTTTTGCGATTTTGGGTCGACCCATTTTTTTGCCAGACAAAATTTTCAATCCACTTCCTCAGACCGAAAACTGTCTTGGAACATGTTTATACATCATTTACCATCGATGTAGACCAATTAGAATTTTGTATAATATTACTGTTACCTAACAGCTCTAATAATGTCACAGTTATACAGAGGTTGTATATTAAAGGATCGAGTAGCGCGTTACGGAAGTATAATTATCCTCGATCGCCTTGAGAAACATAGGCGTAACGTGTACCGCATAATGAATCTATTAGTTGATATGCGTGTGCATTAATTATCGCTAAACCCTCGCGTACTGCCTTGAAATCTCTAATTGCAATTAACGCGAGGTATTACAAGTGACACGCCCCCTTGCTTCACGTACACAACTAAACGCGTAACTCTTTCCAAACCCAATTTTCCTTTATCCGTTTCATTTTTAAATTCCTTCAATTTTTAATACAATTCTTCCAATCGACTTGAATTTACATCATTTTCTCTTGCAAGTTTAATTTCATTAGCGAAACATATCTTTATATTCAATCTAATTAAACGCTAGTTATTTAGCGAATATTCAATATTCCATCCGCCATCTTGAAAATGGCGGCATATAAAATGATCGATCTATCGATTATTCCCTTCGACTATTCTGAGTTTTCCAAATTTATTTATTAAATCTATTTATTGTTAACCGTTTCGAGTTTCACGATGAGAATAGAATTCGGTTAACAATATATATACTTTGCAATTAATAAACAAATATGAAATTGTTTAAACAACAATGAGTTTTATTGTTGATACCGTTTGCACAACTTCAATGAAGTTTGCTTTGAAATTGAGTTTAATTGAGAACAATCTTTGCAGCATTATTCTACTTTTAACGGAATCACTAAAGTTCTTTTGTTTCATTATTTTCAACTTCGTGTTTGCCAATCGTTCGAATAAGTTGTGTAGAATCGCCTTTTCAAAATGGAGGTCAATCCTATCAAAGTTGGAATCGGTTGCTCTAATTGTAAGTCTGGCCAACTGGCAGTGACTTAAAGACGAAATGCCAAACTGGCTTCTCCACTGAAGTTAACGCATTACGGAAGTTATAAATACTTGACAAAAATAGATCCAGAATTCTCAACGAATCCACTTTTATTTACTGTTAGATCAGAATCAGAGATTAAACTTTGTTGGATTAAATTCAACTCATCTATCCGTATTTTCGGATTCGTTTCATGTTTTCGTTGTAATAATAATTCTAAAGTTACGCGATATTCCTTTAGACACGAAAAGAATGAGGTTATAAAGGGTGAACAAAAATCCGTTATGTCTCTGCAATATCAACGGCATATTTGAGTCGTTCAATTTCCAAAATGACAGAATTAACTCCACTTTTAGTAATTTGTCCAATTTTTCTACCAAAGCACATGTCCGATGCTTAACTTTTCATAACCTCCAATTTCCTCTACTTTCCGTTCGATGAAGTTAGTCACTCTAGCTTTTGCGCGGCTAACTTCGTTCGCGACGCGCAATTAACTTTTACGATTATTTTTATTCGAAAGTAATTATTATATTGTCATATATTAACGTCATATATCAAGTTCATGTATAATTAACGTCATTATTAACGTAATACATCAACGTCACATATTAACGTAATATATCAGCTTCGTATATTAACGTAATATATCAAGTTCATGTATAATTAACGTAATACATCAACGTCACATATTAACGTAATATATCAGCTTCGTATATTAACGTAATATATCAGCTTCGTATATTAACGTAGCATATCAAGTTCATGTATAATTAACGTAATATATTAACACAAACAACAACGTCACATATTAACGTAATATATCAGCTTCGTATATTAACGTAATATATCACCGTAATATATTAACGTAGCATATCAAGTTCATGTATAATTAACGTAATATATCAAGTTCATGTATAATTAACGTAATATATTAACGTAAACATCAACGTCACATATTAACGTAATATATCAGCGTCGTATATTAATGTAATATATCACCGTAATATATTAACGTAACATATCAAATTCATGTATAATTAACGTAATATATTAACGTAAACATCAACGTCACATATTAACGTAATATATCAGCGTCGTATATTAACGTAATATATCACCGTAATATATTAACGTAACATATCAAATTCATGTATAATTAACGTAATATATTAACGTAAACATCAACGTCACATATTAACGTAATATATCAGCGTCGTATATTAACGTACTATATCACCGTAATATATTAACGTAACATTTCAACGTATGTATTAACGTAATGTATCAACGTAATATATTAACGTAATGTATCAACGTAATATAATAACGTAATGTATCAACGTAATATATTAACGTAATGTATCAACGTAATATATTAACGTAATGTATCAACGTAATATAATAACGTAATGTATCAACGTAATATAATAACGTAATGTATCAACGTAATATATTAACGTAATGTATCAACGTAATATATTAACGTAATGTATCAACGTAATATATTAACGTAATGTATCAACTTAATATATTAACCTAATATATCAACGTAATATATTAACGTAATGTATCAGTTATGCGGGAGTTTACAGTATTCGGAATGAAAGAAACGGGAATCCATAGAAAAAGTGATCATCCCTTGGCATCGAAAGAGGCGCATCACCTCGAGTCACGGGTAATGCACGTGAGTTGCATAAGCGCGATTTTTGTGTTGCAAATGGACGTCCAGGTGGCGCGTGCTTCGCACTTACCGTGCCTCGTGCGAACGACGAAGACGCGCGCGGAATAAAAAACCGTCGAAACACGATATATCTGGACAGTGCTTCCACTTTTCTCTCGTTGAATCGAGTCCGACGACACTCCGTGACACCCGACGTGCATCCATCGACGCGCATCGAACACCACCGTGTTTTAAACCAATCACGGATATCGAACTGCAACCGGCTCGATGCAAATGCACCAACGACTGCACTACGATATTTCGTTTCGTACTTGTGGCACGTGCATCGCCGGAAGCTAGCCGTATAATCGAATTAAATGCTGACACCGCTGCAGCGAAATAATTCTTGTACACTCTTTCAAGATGATTCTCAAAGCAGAGAAACGGGAAGGCTGAAGTCGGGATTTACTTGGAAACGAACACTGTTTCTTTGTTTCAGAATCGTTTCCGGAAAGGAAATGTGGCATAATCTGGAATGGCCAAAGTTTTGACGAAAAATATACATCTTCAAAATTTTGGAGTGCCATAATCTGGAATGGCTACAGTTTTAACGAAAAATATACATCTTCAAAACTTTGGAGTGCCATAATCTAGAATGGCTACAGTTTTAACGAAAAATATACATCTTCCAAATTTCGAAGTGCCATAATCTGGAATGGCTATAATTTTAACGAAAAATAAACATCTTCCAAATTTTTAAGTGCCATAATCTGGAATGGCTATAATTTTAACGAAAAATATACATCTTCCAAATTTCGAAGTGCCATAATCTGGAATGGCCAAAGTTTTGACGAAAAATATACATCTTCCAAATTTTTGAGTGCCATTTAGATACTGAATTTTCGAAGATAATAAGAAATTAATGAATCGATTAATTATTTAAAGAATATTTCTTTTGGGTTCACAATATCGTCTCTTCTCAAGATACGATTAGACCCCCCTGGCGATAGGCAATATACTGCGCAACAAGAAGAAGAAAAACAAGCAGAAAATAACCTAGTCATTCTACTTACATTGCATTCTTTGTATTTATATTATACGAAATATCACTCTGGCACTGAATTATATATCTACAAGCTTCGTTAAATTAAATTAATAAATACAACGCACAGCCTGAATTACTGATTTTACGATAAAGTACTGATTATATATTCTTCCTTGTATTATATTTCACATTCCATGTATAAAGTCACTCGCTCTGCCGGATAACTCCCCTCCCTTTTCCTTCCTTTATTATTATATCTATTATTATTACTTCTTATCATTACTCTATTATTTCACTTTTTATCATCTTATCTTATCTTATCACTTTGTTTCTTCCACTGTCTATTATTAATCATTGTACTCGACATGTATAGATTTCATTTATGTGATCTACCGTGTGACCCGACTTTCCCGTTGATCCGTCAATAAATTAATATTAATATAAAAATATCAATATAAAGTATACGTTCCGTTAAATTAAATTAATAAGTTACATGTATATTTCATTTATGTATTTATTTAGTTCTACGATAGATTCATAGTTTATCGTAGATTTATGTGGCATGCTTTTACCTTATCGCGCGATTTATTTTCAGTATGCGAGTTACATCCATAAGCTTTTTGCGAGTAAAGAACACCTGCCGTGTTTCTATCGCGCGGCACGCGTGAAACGATAGAATGCACATACACTACCGGTCATAAGTTTGGCATCACTTACCATCGTTAAGCAAATTATTCAATATCTTGTCTACAAAATGGAACGGGATACTTTTCTTTGAGTATATCTGTAGGTTGATGTACGTTGATATTATAAGATAGAAGAGTCGTATAAATCTCGTATATTCGATTCTATATTAATTATACATTTCGCTTAATACGCGATTCGTCCAAGTATCCCCCTTTTTTCATTATTACTATTTTACATATTTTTGACATACCCCGACAAGTTTGCGTAATGTTTCTTGCTGCATAGTTCGCCAACCTTCTTGTAGTAAAGTCATTTCTTGCGGGGAAACTAAAAACCGAGCGATAGCAATAAACGGTGCCGATCGATTTTAAAGGTAACAAAATCTTATTACACCCAGGTGCCAATACAATATGTGTCCGCACGGCAAGAAAATAGTTTAATATTAATGGTAACATTATAAAATGGACAACGGTTTTATATTCTATTTACTTTTAATGTTCATTCTAACGTTCAAAGTAAACGTTGGAATGAAGACAAGGCAAGTGATCCTAAACTTTTGACCGGTAGTGTATCTCATTAGAGGATATATCGTTGGTTTAATAGATACTCGTAATCAGCGAGTCATTAATCTTTGTACGCGGTAACCTTTCACGGTGTCATAAACCCTGGTGAAAATCAATTTATCGTTACGTTCCAGATGGCCGCTGAGATGAGCACCTCGTAAAACATTATGGCGGCTATTCAATGAAACGTGATCTCGCAATTACGAGTACAAATTACAACCCTTAAGGAAACAAGCATTTCACGGATGTTTCTTAATCGAATGAAATTGTTTTTCAACGAACTGAACGTTGTTTTGATGCGGAAAGAAGATTTTTATTTGCTAATGTTTTTACGATAAAGTTGTGACGAAGTTGAGATAACTTAAGAGACGAGGCAGTTTGGGAAGTTATTATGATTATATTAATTCGTTATTACTAATATATTATTTTTTCCTCCGGAATGAAGATTCCGTAATTTTTGTATGTAAATAGTTTATTGGAATTAATATTTTCCTAATTTTTGTTGCATATATCATGTATAGATAATCAATTTCGAATAATATATTCAATATAATAATTTTCCATATATTGATCAGAACTGATTAAAATTCTATTTTTTTCGGTGATTTCACGTATCTGAAGTTGCCGAGGAACCAGAGATCCAATATTATACGATTAAAAAAAAAGAAGATAAAACTGCGATAAAACTATACAAATTATTATAAATTGTTCCAAGTGAAACATTCTGATACAGAATATACTTTCGCAAGTTATCATATTCAATAAAATATCACTTCTCTTTAGAACGAATATTTTCCTCACTTTTCTTCCCGACATCATAAATATATAGATAATCAACTTCTAATAATACATGAAATATAACAATTGTCTCATATTGATCAGAATTGATTAAAATTCGAGTTTTTCGTCGGTAATTTGACGTACCTGAAATTGCCGAGGAATGAAAGATGAGATATTCGACGATCCCGAAAATAAGAAGTGAAGACGGGCGAGTGTGAGGAGAGTCCCTTTTTGGTCTATGGCCAACTACGCACTGGCAGCGTGAGAACAAAGATCAGCCAATAGGGAGGGTCATTACCATCCGGCACGTAATATCCCTTCAACGAGAGAGAACCCATGGAAAGGGTAGCCCCTCGTCTATTTTTCCATTGAATTTGATTAGGAAGCGAGATCTCTACCTATCGGTAATTGGGGTTTATACGATGGAACGGACGATCGTAGATTCGCTACCCGGCATTCATTGCTGCGCGGGCTCTGATCCAATCAAACACCGGAACAAATACGAGATACCACTGATATTCTACCATATCCTGTCACGATTTTAATCATTCTTTGCCTCGATTTATCCAATCTTTAACCCTTTGACAGTGTATCCCGTGACTGTCACGGGCAGAGCGTCAAGTGTTTTAAAATCTACCACACACGAACTGATTACTATCAAGGTACATATAAAACACGTTTTTTTACATTTTTGGTTACATGCCGAAGTGTTTTCGAACTTAAAGAACTAGACACTCTTTGGACCAGAATTCGTAATTTTACCTCACTGTGAAAGGGTTAACTGGTATGAACATTGATACAAAGTTTTATAATATATTAGGTTTACCGGAATATTCGGTCTGCTTAGCGCGTAACTATTTTGAACGTGTGGGAAATGTTTCGATCTAAAGTATATTCTTTAGATTCGTTCTTTTCACTGTTAGGTTTTAGGGTTGTTACCCTGAGAGATATATCTAAAGAAATGTTTTATCATCGGTTTTTAAATATAAACTGTAATGAAACTAGAATTTAATTACGTGCACAAAATGTGCGACTTTAATATATTAAATATATAGTAATAGATAAATTTTAATTTTATGTATTTATGTACTGAAGCTTGAAGGATGGTTGGATGGATTTGTTGGTTTGAATATTGATAATTTGAAGTGCGACTTAAAAAATTGTGAAGACTACTTCTTTATTTTTTACGTGAAATATTGTTTGGAATATTATTGAATATTATTTCGAATATTATTGAATATTATGTGACATTATGTTAAAGTCTCGAATATTCGAATATCCAAACTATTCGAATATTAGAATATTCGAATATCAATTAATATTGACTACTAGAATATTTCGATTATCGAATTAATATTCGTTATAAAAGTCCCCATAAATTACGTTTTATATCAATATTAAAATATCATAATAATGACAACTAAACTCAATCAATTAAAACAGATTCCCATAACGATCGCATAAATTACCCAGGTAACCCAATAACAGTATAATAACTTCAGTCCACTCCGAGTATTAAATCACACCATTCAACCCCGACTAATTAATAACTTCATAAACCATAAAAACGATACGGATAACTCCTAATTAATAACTAATTAATAACTTCATAAATCATAAAAACGATACGGATAACTCCGTAAAAAGTATAAAAACGATGTAAAAACGTAGACCAACATGAACAACCCCAATAAAAAGTTCTCTCTTATGCATATAAAACGCATATAAAACGCATATAAAATGCATGTAAAACGCATATAAAATGCATATAAAACACATATAAATCGCATACAAAATGCATACAAAATGCATACAAAATGCGCAGTGGCAATCGGCGCAGAATCGTTACATCTCTCTATAAGAAGCCAGGACTCAAGTCAGGCAATCAATCTCTTTGAGATTAATTTCTTAATAATAATAAATGTCCCACGATTAACTATCGTCTGCATCGTCGGTTGCATGTATTATTAATTGCGAGTTTATGACGGCGCACGAGCGTGATGTGTTCGTGATTGATCGTAAAGATCGTCGTAACACTTACAGGTGTAACGGGTTGTAAGAGCAATAATATGATCCGTCAGATCTGATTATCGGCGGCAGCCATAATTGCTACCTCGTTGCCGGTCTTTAGAAAGCAATTTACTGATCGTTAGTACTCAGGTATGTATTATGTAAGAAACAATTAAAATTATACCTTTCATATTCAAGAAAATCACTTGCGAAGTATAACAACTTCGTCTGCATCGAACACCGGACATCTATCTAACTGCTGATTGGCTGAGCTCTTGCGACAATGGCGGATGATATACATACACTACCGGTCAAAAGTTTAGGACCACTTGCTTTGTCCTCGTTCGAACGTTTACTTTGAACGTTAGAATGAACATTATAAGTAAATAGAATATAAAACCTTTGTTCATTTTATAATGTTACCATTAATATTAAACTATTTTCTTGCCACGCAGACACATATTGTATTGGCACCTGGGTGTAATAAGATTTTGTAACCTTTAAAATCGATCGGCTCCGTTTATTGCCATCGGTCGGTTTTTAGTTTCCCCGCAAGAAATGACTTTACTACAAGAAGGTTGGCGAACTATGCAGCACGAAACATTACGCAAACTTGTCGGGGTATGTCAAAAATATGTAAAATAGTAATAATGAAAAAGGGGGATACTTGGACGAATCGCGTATCAAGGGAAATGTATAATTAATATAGAATAAATTATATTATATTATATTGTAACCCTTTTACCATGTAATATTATTATATTATATAATACAGTGTAGTGTAACGTAATAGAATGCAATGTAAGAGTTCCTTTCGCAATTACATAAGAATTAGCATTACAAGAAAGGAGAACAAGATCTACATTGTTCTGCGGCGTGGTAATTAATTACCGTCCGATCAAAGAGTACGGGGCTTAATCGTGCCACAATGTTGAAAAATTAATGCGATAATATCAACTAGTGCACGATCTTAATAAAACACTTTATCCTTCGAAGTTTTATATTGTCAATCTTGAACTCGCTCGAGCGTGACGATCGCCGTTGAAGTATCGCGGGATGAACAAAATGGAATATTATCGAATATTATGTGGAATATTAATTATTAGAATATTCATTACTGAATATTGTTTAACACGTTGACGCCGGCGCGGATTTTCAGTGTCTGTTCCGTGGGACGGCGCTCGATTTCCTTGTCCGCTTCGTGGGGCGGCGCGGCATCACGTTGCACTAAGCGATTCTTATAGATCTCGGCGAGCCAAAACCAAATTTGAAACCAGTGTTTGTCCTCCTCCCTCAGTTTTTGAGAAAATCGATTAGAAGGAAAATCGCAATTTTTCAACATTGACCTCAATGTATAACAATACTACATAAGTTAGACGTTTACCGTTCATCTGTTTTGAACAGGTTAAATTATAAGTTATGTGTTTTGTATTGAATGTTTAATTATGATGTTGAAATGTTAATGTATAATGTTAAATAGATAAAATAAAATAAAATTTTGTAGTACGTATTTTTTGATATGCGAGCGTGGCCCACCGGTGGGTCATGCCGCCGCAGGGAACAGACAAGCATGGGCCACCGGTGGGTCATGCCGGCGTCAACGTGTTAAGATATTATTGGAAATTGCTTGGAATATTATTCAATATTAATTAGGATATTATTGAATATTATGGAATATTAGGGTATCTCACATAAAACGGGTTACTTAAATGTACATTTTATACAACGGTATTCCTTTCCGTGTAAAAAATATGTCTGTCTACGGCATCGTTAAAGGAGATAATTAAGTGGCTTATTTCATACGGGACACCCTGTATATCGAAGGACAAAATATTATAATCAAATATTGTAATTAACGCGACTAGAAGGAAGATAATTGAGCGACGTATTTCATTCGAGAAATCCAGTACATCGAAGGACAAAATATTAAACAGCCAATCGAAGGAATCGCGGTTAAAGGAGATAATTAGGTGGCTGCTTTTTATGCGAGCCACCATGTTATCGTATAATTCAGTCGTTCAATTTTCCCGTTTCATCGCTACTCCATTTAGACGAGGTGTCATTGAATGACGCGTCGGAAGAATGCCAGGCGTGTCAGAGTGATTTATAGCGTAATTCAATGTTCAATGAAAGGACCTAGGTCAACCTGTCGAAGAACATACGAGTTCCGATATCGTTAACTCTTCGAACGTGCGACACACTCGGATTTCCGTGAGACGATAAAAATTCTAATTGCTCCGATCGTAGCAGCCAATAAGAATTTCAATTTGGCGCGATCCCGCGCCGGGAATTCCAATTACGAACTCGCCCGGAGTATCCGGAATTCTGCCGTCTGAAATAATCGAGGAACGGCAAAAATGTTGAGCGCATCAATTCGATATTTTATTAACAAACGATTTTATTAACAAAACCGGGAACCGGTGTGTCTGGGATAATAAATTTTGCAACTATGTTTACGCTTCGGCTACGAACGCTGATTAAGTTTTTACACCCAGATATTTATCTAATCGCCGTTTCAATAGAGAAGTATTATGCTCTTTTAATCAGAAATTGTATTATCTTTTGATCGGAAATTAAACGATCACTTCATCAGAAGTAAAATAATATGTCGATAAAAAATGAAATGATTTTTCGATCCGAAATAAAATGATTTTTCACTAAAAAAAATCAAATGTGTCAGTTATTAAATCAGTAATTGAATTATTTTCTGATCGGAAATGAAACGATTTGTTGATAAGAAATTAAATCATCCGCGGAGCAGAAATGAAACGATCTTCCGAATCGCAATTCTTTGAATGAAATAAAGAACTTTATCGATTATCAAAGGAAATTTAGGGCTTCCTTTCACGAAGGAAATGTCAGAATCCGTGAAATGTCAAAAACAGACCTTCGAGAAACGACCCTGCTGTGAATCCTAGATAAGTATAGCATAATTGTTAGCTCATATATTATCAAGGCTGCGCCATATCGTCGCCATTGTCGTCATCGTGAATGTCAAGTTAGGAAAGGCGACATTTGTTTTTGCCTCGCAACGAGGCGCGGCTTTGCATCTATCCTTACCTTCGCCTTTTTTCAGCGAATGTCAAAGTTCCATCTTACAAATAGTAACTTAGAAAAATTCTTTACCTCGACATGGTTTATCTCGATTTTTCGAAGTCCGTTTGATCATCGTAAGCACTCGAGAAATAACTAAAGAAACATCAACGTTTAACGGCAACGAAACTTAAACTTTCACTTAAATCACGTATATTTCGTAGATCGATTAATTAATGAAAAAACTAATTAACAAGGTGTTGTTCCGTAATTCGTACTGAAATCGAATGTGTGGATTCGGTGAGTGTTTGTATGACAGCGCTATAAAAGTAGGAACAGAAAACCGTCGAACCGTTGGAATCGCGCATCAACTATTTTATCATTGGCTGGTATAATCGAAGAATTCCAGGGGAAAAAAGGAAATTACAAAAGCTGGGTAATGTAAAGTCCGAACCGATCATAAGTAACTAACGATTTAATCGTCCGTCGACTCGCGATCTGCGATTAAACTTAGAACTCGGCTAGTTATTAATTATTCAACCGTCTTTTGTGTTTCTGTGTTTTATCCTGCGAGCAAGAAACGTTCCGCAGTGCCGTAGTTATTCACGGAAATTCAAGGCACCTTTTCTGGTGTTTTGTTGTCAATAAATAATATATTATCAAGTAAAAAGTTACTTGATGAATTTTGATATTAACAGTAATTTAGCGAAGAAATATGACCGGAAATTTTTGGCAATTTTGTCGCAAATCCTTTCCTTATAAAATTTCGTTGCGAATTAAATCACAGTCGCAAATTTAAAAAATGCAAATGAATCTGTTATTCTGCTAAATGCGTGTTAATAATATTACAAAATTTAGGTTAATAAAAGTATCCTTGCAACAAGATGAGAAATCCTTGAAACAATTGATTCTCGACAATTTTCAAAAAGATCCTTAAAAAAGGTTAGTATTGCTCAAAATTCATTAAAACTCTTAAGAATTCGTTAATATCAGTTTCTAAAAAGATCCGGTAAACAAACGATCATAAAAAGGCGAGAAAAAACCGGTTCCCGAAAAAAGGGCAAAGAAAGAAAGAGGGTAAAAATTGTTTAGGGTACCTCAGTGGGATATTCGGTGGCATCGGCGCGGTCAGCCAGCCGTTGTCATGGTGACCGGCGATCATCTTCCCCCTCCACCCACGTAAGAGCCCCCTTCTGCGTCAGTCGTTCGCGGAACTTCGTACGCGGTGGTTCGTGCCAGTGTTTGTTTCCTCAGTGCGTTTCGGTAGCTCGCCCTATTTTTCTTACCCTCCTGGTGTTCCGTGCCGGTGTTCGGGTGTGACGGTGAACCATCGAGACCAGGGGAGAATCACGAAGAGACGGTTGCTACGATTGGGTGCCGGTGCACAGTGCGCGCACCATCGAGGTGCCGAATTTCAAAGCGGTGATCGACTCGCTCCCCGGTTCTTCTCCACGGTCAATAATGAGGGACATGGCGGGCAAGATCGCCGAGTTGAAGTTCGAGGCACCCCTCGCACGCTTCGAGGAGGAGGACACCGCCAGCCTGAAGAATATGAACCTACTGACAGGTGCGGAAAACCTTGCCCCTTTGTCTTCCTTCGATATCCTCTTTTTACTCTCCCTTTTCTTCTCTTTACTTACACTTTACTCACTTTTCAACGTACACTTAGTCCTCGACTTATACGGCATTCGAATTACCTGATTTCGCTTTAACACGCTT
Organism: Nysson spinosus; assembly: GCA_910591585.2. NCBI lineage: Eukaryota > Metazoa > Arthropoda > Insecta > Hymenoptera > Crabronidae > Nysson > Nysson spinosus. The sequence continues at coordinate 16,509,628 of OU342830.1, forward strand.
CATGAAATGCGAATGAAAATATGTACTTTTCAATGTTATCTATCGGAGCTACCGGAAAGTAATCAATTCGGAAATCGAGAATTTGTTCACATAGAAAGTTGGGAATTTGAGTTTTTTTTATGAGAATTATAACATTGTAGAGTCGTTGGTCCAGGATGATAAATGACGATCAGGTTTATCTCACAGAATAATGTTTAATACGAACAAATAAATGAAATTTCATAAAGTACGTGAAAAATAATTGTTCACCTTCCGGTACCCCCAATATATCTTGCTTGAAGTAATGCATTTTTAGTTCAAAATATGTACCCTAATCTTTGCAAAAAATATGTAATACTGTTTCGTATGGATTTCGTAAATTCATTACATATTCATTTTCAATGTGAAATGTGGATTCGAATTGCACGATTTCAATTTACACGGCTTTTTAGGGGAACTAATTTACCGTGCAAATCGAGGGTTAGCGAGGGCTAATTAATTAAAGACGTCATTCTTCGGATGCTCCGGTTTTTAGACTCCCTTTTCTTCTCTTTTGTTACTCTTTACACTGTTTTTCCGATGTTTCCTTGTTTCCTTGTTTCTTGATCGATGTTCTCAATAATTCCAACGTTGGATCCGATTAATTAGAGACATTCATGACTTCTCGGTGTGCATGGAACAACAAACAATTTTTGTTATTTACGTATTACGTAATATTTATTGTAGTAAGATCTACATATTTACTTTTAATTGGCCGCTAGTTTTTGAATCGTGCTTTTCCGTGGAAGAAGTAGTTTCGCGTTGTTTAGTTGAAGGTTTTATGATTCCGGCAAAAACAAGTCACCCGGAGAGCAGAATTGCATTCGTTCCCAAAATAATAATTTAAAGGTTAGAATAGGAGATCAAGTAATAACTGCAATCTTGAATTATTTGTTTGCAAAAGTATTTCACGTTTTAGGTATGAAATGAAAATCTTAATGTTTCTTGTTCATTTTCGAAAGTATTTCGTATCGAGTTTTCAACGTAAATTTTCACCAGATTCATTGTATTCTTTCATTTTTATGGTAATTTTTCAAATACACTGTTCTAAGAAAATAAGACGGTGAAACTCACCAAAAACCACGGAGTTGGTAGACTGACTTCGCGTCATCGCCAAAAGTATCATAAGTTAAGGTAGCACTTCTGCCGGCATCGTTGAATTTTACTTTCAATTGACGTTCCCTTTTTCCTTCGCTATTTTGAGTATTATAAAGAAATTGTGCAGATATTCGGATTTCCAAGCGTTGCATTCTATTAATGTTCTAATACATGTAGGAATTACACATACATAATGGAATAGGGAGAGATATAATTTATTTAATTTCTGTTACATGATAATAGAAATAAAATCCTAGAATTTGGTTGGTAATCCGCACGAATAATTTAATATATTAATTCTAATAATATTCCAATTCTAATATTCTAATATTATTAGAACAGAATTCGAATATTCTAATATTAGAGCATAATTCTAATAATCTAATACTGTTAGAGTAAAATTTCAATATTCTAATATTATTACAGTAGAATTCCAATATTTTAATATTATCACAGTAGAATTCTAATATTCTAATATTATTAGAATAGAATTCGATTATTCTAATAGTATTAGAGTAGAATTCGATTATTCTAATATTATTAGAGTAGAATTCCAATATTCTAATATTATCACAGTAGAATTCCAATATTCTAATATTATCACAGTAGAATTCCAATATTCCAATATTATCAGAATAGAATTCCAATATTCTAATATTATCAGAATAGAATTCCAATATTCCAATATTCCAATATTACTAGAATAAAATTCCAATATTCTAATATTATAAGAGTTGAATTCCAATATTCCAATATTATCAGAATAGAATTCCAATCTTCTATTATTATCACAGTAGAATTCTAATATTCCAATATTACTAGAATAAAATTCCAATATTCCAATATTCCAATATTATCAAAATAGAATTCCAAAATTCTAATATTATCATTATAATAATATTATTATCAGAATATTAGAATATTAAAGGACCCCAATTCGAGGATAGAATAAAAAGGATACAACAAATAAGAACAGAAATAAAATCCCAGAATATCTTCCGCAATCTGCACAAATAATTCGAGATATTAACAACCAGTGATTCAAGAATAGAATACAACTAAAATCCTTAAACAAATCAGCTCTCCTTGACAATCCTAATAAAATATATGATAACACAAACAAAATCCAACAATTCCCCAAGTAATAATAATAGAACAAATGCATACAAAATAAATAATAATAGAAGCAGAATCCCATAATTTCTTTGATAAAGATAAAAGATAACTGATAATCGAACAGAATCCAACAGTTTCCATGGTAATGGATAATTGCAAAACACAATAAACACAATAATCACAATAATCACAATAAAAATTCAACAAATGGAAATCGAAACAAAGCCCCATAATTTCTTATATAATAATTATAATTATAATTAGCGTAAACAATTGATGATATTAACGGTCGTTGATTCGCGGTGTTTCCATAGGCGTAAGTTAGAAAATACGATTCGAAAGTAGTCGAATGGCTGACACGTAACGATGCGTTTGATACTTTTACTAAAAAAGGCGTTGCACCGTGTAGTTTACTACGAGCGGAAATTTCGAAATCCGATGATTACGAGGATTATAACTGCTCGCGTGAGAACTGGTTCTGATGTACCTCGTGACACACGCGTGCGCAGAACGATTCTTATTTACATATTAACCCTTTGCCGTGACGAGTGCCGTGAAAACCCGACCTTCAAAACGTGAACGCAAACAATAGGATGTGCCGTTTATGCAATTGGTGTCTAATATCCTCCGGTACAGTTTCTGCTCGGCTCAGTTTTCAAGATATCGCGTAGAGCGCTCCTTGAAAATGCTTCAAAGTAACTTTTGCCAACTTCATTTTCATGCATCTCATTGTCAGAAGTAACGCGTTCATTGTGTAATAAATACTGTAAATATTATTTTATTGTAAAATAACGATTGGAAATATTAGTTTTTTGTAAGATAACGATTGGAAATATTAGTTTTTTGTAAGATAACGATTGGAAATAGTAGTTTCTTGTAAAATAACGATTGGAAATATTAGTTTATTGTAAGATAACGATTGGAAATATTAGTTTATTGTAAGATAACGATTGGAAATATTAGTTTCTTGTAAAATAACGATTGGAAATATTAGTTTATTGTAAGATAACGATTGGAAATATTAGTTTATTGTAACATAACGATTTAAAATCTTAATTTTTTGTAAAATAACGATTTAAAATATTAGTTTCTTGTAAAATAACGATTTGAAATATTAGTTTCTTGTAAAATAACGATTGGAAATAGTAGTTTCTTGTAAAATAACGATTGGAAATATTAGTTTCTTGTAAAATAACGATTGGAAATATTAGTTTCTTGTAAGATAACGATTGGAAATATTAGTTTCTTGTAAAATAACGATTGGAAATAGTAGTTTCTTGTAAAATAACGATTGTAAATAGTAGTTTCTTGTAAAATAACGATTGGAAATATTAGTTTCTTGTAAAATAACGATTGGAAATATTAGTTTCTTGTAAAATAACGATTGAAAATATTAGCTTATTGTAAAATAACGATTGGAAATATTAGTTTATTGTCAAATAATTATTGTAAATATTCGTTTATTGCCTGCAACATATTCAACCACCACAATAATTTAATCTATACTTCACTTTCAACTACAATTCTCTGTTTCGAATTGTCCCTTTCGATTCGCGCACGCCATATTTAAGTTTAGAAATAAAACGACTCCATAAAGTACGTCTCGTGACAAGATACTTAAACATGCTCTTTAAGCGAGACATAAATTCCCGCAACGTATTATTCAGAATCATTTCGAGAATCCAAGTAAACACGAAGAATCGCGTGCGGGAGATAAAAAAAGTGGAAGGTGGGTCAGGTTTTATCGGCGCAAGGGCGTCTCTTTGAGGCGTCGTCGAGTATCAACGCTGCCGGTGACGGAAGGTCGCGGAGAAACGACTTGGAAATGAATGGTTATTAATTATGGTTACCATCGTTTTTTTTGTCAGTTACATAAACGATCTTTTGTTGCATATTGCCGGTCCCGGGAAAATAGAACGAGTAATTCTGGTATCACGTGTCTGAAACTATATACGCGCCCTGTGATACCAATCATTCTGATATAGAAGATTAGTTAGAGTCTGTTTATATTTGGATTCTAAAAAACTTTGAAATGAGAACCAACTAAAAAGTGTATTATGAAAGGTATAAAATGTGTGATTATATTAAGGGGCCTTTTTGAACTAGATTTGTAGAAATATAATCGAAATATAATCGAATATACAATCGAAATATTATCGAAATATAATAGAATATAGAATCGAAATATATTCGAAATATAATAGAATATAGAATCGAAATATCATCGAAATATAATAGAATATAGAATCGAAATATAATCGAAATATAATAGAATATAGAATCGAAATATAGTAGAATATAGAATCGAAATCTAATAGAATATAGAATCGAAAAAATATAGTGGAATATAGAATCGAAATATAGTGGAATATAAAATCGAAATATAGTGGAATATAGAATCGAAATATAGTGGAATATAGAATCGAAATATAGTGGAATATAGAATCGAAATATAGTAGAATATAGAATCGAAATATAGTAGAATATAGAATCGAAATATAATCGAAATCTAATAGAATATAGAATCGAAATATAGTGGAATATAGAATCGAAATATAGTGGAATATAGAATCGAAATATAGTAGAATATAGAATCGAAATATAGTAGAATATAGAATCGAAATATAGTAGAATATAGAATCGAAATATAATCGAAATCTAATAGAATATAGAATCGAAATATAGTGGAATATAGAATCGAAATATAGTGGAATATAGAATCGAAATATAGTAGAATATAGAATCGAAATATAGTAGAATATAGAATCGAAATATAATCGAAATCTAATAGAATATAGAATCGAAATATAGTGGAATATAGAATCGAAATATAGTGGAATATAGAATCGAAATATAGTAGAATATAGAATCGAAATATAGTAGAATATAGAATCGAAATATAATCGAAATCTAATAGAATATAGAATCGAAATATAGTGGAATATAGAATCGAAATATAGTGGAATATAGAATCGAAATATAGTGGAATATAGAATCGAAATATAGTAGAATATAGAATCGAAATATAGTAGAATATAGAATCGAAATATAATAGAATATAGACTCGAAATATAGTAGAATATAGAATAGAAATATAATATAATATAGAATCGAAATATAATAGAATATAGAATCGAAATATAATCGAATATACAATCGAATATAGAATCGAAGTATAATCGAATATAGAATCGAACTATAATCGGATATATAATCAAAATATAACCAATAATATAATGATATCTCCACGGATATTTTCGAATGATATCTCCCGTATTTCAGAACAACTACTGGATGCCAGTCTGGACGCTAATTTCGGGGAGAATTGCAATGCGAACGAGCCACCGTCTACTCGTGAAAACGGTACCGACATTCTTCAAGAGGGAACGTTCAGCCCCTTCAGCGGCAGCCTCGAGGACCTCGTTAATACTTTCGACGAGAAAATAACATCTTGCTTTCGTGATTACGGCACCGACGTCGAGTCTCTAGCACCTGTGCAAGTGCGCACGCAGGAGGAGATCATGAATGAATGCCAGTAAGTACCACCCTCTTCAACGCCATTCTTTTATTACTCGACCGTGAATATCGGGTAATCACTCCGTTATATCTACGCCAAAAAAAAGACAAATTTATCGCTTACGAATATTTCATTCGTATGTGTGTTAATCCATTTGAACTGATTTTGAGTAACTGCCTTCCAATTCTTACGAGTTTATTGTCGTTTTTGAATTCTGAAATATTCGTTTTGTCAACTTTCCGTATTTCAGTACGCGAGAGATGCCGGCGGTAGTAGCGCCACTTTGACTCAAATGAGCGGCCGTTCTATGAGTTATAGTATAGTAATAGTATAGTAATGCTATAGTAATAGTACTCAAAGAGTTTGTTTACATGACGTCGCACTTCGGCCTCCGGCAAACGTATTACAAGACGCGAGTGATTCAATAACCGAGACACATCGGCAGATAATGTAATCCCAAGATGTACGTAAACGGTTCTCCTGTAACCGTCTCGTGTGCCTACATAAATGTGGCAATCATTTACAAATCGGAAATGATTACATCCGTGGCAACATCCTCCCCGATCCTACCCGATCCTCCCCGATCCTGCGCGCTTCGTTAATCCGCTAACGATACTCATTACGTCTAATAATAATTCATTAACCCATTTACCGCGAATGAAGCGATCGAGGCTTCATTCGCGGTTCGACTTGACTCCCTTTTATGAAACTTTGAAACCGGTTATTGCATATCGCCGTGTATTTTCCTAATAAGAAACACTGGCGACTGCAGCCGCGTGTTACTTATGGATATTTTATGTCCCGCGATAAGATTGATTTAATAAGCGGCAGATTGAAGTATCGGTTGTTCGAAGGAAGAAATTCGATTGGTCGGAGAAGCATGGTGTATTTGCTGGTATTCGACCTCGACCTAACTACGGAGACAGTTGGTTGGACTCTTGAGCTTCTAAATTTAGGATTTAGGATTTCGGAACTTCGGTGGTAAGACGGAATTCTTGAAAGAACTGCATACAATTACGCGTACCGTCGTAAGCTGGAAATAGGATTCAAAAATTGTTAAAAATGTTAAGTCGCTAAAATCAATTCTAAATGGCCCAAATCGATGGTATATGATATATAAACATATTCTATGATGATTTTGGGTCGAAAGAAGCTGTTAAAAAAATTGTATTGGTCAAAAATGGGTCGAACCAAAATCGCAAAAATGTGAAGGGTATGAGTATACCTTAAAAAGTCGTCAAAAAATCAAACTCGCCAATTTCGCTTCTAAATCGTCCAAATCGGTGTTTCCTGTCCTCGACTTTTCACGCGCCTTCTTTGGTGCAGCAGCGAATGCACGTCCGTTGCATCCCCGCGAGATCGTGCTATCGATTTTCTGGTTGAAATGTGTGCCGGCACGAGTACTCTCTACATCACGTTTGCGGCACGTTCTGCAGCTTTCTCTCCGTTGGAAGCGAACGGTGCCATGCGGCAACAACGGCGAATAAACGTACCTTTTGACTCTATTATCTCTCTGCAATCATACTTTGAAAACACACGCTGCATCAAACCGGGTCAATTGACGCGGGATGCATCTCTTTTTCCTTCATCGAATGCCTGCACACCATCGATCGCCATTTCCCATTTTATCTCTCGGAATTATTCATCGTTATCGCAAATAGAACATTATTGGTTGACCGGTTTAAGATCATCCTCTAATGAAAGGACCCTTTTTTCAATTCTGAGATGAACTGAACTCGGAAAGTGGCTGCCGCTATTTTTACTCGCTTTTGCGTCATTAGGCTCGCCGTGTCTGACAATAATGGGATGATGGTAATTACTGTATAAATAAGCACGTGGCGGAAATATCTCTTCCGACTCGAATTCTCGGTTTCTCACGTTTCCTTATTATTTTGGAAGAAGTTTGAAAATTAGCGTAACATTGAAATATTCGAATCTTCGATGATCAATGTAAGCCTTAATAATTGTAAAATATAATAATAGTACAATTATTTAAGTTATTCTAGTAAAACAATATATTTTTTCCATCTGAGGAATTTGTTTTAAATTGAATCAGAAACATTTTACGAAAATCGACAATTTAGTGCCAACCATGTTTTGGATTACGGTAAATTCCAAAAGTAACGCATTCGTCGTAATTAACACCGGAACTACCAAAGCAGTCAAAATGGCGGGTCCTCGGAATTTAATAAAAATGTTTGAATTTATGAGAATTATATAAAAAGAAATAGATTCGATCTGATCGACTTCAAACAATAGAAGGTTCACAGGTGTTCGCAATCACGGAACTAATAAGATTCACTTGCGCGTGCGCCATCTTAGAAGCCGTATTAGGAAGCGCTGCAAAGCGTATCAACAATGTTTGGAATTTGTTATCTCGTTTATTCAGTTTTAATGCAATTCTCTATTTCAAAAGCGGTCGGCGCCATCTTAGAAACCATACTTCGAAGCGTAACAAGGCGCATCTACAATGTTTCTAATTTGTTTCTTTTCCCAGTTTTAACGCAATTCTCTATTTTAAGGGCGATCGCCGCCATCTTAGAATCCATGTTTCGAACCCTAACAAGGCGCATCTACAATGTTTGGAATTTGTTTCTTTTCCCAGTTTTAACGCAATTCACTATTTTAAGGGCGATCAGCGCCATCTTAGAATCCATGTTTCGAACCCTAACAAGGCGCATCTACAATGTTTGGAATTTGTTTCTTTTCCCAGTTTTAACGCAATTCACTATTTTAAGGGCGATCGCCGCCATCTTAGAATCCATGTTTCGAACCCTAACAAGGCGGATCTACAATGTTTATAATTTGTTTCTTTTCCCAGTTTTAACACAATTCTCTATTTTAAGGGCGATCAGCGCCATCTTAGAATCCATAATTCAAATCGTAATAAGGCGCATCAACAATGTTTGGAATTTGTTTCTTTTTCCAGTTTTAATGCAATTCTCTATTTTAAGAACGATCGAAGGCCGCACTGACGCATGTCACAAATGACACTGTTATTTACTACGCGTTGTGAAACTGATACGACTATCTCTTCGTTCCCCAACCAGGAAGATCAATATTACTTCTGGGATGATGCACCACCGTAAACCATGTATTTATTCTTCGTCTACAAAGTAGCCTTTCATAACAGCAGCGCATAATGGAGATCCTAATCCTGTTCACACGGGTTTTACCTCTTTTGCAAATTCCGTTCCATTTCTCTCGTACTTTTATTACGAGTATTATTACTATTTTTGGACTCCCAGACCTAACGGCGCTTTTGTGCCCCGTACGCCATTGTGTTTTGACGCCTGTATCGAGTTTTCAGGATAAAGTAACTAGAAGTACAGAGGTACTTTGGATCGGACATAGAAGTCCCTAATTATCACTAGAAAGTATTTAGAGTGCTAAAATGTTATATATTAGAATATTAGGATTTAAGGAATATTAAGTTTCGTGAAATTTTCTAGAGTAATTCAACTTCAACTTCCTTGGAATTCTGAAACTCTTGGATTCATTTCCTTGGAATTACGAAATTTCCGGATTAACTTCTTTGGAATTCCGAAAGTCTTAGATTACATTCCTTTGAATTCCGAAACTCTTAGAGTAACTTCCTTAGAATCCCAAAATTCTAGGATTACTTTCCTTAGAATTCCGAAACTCTTAGATTACCTTCCTTAGAATTCCGAAACTCTTAGATTACCTTCCTTAGAATTCCGAAACTCTTAGATTTACTTCCTTAGAATCCCAAAATTCTAGGATTACTTTCCTTAGAATTCCGAAACTCTTAGATTACCTTCCTTAGAATCCCAAAATTCTAGGATTAATTTCCTTAGAATCCCAAAATTCTAGGATTAATTTCCTTAGAATTCCGAAACTCTTAGATTACTGTCCTTAGAATTCCGAAACTCTTAGATTACTTTCCTTAGAATTCCGAAACACTAGAATTACCATCCTTAGAATTCCTTAATTGAATGAAAATATTGAATACTCCATTAACGACCAAATCATTACCATCTAAATAACTGCAATTACCATAACCTCCAAATTCTTTCGCAACTATCAAGATTTTCGGTAATAAAAGGGTCTCATTGTGACATATTTCGGGCGGAGGCGGAACATAGGTACCATTTCGTGACAAAAGGATTCGTGGAAGTATTTATGGTGCAGGCAGGCAAGGTAGGTGTAAATGGTAACCGCAGGTGTCCATAGAGATTTTGCCTTTGCAACGAGTCGAAGAAGGCAGCAGGTGAAAATCACCGATGCGCAAAATTGTATCTTCTTCGGTGTGTAACGACGCATGGGGCTGTTAAACCCGCTCGAACCTCGGTGTCCACCTTTCCGCGTAATTTCTTTGAAGTCGCGCCTTTCTCTTGGCCCGTCTAGACATTCTTTTATTAACTCGACCGAAACAACTAAAAGAATAAAAAGAAGGATGCTTCAAAACACCGCATACGTTGGTTACACGTTTCATCCAATAAGACGTTGCCGTGTTACGACACTGTGTAAACATAGGGTTGTGTTAATACCCTGGAAATAATGCATCCTCTGCACGCGAAAATAACTTCACGCCGTTGCCGAGAAATCTCTCCTCTAACGGTATAATTACGTAGAATGTATTATACATTCGAGGTGAAAATTAATATTGAATATTATAACAGTTTTGTTAATCACTTAAAGTTAATCATCCTCTCTTCTAACTGGAAAATTATTCTGCTAGGCTTGCATTGGCTTGGAATCAATTCGAATTAGTTTTCCGAGTAATTTAGTTCTCTAAAATTCCGACGAGAGTCGTTGGTCCAAGAATAAAGGAATTCTGGGGAGTTTTCAGGCGCAAACGAATGTCGTGCAATTAGGTGACTTATTTTACGTTGGATACACTGTATGGTATGGGTCATTTGCGCATAAAGTCAACAGGTCAATGTCCAGATGCGGACACGTGTTACCGCACGTGTCACGCCGATTATTGGCTACGTAGGCACGAATTCGGCGTGGAAGAATAAACGCGTCGGAACGGTGCGTATCCGGGCAGACTGACTGCGGTCGCCATGTTGGTAATCCAATTTGTGCGCGCGAAAACGTATCCCATAAGTGGGTGTACAACAAATGTTAGTTAAACTGTGTTGTCCTGAAAAACTATAACAATTCTGTTAATATTATAAATTATTATTCTTCCGACAGTTTGAATTTATTTTTGATTAAAAAACGTAGTAAAAGTCATATATTTGTCGAAGAGATTAATCGCCGCTATCTCCAACATTTATATTATCGTAGTGCTATGATAAAATAATTACAATGAAATAATACAATTTTATAAATAAAGTTATTATTTTATCATTATTTTCAATATTATAATTTATTTTGTTTATTTTTATAATTATAATTTATCATGATTTTCATTATTATAATTTATTTTGTTTATTTTTATAATTATAATTGATCATGATTTTCATGATTATAATTTAGTTTGTTTATTTTTATAATTATAATTGATCATGATTTTCATGATTATAATTTAGTTTGTTTGTTTTTATAATTATAATTTATCATGATTTTCATGATTATAATTTAGTTTGTTTATTTTTATAATTATAATTTATCATTACTTTCATTATTATAATTTGGTTTGTTTATTTTTATAATTATAATTTATCATTACTTTCATTATTATAATTTAGTTTGTTTATTTTTATAATTATAATTTATCATTATTTTCATTATTATAATTTAGTTCGTTTATTTTCATGATTATAATTTAGTTTGTTTATTTTTATAATTATAATTTAGTTCGTTTATATAAAATAATACTTATTTTGTGCGACGAAACAGTAGCTCGCAAAGCACGGCGCAGAATCGCTTCTTTTCACTGCGTCCTCTAAAAGAGACTTTCTCGGCCCACGGCATCTTCCTCCTCCCATTTCTTTTCTTTCTTTTCAGGCCACCCAACATTCCAGGCTCATAATATTCTTTTATTCCGCCACGCAACTGTGGCCTGCCTTTATTTAAGGGTCACGTGACGTCGTATAATTCTTGATTGATGCTCCAATTAAATGGAAAGCGACGGAAGTTTGCTCTTCATCGGGTCGGATTGGCTTTGATCGTCCGAACGTTACGTTGGTACCGCTGAGAGAATGTTATACGGGGAGTTGCTAGAACGCGGGTTTTCTGGGGATTTCTTAATTTCGTAATATCGGGAATTCATTACAAGTGCGAGTGCAAATGTTTCTGGGAACTGATTCGTGGGATTAATTAGTGTTTCGTTTTAATTACAACGAGATTGCTGTTACGTAATTACGGTGTTTTATAAAAGTATACAGGATTATGGCTTCGTACGACGAATTTCATTCGATCATGAATTGCGAGAGACGAACATTTGATTTGAAGTTTTATACAACTTCAATTGAAATTCTATTGGCGGATGATTCAACGGCTGGACGAATCGTCGGTGAAACTCACAACGTAAACATGGCGGCGTCTTAAACGAATCGTTTTTTTATCGCATCTCTCTGTGAGACTATGAAACATGCAATTTTATTGGCGGATAATTATCAGGCTGAACAAATCACCGGTGGAAGTCGCAACTAAAAATGGCGGTCGTCTGTAACCAATCGTTTTCGATTACATCTCCCTGCGAGATCGAATCGCAAGGCATGAAAATTTGATCTCTGTGTTTTGTTCCGTCGTTCGTATCGAGCCACCCTCTGGATATGCCCGAACGTCAATAAAGCCGCGCATGCGCGGGGGAACCGCCATCCCACATCGACGATGTTTCCACGCTTATCCATGTCCCATTTTTCTCATTCGATTTATTTATACACATATTTACCTCGAAAAGCATGAAAATCGTTACATCCACGATCCCTTTAAACGTGCAACTACAATAAGACACTTAACCCTTTACAACGCCCTGTAACTTTGATGTTACTTTCTCATTTATCCGTGTCTTTAGTCTCGTTTCATTTTGTTTGTTGTAATAATATTTATAAAAGTAGTAGCTACTTGTCTCCTCAGTTCCGTTGTTGATTGGTCGACATTCGTTTATTTATTTTACGGGAAAGAATTCCCATTACGAACGAAAATATATAGTTCTATATTAATTATAGTTTATAAAGTACTATATTTATAAGAGCATGATAGCAAATAATGCAAAGTAGAAAGTGCAAAGCGGACGCATAAAGAATGATATAATTTGACATAAACGAGTATAAACATATTTGATGATTTTCACGATTCTTGTCGCGTGGAACAAAGGTTCATCGATACCCCAAACACGATGAGTAATCGTGTAAATGTCACGTGGAAAGTCCGGGGGGTGACCGTTGCTATCTCGGCACCAATCTCCACATTGAAACCCTCCTTATTTAACAAACTACGATGACTCCGACATTTTTTTCTTCCTCTGATATCACTATCAGTTTAATTTAGTCGATTAGACGCAATTATATTGAAATAGTGCATTAATAGAACTTGCAAAATTCAAGATGTCTGATAGGATGTAACATATTAACGATTTGCACTCTAGGGGCGATTCTCAGTCGCCACACAGTTTATTGTGGCAACTGAGAATCGTTTCTTGAGTACCGCGACGAATTGAATGGCGACTGAGAATCACCACTGGAGTAACGCGACGAACTGAATGGCGACTGAGAATCGCCTCTCGAGTAACGCGACGAAATGAATGGCGACTAATATTTTTCAGTTATAAAACTTTCTGGTTATTTATCTCTCTCCATGCTACAAATAGACTATAAAATATATAGGTATTAATTCGGCGGTCCACTTTCTTAACGATTTAGTTTCATTTTCGTAAAAATACAGTCAGACATGGTAGATAAAGATACGGATTTTACAATTAAAATTTGATAACGACGAAGACTCACAAAAGACGTTTTACTTCCGAAATTTGATTCTCCAGTTATTCTTGCGAACGAAGCGAGTTCGTATCGAACGATTCTATGACCTCATGGCGGCACGTTGAACCACGGAATGAAATAATAATGAAAGCGTATCCCCTTTTCGATAAATAAACCTCTCTTCAAAGCAAACAACCAGAAAGAGATTGCATGGATTCCACTTAATAAACAATTTAAGTTCATTCGAAGCTTTCCTAATATTTAACTTAAAGTAAAAAGGTCCGACTTTTTCAAGAAATAAATTATCTCCATACGCATCGATTCAGTAAAACTCGATAGATTTGAATATCGAGTTTTGAGATTTTACAAAACTCTCAGATTATGCTTTTTATCCTTTTACCTTAAATCCGATTTATACGTTTTGAATCAAACCATTGTTAAAAGGTAACCCTCGTACAACGCGGGTATTAGGTTACAGAGAAAGATCACCTTATAAAAATATTATATCGAAGTCGCGTTGTACAAGTGCCGCGTTATACGAGAATCGCCATAATTTATCAACCCGGTTGTATAAGTGCGACGTTAGATCGAAATGATTAACTATTGCGTTTATAATGATTTTCATCGGTAATTAATGCCTGATATTTAATGTAGATTTTATTATTATCAAAATTGTTATGGTTTTTGCAATATATAATAGTATAGTATTTTTCATGATTTACGAGTTGGATAGAGAGACACTTTCATCGAGCAGCCAACGAACGCGGCTGCTAACAATTTATTTTGATTCGTTCGACTCGGAGGAGACAGGATGAAGTCACTGTTTTAATGCACTTAACATTAATGAGAAACTCAAGTGGGACGAATTGACCTCCATTTATTAATCCACGCCATCGAACGGCTCCTCTTCAACTCTTTGCTGTAGCTTCGACTTATTCTACTTATTCGACTTATTCGACTTACTCGACTTATTCTACTTATTCTACTTATTCTACTTATTCTACCTATTGGACTTATTCCACTTATTCTACCTATTGGACTTATTTCACTTATTCTACATATTGGACTTATTCCACTTCTTCTACATATTGGACTTATTCCACTTATTCCACTTCTTCTACATATTGGACTTATTCCACTTATTCTACCTATTGGACTTATTTCACTTATTCTACATATTGGACTTATTCCACTTCTTCTACATATTGGACTTATTCCACTTCTTCCACTTCTTCTACATATTGGACTTATTCCACTTCTTCTACATATTGGAGTTATTCCACTTATTCCACTTCTTCTACACATTGGACTTATTCCACTTCTTCTACATATTGGACTTATTCCACTTCTTCTACATATTGGAGTTATTCCACTTATTCCACTTCTTCTACATATTGGACTTATTCCACTTCTTCTACATATTGGACTTATTCCACTTCTTCCACTTCTTCTACATATTGGACTTATTCCACTTCTTCTACATATTGGACTTATTCCACTTCTTCTACATATTGGACTTATTCCACTTATTCCACTTCTTCTACATATTGGACTTATTCCACTTCTTCTACATATTGGAGTTATTCCACTTATTCCACTTCTTCTACATATTGGACTTATTCCACTTCTTCTACATATTGGAGTTATTCCACTTATTCTCTACTTATTCTACTTATTCCGCAGACTTCTTTCAATATATTACGTCGAATCAGACATCTCGAATTGATAAAAGTCCATTTTCAGATCACGTTATTCTCTGATATATTTAATTATATGCACGTAATCACAATTACCATAATTATAAAGCCATCATAATTCGATTCAATTCCTACTCGAGAAAGTATATCTTATCATAGTAGAAGAATTACAAGTTTTAATATATTATTCCGATAAATGTCGTCTAATTATAATATATTCACGCGTTTTCGATGAAAAACGAATTAACTTGATTCGACTCTCCATAAGTCTTCCCATATGAGGACGAATTTATTATAATAATTGCAAGTATTAGAAGTTTTAAGGTATTCCTATATAATTTCATGTAATTGTTTCCCGTAATTCAGTGAATAAAAAATTAAATTTGCAATAACAGCAACAAATTTTCAAACGAACAGATAGATTGCAGAAAATGGTGGACGTTCGGTTACCATTGGATCTAAAAATGAAAGATTGCCAAACATTCGCGTAATGGGACTTAGTCGAGCATCCATTGTTCTTAAATTGTAGTCACCGTGAGAGAAAGGCGTCCCCGGAACAACTTTCGGGGATAAAAAGATCGCGACGGAAATTCACTTCCTTCGGGAAACGATGATTGTTGTCGAGATGACTTACGTTTTGTTCGCGCGAGATCGTCTTATCTGTGCGCCGTGCATATACCGTGTATTTAACCCAGGAAACGCCTACGAAACCGGTGATTCACACGCTGTCCCAGAAATCCAAGTCTTTTCGGAATTTCCGTACTGCAGGCGAATCTTATCACCGACGTTCCGCTTGCTTCCTTCTTACGCGCGATATGACTTTCGAGAATCTCCACTTCCGGTTGTCATCTTACACCGACGTCCCGACGAGTTATCTTCTAATTTATATCTTTTTACACGATTGCCATTTTACACCGTCGTTCTATGAAATTATATTATAATCCGATTTATCTGATTTATCCAATTTATCCAATTTATATTGTTCTCCACGATTGTCACTTTATACCGTCTTCCTATGAAATTATCCGTCGGTTTTTTCGATTGATATTATTTTTTATAATCAGATTTATATTAATTTCTGCGATTCGATTTATATTATTTTCGACGACTCGATTTATATTACTTTCCACGATTTTCATCTTACACCGTCGTCTCGGCGAAGTACCTTCCGATTTATATTAATTTCCACGATCCCGATCCGATTTAAATTATTTTCCACGATCCCGATCCGATTTATATTATTTTCCACGATCCCGATCCGATTTATATTATTTTCCACGATCCCGATCCGATTTATATTATTTTCCACGATCCCGATCCGATTTATATTATTTTCCACGATCCCGATCCGATTTATATTATTTTCCACGATCCCGATCCGATTTATATTATTTTCCACGATCCCGATCCGATTTATATTATTTTCCACGATCCCGATCCGATTTATATTATTTTCCACGATCCCGATCCGATTTATATTATTTTTCCACGATCCCGATCCGATTTAAATTACTTTCCACGATCCAATTTATATTATTTTCCACGATCCGATTTATATTGATTTCCACGATCCGATTTATATTATTTTCCACGATCCGATTTATATTATTTTCCACAATCCGATTTATATTATTTTCCACGATCCGATTTATATTGATTTCCACGATCCGATTTATATTGATTTCCACGATCCGATTTATATTATTTTCGACGATTCGATTTATATTATTTTCGACGATCCAATTTATATTCCTTTCCACAATTTCCATCTTACACCGTCGTCCTACTGAATTACTTCCGATTTATCCGATTCATATTCTTTTCCAGAATCTAATTTTCTAACGAATATTCAAAAATACCAATGCTTACTATTTTTCGCAGAATGTGGTGGACAATCACGGGCACTTTTGGCAATATATTACCAATCGACTGGAGCAAGTCTTACGCAAGAAAACTGCACATGCCGGCACTTAATCTCAACGAAGCTCCGGTATCTCCAGAGAGGTATAGTCACCAATCTATCAACACACGCAAACAACCAGCGTCTTTCTATGAAAGAACAATCAATTTACCTAGAATTTTACTTGGAACAAACTTCATTAACCATCGCAATGAACATGAAAATAACTACTACAATTTCTTCAGCACTTCGACTTTAAGAACAATGCAAAGCGTTACTTTCTGGATTGAATAATTATTTAACACTTTATCTGAATACAGGAACTTAATCAGTCATACAGGAAAAAATAAAATTGCTTTCCTTATTTCCTCGAAATCACTGAAAATATAACTGATATTCGCAAACCATAAGTCACTTTTTGGATTTAATAATTATTTGGTATTTTATACGAATTAATCAGCCGTACAGGAAAACATAAAATTGCTTTTACGATTTCCTTGAAATCACTGAAAATATTACTGATATTAGCAAACCATAAATCACATTTGAAACCGCGAGTATGAATAACAGTAAACAATGATAGTTCGAGGAACGAATGAATCATTATTCGAATACAAATAATTCGTTCAACTTGGTGATTACGACAATTATATCATCGTCGAATTCGTCAGGGAAAGCGCCGGCTTATTCATATATTTGCTTCGCATCTGATACGTCAATTTGCAGATACAGTAGAGTCCCGTATAACGCGGTTAATGCGTCACGTCGCTGTATGAATTCGCGTTACAGGAACTCGTGCAGTACGGGAATCTGTCTCGTACAACGCGCGTAATCTAAAGTAACACGTTTGAACTGATTATTGCTACGCCAACTTTGATTTTCTGTTTTATCAAATAGGACAGTATTTGAAAAATAAATGGCATATATACGATGAAGAAAACAATCTAATGCTCGACTAAAGCAGATTTCATTCTTTAATCTGGTAATTCCTGTGTTTTATTATTCGCCGCGTCGTACGAAGAATCGCGGTATATGGAAACTGTAGTCGCTATATCTTTGGCGCGTTATTGGAATTCGCGTTGTAAGAACTCTCGTTGTACGGGAGTATTACTGTATCTACTGTATTTAATGGCTGTTTTACTTGACTCGAGAAGAGGGGGATTAAGTTTCGTTTAATTAGACGCTTTGTTTTCGCTTGCTGTAGACCGGAACTAGAAGATTTGAGTAGCGAAGACGAAGCGGTTGCCACAGATTTGGACATGCATGCTTTGATCTTGTCCAGTAGTACCGACACGCACAGCCCGGAAGAACCTCTGAAGACGGCGGAAGAAGTACTTCGAGAAATAGACGATATTATGCAGGCAAGTATCAAATATATCCAGGGATTATGGCATATACATTGATTATTGAGGGAAACAATAACTCGTAACCCTTTGCACTCCGTAGACGCCGCCATTGCGCCAGTGCTATCAGTGCACTAACTCCGTAGGCGCCGTTATTGCGCCATATGCTTTCATTGCATATTTAATTTATAACAACAGATCTTTTGTTTTTAGTAAAACAGAAGTTCATTTTTCAGATTCTCCAATGCAAAAATGTCAACGCAAAAACACTCGGAGTGCAAAGGGTTAAATGTCCAACACGGTTAATAAACAACACCTAACAGCACAGTTATCGACACTCTTCTCTTAAATCTCGAATCTCGAATCTCGAAGCTCGAGTTTCAACTCCACCCCAGGAAACCTTTCACTCGCCACGGACGAGTTTGCGTTCGTTGTGCGCAGGTCCCCACCATCATTCCCTGCTCCGAACACGCTATTGGCTGTAGTCCCACTGTGACGTCACAGAACTCGGGCATAAAGCAATGGTGAGAAGAGAAGGTAAAGGAGACTGCGCGCGCCGATTGAAAGGTTTCCTGGGATGGGGAAGTAATTCGTTTGAAAAAGCGGCTTGTTTTATACGGGACACACTCTATAGCCATTTTCCCTGTCATGTTTATGTATAAAGTGGAATAAGAAATATTAAAAACGATATTATTTTACAGGAAAGTCCTTCGATGGAAAGGTCACCCGATTCCGAAGGATCTCTGTTGGACAGCGACGAGGCTTTGGAACGAAGCAGAGAAGTTCTTGGTTCACCGCTTCACGAGAAAAGTAGATCCCGTTATATTACTTGGAAATTATAATGTCAGAACCCTAGAATTCGTATGCTGAACGATTGCAATCATTTCAGAACTCAAACAACTCACTTCGAGCCAACTCACGGAACTTTTTGGAGAAATGGAGTCGTTGGTTCGAGCACTGAGCGAGACGCTGATCGCGGAACTCGCGCTAAGGGATGAATTAGAATACGAGAAAGAGCTAAAGAATCAATTCATTTCGTTGCTGCTTGCCGTGCAAAACCGGAGGAGGCAACATCACGTTACAAAAAAGAGAACTCAGAATGGCACCAGTCCTTTGCCACAACATAGATCATTTCAAGATTCCAAGGTAAACTGCAGATGGATTATGATGAATTTATTGGATTTATCGAATTTATCGAATTTATATGGAATTTTGTTCGACTTGGGATAAAGTTGATTAACAATCATGATGAACGTTGAAATAACTATTGGATTGTCCAGAAAGTTTATGCCAATTTTTCGGACAATTCAAAGGCAACATTTTTATACGTCGATATATATTTATTATGAATTCACGGTTTTGTTCCACAACCTTCCTCCATTTTTCACGCAACTTGAAGATTTGATCCTTCCAGAATTTCTTAATAATATTATTATAGACACTATTATAAATATAGTAATATTACTATAGATTAGTAATATTATTACAGTTACTACAGTTAATTTATTGTTCCATTTGCAGTATTTAACGACGGTGATTCCATACCATACAGACAGTGGTCCACCGGATAACCAGGCTTTGCAAGTGCTCATAAAAAGTGAGTATCTTCAGTAAACAATATTGATGATGTATTGAATTTTAATCACTCGTTCAAACTAAAACTTGTATGTTTAATTGCAGTATTGAAAGCCATTAGCGAAGACAGTCCTACCGTACCCACATTGCTAACGGACTACATACTCAAAGGTAAATACTGTAGACTTCCGTATAACGCGGTTAATATGTTGCGCGTTCTATGAAATCGCGTTATAGAAAACTGGAGATAACAACCTCTGCCATGCTCGACTAAAGTATGCAGTCGTCGCAATATTTTTATCGCGTTGTTGGAACTCGCGTTGTATGAAGTCGCGTTGTAGGAAATTGGAGATACCAAGCTGTGCCATGCTCGACTAAAGTAACCGGGGGATTCTCGTATTTTATTATATACGCGTTGTACGAGACTCGCGTTATATAAAACAGTCGCAATATTTTTATCGCGTTGTTGGAACTCGCGTTGTATGAAGTCGCGTTATAGGAAATTGGAGATAACAAGCTGTGCCATGCTCGACTAAAGTAACCGGGGGATTCTCGTATTTTATTATATACGCGTTGTACGAGGATCGCGTTATATAAAACAGTCGCAATATTTTTATCGCGTTGTTGGAACTCGCGTTGTATGAAGTCGCGTTGTAGGAAATTGGAGATAACAAGCTGTGCCATGCTCGACTAAAGTAAACGGGGGATTCTCGTATTTTATTATATACGCGTTGTACGAGGATCGCGTTATATAAAACAGTCGTCGCAATGTATATAGCGCGTTGTTGGAACTCGCGTTATGCGCGAGTTTACTGCGCCAGGATTATATAATAGTATTTATAATAATATTTATAATACCATTTATAATACCATTTATAATAGCATTTATAATAGTAATTATAATAATATTTATAATAGTATTTATAATAATATTTATAATACCATTTATAATACCATTTATAATAGCATTTATAATAGTAATTATAATAATATTTATAATAGTATTTATAATAATATTTATAATACCATTTATAATACCATTTATAATAGCATTTATAATAGTAATTATAATAATATTTATAATAGTATTTATAATAATATTTATAATACCATTTATAATACCATTTATAATACCATTTATAATAGCATTTATAATAGCATTTATAATAATATTTATAATAATATTTATAATACCATTTATAATAGCATTTATAATAGCATTTATAATACCATTTATAATAGCATTTATAATAGCATTTATAATAGCATTTATAATAGCATTTATAATAGTTTCTGTACACAGTGTATATTAAATCTAGTAACTTTTTCTTTAACTTTCAGTATTGTGCCCTACTTAGTGAGCATGCCATAATCACGTGAGAGGAGCTCAGTAAACAGGACGAAGAAAGGAATATCACCGAATGAAAGGGAAATCTCTTGGTCTCTTCTTCGACTTTTTACATCTTCTTCTCGCCAATACGCTTCGAGCCGTCGTTGTGCCGCATATTAATTGCGTAAAAAAAAAGGGCAGCCGATTTTGCTTCTGAGTTGTGTATCTACACTCGATCTTATATTGGCTAATAGATATTATTATATAGATAGGGACCTCCCACCCCCCTCCCACTTCTAGTCTTAATTTATATAAATATATATATATTACAAAGTGTATATTATTTCTAACATAAGACGTACACCGTGAGAAAAGGAAAAAAGAGAATCTCCATCTTCACGTTCACCGTGAACATACTTCACGGCCAATGTATTTCGCGCCGCATTCGACGCGATTCATGATCAACGTTTCATTTTTATACGTCGCGAGTGGATTTACGCGGGAATTCAGTTTTTTGTAATTTTTTGTACATATAAACAACTTTATCGAAATACTCGAGGAGATTTTACTATTAATTACCGATCAAATGTACTTCTTGTACTTCTGTTTATCTTTGTAAGATACCTTTGCCACGTTCACGCCGGCGTGTGTACCACCACGGTGGTTCAAACGGTGGTTCATATGGCTCGTCTCAATATACAATATCCATCATGGTGGTCGTAAAAAGTCCGATCGGAATCGAACTGGAATATCCAGTTGAAAAATTCCAGTTCCAAAGATCGAACAAACACAGAAATAACTTTGCAAGCGCAATTCAGTGATTCACATCGATTTTGATGACGTTAACCCTTTGCACTCGAAAGGCGCCCGTCAGTCACCACTCAGTTTCCTCACATAATTCGAGTGGCGACTGAGAGGCGTCATTAAGATTGACTCCCTTTACTTTTGTCTAATGAATCTTCAATCACCGACAACCGGAGTAAATCTCAATGTCGCCATGTTAATCGAGTTCGGGTTAAAATTCGAGATAATTCGAGTTGCCGCAATAAACTGAGTGGCGATTGAGAGTCGCCTCCGAGTGCAAAGTGTTCAAAGTTGTTTTCCAATTTCCAACACAGTGCCGAAGTTTCGAAGGGAAAAGAATACAATTAATAAAACCGCCGGATAAAGCGAAATATGAATTACAGATCCGGCGTTAATGCGTTAATCACCGTGGATCACTGTATCGTCCTTTCTTTCTCGTTCTCTCTTTCTCTATCACTATTTATACATCTCTCTCTTTCTCCCTATTCGAAAGATGAAAACTGCGTTACGAACTTAAATTGGTAATAGTGTAAATTGTTGTAAATCCTGCCCCCCCTGCCCTACGTATCTAGAAATAATTTATTAACTAAATAACGTGACACGCGCAAAATGATAATGAGATATACCGCTATTATCTGTTGTACTCATAGAATCACTTCCCCACACGAATGCGTAAGTTTAAGACGCAACAACCAACTATAACCCGAACGACAAGTTTGCATTAGCTCTTTGTGTACAGCAACACATGTTCTTAAGCATCGTGGAAATGTTAGAATAATTGTGTTTGTTGAAATGGAGAAATAAATCAAACAAACTTCCTATTACCATGCATTGTTCATTTCGTCGGGGGTACCGGAAAGTAATAATATTTCGCATACCTTATGAGACTTCATTTACTTGTTCATATCCCAGGAAACGTTTCACCCGGCGCGCGCCAGTCGCCATTACCTTTTCTTCCCGCCACTGCTTTATGTCCGACGTCTGTGACGTCACTGTGGAACTAAACCAATAGCGTGTTCGGAGTCATAGCGGGGACCTGCGCATAACGAACGCAAACTCGTCCGAGCCGAGTGGAAGGTTCTCTGGAATGGGGTGTAGTGTTAACGGGGTAACTTAAAAATAATTTGCGTTTAGAATTCGTTCTATATTATCGTTTACGTCTTAAGTTAAAGTTACGCTTCTGCAAGAAACCGGTCTATTACAGCACAAACGTAATAAAATTTAAATACGCGCATGCAAGGTCGCCGATTGTACAGGCAAAAAAGAATTAAACAACTGTCCTGTGGAAGCAACAGAAGTATAAAAGACTTAGAAAAGTAAGTATTTACTATCCTCTCAGTAGATCGACATTATTTCCTTACATGTTTATTCTTTTTCATTGACTTCTAAAAAACATAACCTAAGGTGCCTCGACGACTTTCATCTTCGTAGTTTCTTGCAATTAAAAACAGGTTTTTTGTCAACTTTGCTAACTTCATTTCATTCTTATTTCATTCTTATTTCATTCTTATTTCGTTCGAAAGTATGCAAGTTTGAAAGAAGTACTCGTGTCGATATTAAACATTGAACGCCATGGCAGTCACCGGTGACCGCCGTTGACAATATTAGCAAATCAAATATATCGCTAATATTCATAAAATTTTACATATTTTTAACGTTATAAAGATGTAAAGTAACCAATGTATCGTAGAGCGCTTAAACTTTTATTTTCATACTTTATACAGACGTTACGGACGCATTTCGCAAAGTATCGTATAACGAGGCATTTTTAGCCGAATGATAACCCGGTTTTGCACTCACAGGCGACTCCCGGTCGCCACTCAGTCTATTGCGACAACTCGAATGGCGAATTCAGAAGCAACATTAAGACTTACTCCAATTGTCGGTGCTTTAAAATTCAATAAAAAAAAGCAAGTAGAGTAAATCTTAAAGCCGCTTCTCAGTCGCCGCTCGAATTACTGCACAAACTCAATGGTGACTGAGAGTCGCCTTTCGAGTGCAAAAGGCTAAGCGCTTAACGGGTCAAATTCGCGGACTTTTGCTGTACAAAATTACGTCGATAAAGAATGCTATAAAAATGAACACGTAACAGATCTTTCGTCGAAACATACTGAAACGTTTTGAGGCCGAAGTATAACGCATCTAAAGACTCACATTTGAATGAACCGAGTTCTGCTAAAAAATCCCCAAGTTTAACGTGAGCGTCATCCGGCGCGAATATGTAAATCGACGAATAACAGACAAATCTGTGTTGTTTCATGCAGATGGTATCGAATATAACATTACTGAAAGTCGCCTCTGTGGGAGGTTTCGCAGTCGCAGCCCTCGGTTTGACTACTCGTTTCTATATATCGCAACAAATTCGCGGAACGTATACTTACAAAGAGGCACTAAGTACATTGCGGAGTCATAACAAAGCAGTGAGTAATCTTGGTGAACCCATAACAGAGGGAAAGATCGACATAGGGGAGACAGAACAGAGCACGAAATGGTTCACCGTCAGGGTTGACGGATCTAATACCAAAGGAGAGTTATACTGTGAATTTATACCCAATACGCTCAGGGAAGATAACAGGACTGAAATTATAAAGTTAGAAATGAAGTTCGACAATCTCCCTGGCAAAATGTTTATAATGAAGGAAGCATAAGGGAGAAAGTAGAATGGGAATAAACAGTAGACTATTTGATTAACGGAACGTTTGTAAGGGCATGTCTGTGATACCCTTGGGTACTTTCAGACCGCGTCTAGTGTAACCCAAACCAGCTTGTATAATATGTATAGCAGCTTCTACCGTTAGTTTAACATCACTTTCATCGCCTATCTGAGGATTCACTTCTACCAAATCAATAGCGTTTAATCTGTGTGTCCTGTACATCTCTTCCATGAGATGAACTCCTTCTCTGAGAGATAAACCACCACGAACTAACGGAAAAAGAAATCATTTTTAAACTATTTTAAGTAATACTTGACACAGCGGATAACAGAGATTAATTATACCAGGCGTTCCAGTACTTGGTGCTTCTAATGTGTCTAACGAGTCAATGTCAAAGCTAACGTGTAACGATTTAGTGTGATCGGGATCTATTTTGTTCAACGCCATGTAAACTACATCATGGATGCCTAAAACCATATTACAATGTTGTAATTAATGTGTATTTACTCTTCTCCGCTTAAAACATTACCATATCTCTCGACATCCTCCATGCCAAAGGCAGTAATACCAAATTTTTCTATTACTAATCTTTCATACTGGTCTACGGATCTTAATCCGATATATGCTACGTTTCTAATTGACAACCTAAAAAGGAATCAATTGTATGATCTGATTGCATTACGTCGACTAATATCAGTTTAACACTAGAACTACCGACGATGTATTCAGTTGTCTTTGTAAATTTACGTATTTGCCCTTAAAAATAAGTGTGGATGGGCAAAGGTAAATTAATCGATTCAATTATGTCCATCATGCAACGTGCGCCGGAAAAATCTCAGAAAGCGAAACGTTATGAAATTACAGTAGACTCCCGTATAACGCGAACTTCTACAACGCGCCGAAGATATCGCGACTACTGTTTTCATATAACGCGAATCTCGTACAACGCGGCGAATAATAAAACGCAGGAATTACCTGATTTAAGAATGAAATCTGCTTTAGTCGAGCATTAAATTGTTTTCTCGGCATTTACTTTTCAAATACTGTTTTGCTTGATAAAACATCGAGAATCAAAGCTGGCATAGCAATAATCATTTCAAACATGTTACTTTAGATTATGCGCGTTATACGAGACAGATTCCCGTACAGCACGAGTTCCTATAACGCGAATTCATGTAGCGGCGTAACGTATTAACCGCGTTAAACGGGAGTCTACTGTAAACGTTTTTATAAAAAAACCGCGGAACCGTCATCCTGACTGCTTTGGTAGTTCTAGTGTTAAATTCTGTAGATTAACAGAAAATCGTTTATATCGTAAGCTTTTATGAAGATTACATCGGCTGCTGCCAATCCATGCCTGGGAGATGTGGCCAGTAATCTGACAATTCAGAAGTCAATAACGCTACAGGCATGCCATGAACCATTCCGCTTTGACTAGTTTTGTTTGTATTTAGATCAGCGTGTGCATCGACCCACACAACAGCCACGTCTTGTTTTGACTTAAAATTAATGTCAGTTCACAGTAAAAAAATTCATTTACTCTTCTTGGGAAGAGTAGTTAGTTCCACGTCGAAAAATGCCAGGTGGATGCTGCACGGAACTCCATCTCAAATTGAAAAAAAACGATAGAAACCCATAAGTGCGATCCTTCATATTAAAAGAGGCGAGAAGGAAGTAAACGTACTCGATATCTACGAGTAAAGACGAAGTAAACGAAGTAAACTAAGTAAACGAAGTACAATTACACGAAAGATGACGAACGCGATCAGATCGCCTGGCATTTTTCGTCCGTATTTTTGCAAAGGCCGTGGCACTCAAACGGTTGAAACACACTTTTGTATAAAATCTAACAAATGTGTATAGATATATATATATATATACACACACATATACATGTTTACCTAGGGTTATAATTTATAATGCAATTTAAAAGATACCTTGACGTGTCCATCTATGGTTCCAATACCTAAACTGTGATCACCGCCGAGTGTTAACACTCTTCGTCCATCGCCAAGTATTTTTTGAACTTGTTCCGACAAATAGTTTGTACATCCAGCAACGTCGCCGAGATGCGACATGTTATTAACACCAGTAACATTTTTCGCTTCGTACATTACATCTCCGTAATCTTTTATATCCAAACCTTGTTACAATGAAATACTCATTTAACATGTTTCCACTGGATTTCTATAACAATTATGATTCTACCGGAGATTATTAACACTAGAACTACCGGCAATATTCTCAGCTATATTTTTATACGCATGTATATGTCCTTAAAAATAAGAATAGATTTATTATGCAACCTGAGCCGCAGAAATTCTCGGAAAATCTCGGAAAATCTCGGAAAATGTGACGGTATAAATTTGAATACAGTAGACTCCCGTATAACGCAAATTCCTATAACGCGCCCGAAGATATTGCGACCACTGTTTTCATATACCG
The DNA here is from genome assembly GCA_910591585.2 of Nysson spinosus. NCBI lineage: Eukaryota > Metazoa > Arthropoda > Insecta > Hymenoptera > Crabronidae > Nysson > Nysson spinosus. The sequence goes on from OU342830.1 coordinate 16,536,960, forward strand.
CGATTCTTCGTACAACGCGGCGAATAATAAAACACGGGGATTACCTGATTTAAGAATGAAATCTGCTTTAGTCGAGCATTAGATTGTTTTCTTCTTCGTATATATGCCATTTATTTTTCAAATACCGTCCTATTTGATAAAACATAGAAAATCAAAGTTGGCATAGCAATAATCATTTCAACCGTGTTACTTTAGATTACGCGCGTTATACGAGACAGATTCCCGTACTGCACGATTTCCTATAACGCGAATTCATATAGCGGCGTAACGTATTAACCGCGTTATACGGGAGTCTACTGTACTTTTATTTAATTCCGCTTTATGATAGTTCTAGCGTTAAACTCGTAGGGTTATTAACCCTTTCCACTCGGTGGCGACTCTCAGTCGCCACTTAATTCATTGCGACCACTCAAACAACGAGTAAGAGACAACATTAAGATTTCCTGCAGTTGTCGGTGATTGAAAATTCGTTAACAAAAAGTAAAAAGTAAGTTTAGCAAATCTTATCGATGTCTCTCAGTCGCCACTCGAATGACATCAAGAAACTGAATGGCGACTCTCTGTCGCCTTTCCTGCGCAAATAGTTAAACATTAATATTTACCTAAAGATTCTAATTCGTTTATAAGGCCAGCTGTTCTAATTGCTTTCGGACCACGTGCTACGCCTTCCATTCCCTGTCAAACCACTTTCATGTATTTCTACCACAAGAATGTTAAATATGATCGAATTATCGAATTATCGAATTACAATACCTGGCCTTTCTCAAATGGCACACCGATGATCCCAACTTTTCCATAATAACGCACTCCCAACTTTTTAATAATGTTTCGTGCTTCAATCAACATATTGATTTTGAATCTTCTGCCTTCTGCATCAGCGAATCATTCGCGGTTGCGCGCGAGATAGTGATTGCAACTTTGACCTATAACCTTAGTGTACTGTGATATCTGTATACATTGCGAAATGTGCGAGATATATATACAGTTTTACAGTAGCAAACAAGCGCGCAGAATTGCGAAATATTTTTTTTGCATTTCATACACCAACGAATTTTAACACAAACCTCGTAGAACTTCGTTTATTTCATACTCTTCGTGATCCTCGCAAAGCATTTCACGGAAAGAAATATGATTTATCTGCATTCCTTATGGAAATATTCATAATTTGTTTCATGTGGAAAGTTCAACGAGGTTTTTGGTTAAAATCGTTGCTGCACGAATACTTTTTACACGAACTGTATATATGACACATTAATATTTACATTGTTTCACCGAAATATCTTGGAATATCATCAGTGATTTTATGAATAACTTGCTAACTTCTTCTCGCCTTTTATACAGAATTCACTCATTTATTTGGTACACAATTCATTCCATATTTTACAGTATATTTTCGGTGTCAATGTGAATAACATTCATTGAAAAAACGTAACAATAAACTGTGATGATTTCATTGCGTTTAAATGAGATATTTCAGTTACTTTGCAAGCTCCGAGCGCGGAACTTCTTTGTATTAAATGCTTATTTTGGGCCAAGCATCTGTTCCGGTCGGACCCATTCGTCGAATTGTTCTGCCGTTATATCGTTCTTCAACGCAGATTCTTTTAACGTTAAATTTTCTTTGTGCGCTTGCTTGGCAATCTTGGCAGCCTGGAATCAATTGATATTTTTTGTTTTCACGGATAGTATTTTTATCGTCATAGATTTTCAGCGACATGATTAAAATGCAGAACTGAATTACACTTTCGAACATTTAATTTCAGCAGAGATATAATTCATTTCAATGGTTATTTGTTTAATACTGTAATTTTTTAACGCGTTGAACGACGCATCGAAATCCGCGTTATATGATATTTCGCGATACGCGTCCGTAACGTTTAATAATAAAACTGTTTAAGCACTTTACGGTACATTGGTTACTTTAAATCATTATCGTACCGTTAAAAGTATTGAAAATTTTACGAATATCAGCGATATATTTGATACTAGTTTTAGTAATATTGGCAACGGCGGTCACCGGTGTCATGGCGTTCAACGTGTTAATGATATTCGCTACTTTACAAATGCATATAGATTCAAAGTATACCTTATCATAACCGATGTGTGTATTTAATGCCGTGACAAGCATTAAACTCTCCTTCATAATTTTCTTAATATTATCAACATTGGGAACAATGCCGGTTACGCAATTCTTAGTGAAAGAAGCGCATCCATCACCCAAAAGTCTCGCGGATCTCAATGTATTAGCAACTATAAGGGGTTTAAAGACATTAAGCTCAAAATGACCATTGCTTGCTCCAATAGTAGCTGCTACATGATTGCCCATTACTTGGCAGCAAATCATAGTGAGAGATTCGCATTGCGTGGGATTTACTTTTCCCGGCATAATCGAGCTACCGGGTTCATTTTCAGGAAGAGATAATTCCCCTAAGCCACAACGCGGTCCGCTTCCCAAAAATCTAATATCGTTTGCAATCTATATGTCAATAAACGTAAAACATTTATTAAATCCCTTATGCCGAACATGATACACCGAATCCCAGTTTAGATTTCTATAAACTCGAACAGAGTTTCGTTCGTTCTGCGCAGGTCCCCGATTACCCTGCTCCGAACACGCTATTGGTTAAGTCTCACTGTGACGTCACAGAAATCGAGAATAAAGCAGTGGTGGGAAGAAAAAGTCGGCGGGACTGCGCGCGCACTCGAGATTTTCGAAATCTAAATTGTGATTCGGCATAATACTGGAAATAAATTGAAATGAATTGAAATATACCTTCATAAGTGATACAGCTACGGTATTCAATGCACCATGCACTTCAATTAACGCGTCATTAGCAGCCAAGGCTTCGAATTTATTAGGCGCGGTTACAAAAGGTAAGCAAGTAAGTTTGGCGATTTTGGCGGCAGCCTTCTCCGCGAATCCTTTTCGCGTATTTAATCCAGTACCTACAGCTGTGCCACCTAAAGCTAATTGATACAGTCTCGGAAGAGTGTCTTTCACTCTTTGAATACCATTCTCCATTTGCATTGCATATCCTACGTAATATTTTCACGATTATCATATACGTTGTAAGTAATATTTCGTAAATAATAATACAAAACTCTTTAATACTACACAGTTTATGAAAACCCAACTACCTGAGAATTCCTGTCCCAATGTCAATGGCACTGCATCTTGCGTATGCGTTCTACCAATTTTTATAATATCTTTCCAGGCTTCCGACTTTTCTTTCAAAGCTTTGTGCAACATTTCCATTCCCGGAAGTAATACTTTATTGATTTCCAGTGCTACGGCTATGTGCATAGCTGTTGGGAACGTGTCATTACTACTCTGTGACATATTTACGTGGTCATTTGGATGTACCGGCTTTTTCGAGCCAAGTTCACCACCGAGTATTTCAATTGCACGATTTGAAATCACCTATATAATAATTATTACAATGTATAACATCCATTCTCTATTACCATCAAAGCAGTATGGGCTAATATTTATATATTGTTGTCAACCCTTTGACTGCGGAGCGCTTAAAAACAAAAAGTGTTAATTGAGCGGTGCAGCAATCGCGAAAACTGCTATGGCGTGCTACAACACTTTGCGTTGTTCTTTACTAATAAAAATACTACGCTCAAATTGAGTTCTTTTTCATTATTTTGCATTGATTTTGCGACGTCTACAGGCGCTGTACGCAGTCAAAGCGTTAAGTTCCCATAAAAACTGGATTAAATCACTCTACGCTCAAACTGTTTTTGACCATAGTCTGTGTGTGATAGCTTTAAGATGTGACCATAGCTACGAACCTCATTGGTATTCATATTGGTCTGTGTACCGGAACCCGTTTGCCAAATGACAAGAGGGAAGTGATCGTTATAAAGCTTTCCACATATAACTTCATCGGCAGCTTTACTAATCGCATCGGCGATCTTGGGATCCAAGCCATATTCTTTGTTTGTCTCGGCAACCGCCTTCTTTAATATACCCATGCTGACAATCACACCATACTGCCGAGTTAATAATTATGCTCATTAAGTAAAAAACAGTATATATCCACCCCGATTCTAATTAGATAAATGAAGAATGTCGCAGTGTCTCACAGGCATACGTTCAAAGGTGTCTCCGATTGGGAAATTGATCAACGATCTGAGAGTTTGAGCACCATAGTACTTGTCGCATGGAACTTTCAATTCACCAAACGTATCTTTCTCGATACGATACTGTGTGGAATCCTATAATATACCATGACATTAAATTCTCATACCATTCACTGATATGAATAATATAAGGATTTGATTACAAGATACATTTTAAAGAAATATATAAAGTATGTATGTACCATTGTAGCAAACAGAATTATATAATGCGGCTGAACTGGGAACTGTCTCACAGTGAATATTTGTAATGTAACTCAGCAGGGGAGACTGAAGGTCAGTCGAGTGAAGCCTAACAGTACTGATAAGCAGTAACTGTGGATGATACATGTACATACACCAACACGCTCTCAAGAGACCGTAAAACGTCACACATACATGCACATGCCTTACATATCTGCACACATAATTTGGGAAAGTAACCAAGGCCACCCGGCTTGTAAGCAATACTTTAAAATCAGTGCCAGAGCATAAATACTCAACATAATCGTGTGGAAAATACGTTAATTACTTATACAATCCAATGTTATTAATCCGACAATAAATCGTAATATAATGAAATATCGTATAAAACGAAGTATAGATAAATTTATTTTCTACAAGAAAATCTGTTCACATTGAACAACGTAAACTTAAAAATATAACTACGTACCATCGCTTTAATAGATTACAAACAAGCTTAGTTTTTTAAAAGGATTCGTAATCAACTACCGAAAGCAATTCCTGCTACCGAATTCCAAATTAAACGTGAAATATGTTCAACTGTTCCGTTGCGATCGAAAGGGGCTATCATTTTGAATTACGCACCGAAGTGAAGGTGTCTATAAAAACCGTGCCATTTTTTTTCGAGTACCTTCACACGTCTATTTTAAGATCAGGTGTTGAATGATTATGTAAAAAGAAGACGTAAGAGAAATAAAAGCACATGCTGTGACAACATGAGCGAGGGATCATTTGATAGTACATACATAATCAAATGCTGTACTAAAGAAACCGCTAAGAACATTTACGATTTTAATTGATGAATTTCATAACAAACGTCAGTTTATATTGTACCTTGCTTCTGTGAAACGCCGATGTAGTCAGTGGCATTTTTAAATCGTAAAACCTCAGGGATTCATTGAAATGCCGTAAGCCCTGTGCAATGACCGAGCATCTCAATAAGTTTAACGTCATTTTGCCTTTTTTATCAAGTATAAACGGGGTCCTTTAAGCGTTTCCAAACCTGAGGAGACAGTATGATAAGGTAAAACGGAAAGAGTAACCGGAGCAGATAGCTTCAGAGCGAATCGCGAAACACGCGCTATTAAGATGGCTCTGCGGAATTAAAATTTCAGATTCACCTCGCGAATTAACAATCGGCGCTTAACGCGGCGATTCACCTCGCGAATTAACGACCGGTGCTTAATGTGCCGAATTCACCTCGCGAATTAACGACCGGTGCTTAACGCGCCGAATTCACCTCGCGAATTAACGACCGGTGCTTAACGCAGCGAATTCTCTTCGTGAATTGAAAACCGGCGCTTCGGTCTCCAAACGGTTGGGAAACAATTAATATCCGCGTCCGTTGAAAGGTGAGGTTACCGAGAGATTCTTTTCGCGAATTCAAAAATGGCGCTCACGGTTTAAACTTCAAATCATTTTCATCGAACGAGGAATCATTTGAATCATTTTCCTGCAAGGATGTTATAATAGATGATGTAGCAATTATAATATTACAATGAATAATAGAGCAATTATAAACCGTGTGAGGTGAAAATCGGCGGGGTATCTTTTTAATTAATATTTTCATAGTAAGACACGTTCTGAGAATCAGATAAAATCGTAAATATATTCGAAGGGAAAATATCTACATGGCATTCTTCCGATTACGACATTCTGAAATTTGAAATATATAAAACAGCCAGTACTGCGGATTTTGTTGCGAAAACACAATAAAAGTGGATTTCTTAATCAATATTAATAGATATATCTCAGTTTATTAAAAGAGATATAAAATAGACGGAACTCAAATGTACTTTTTGCCAGCATTTTCAGACACCCCCGGAGACCTCCATAAAGCAATAAATATGTAATTCAAATAAAATTAATAAATATATATAAATGAATAAATATCAGTTCCATGGAGTATACTGAAATTCTATGAAAATATCTATAATTAACATTTATATTCATATGTATACATCTCATTTATAATGCTGAATTTTCCAAAGATTTCAAACGCGGTTGACAAAAATATAAATAAATTCGGAGGTCTCTGTATTTTGCAACTCGTCTGTGATAATATTAATAATGAAAAAGTGAATCGACTGTCGTTATGACAATGCAAACCTAGCCGTTCTGCAGCTACGTTTAACGCAAAATTATTCAACGATGAAATTATGCCAGCAAATTAATTCCCTGCAAGATAAGTAACTGTTACACGCAGCTAATTTTGGTCAAATAACCGGGTAATTATGTTGCATTCGTCCGCGATGCAACGGATATAATGCAGCAATTACGAAGTACCGTTGCATTTCATGACGTTAATGTTACCAAAGTATAGGTCGGCATTTAAACGGGGATTCCAGTCCCAAGAAATATCTCCAGTCGCAAGAATAGCGCGCGCTGGCGCGCGGCTGCATTTCCGAGCGCACTTCTCGGTAAAGAAAAACAAAGAAAAGAGAAACAAGAACCGGACATTTTTCTGTATTTCAAGTGAACCGATACGTTAATTATCGATATCAGAATGACAGCCGATACTACGCCGAGTAGCGAGGCTATCCTAACATTATAAAATTACTTCCACCGAGAAAAGTCCGCCATTCGATTTACGGGAGTTACGTGTTTTACCGCAGTGGTTTTGCACGGAGGCGAAAAATCCAGCAACAATAGTTATGGTGTTTCTCCAAAGTAAACGTCGCGCAAACTGATCTGCTCGTTACCTGGGATCGCATACACTTCGGTAACACCGAACCCAATTCTCCGTCTTCGTGGAATCGTTTCGTTCGGCGATAAAACGATTAAAAGGACTTCGCGAGTGGCTCGAAGAGGGAGAGAAAGACTTTACTCATCGAAACGATCTTACAACCGTGCTCTGTTGTTCCAGTAACGTTTATTCCGGCCGAGTGTCGCTCACATGTTAACGGTACGCGGATCTTATGTGTCATCCGATAGAATGATACTTATTATGTAATTTGTGGACAGAGGAATGTTTTGGTTAAAAAAAAGCGTGTGAGATACGCTCGAGTTCCCAATACGGGTGGTGTCTTTTAAAAATGACCGACTCTCCCACGTCCGTTCCTTCTGCTTACGTGAGGTGAGTGGAGATTATTAAATTACCAGAAATACCAGTACCACGAGATTCGAATTATTTCCACGTACGCTCGATGATTGATTTCGAAAATATATTTCACGATAACACGTTACTTGGATGCCGCGGGTCTACCTACTTTTTTAACCTTTGAACACTTTATTATACTCGCGAATACCGAATGCCTCGTGTGATCTTTAATCATTGTATGTTTCTTTTTCTTCATGTGCCAATTAATTCGTTCTCATTCGTATCAGCGATTAATTAACACCGCACTCGTTGGACGTGTTGTTAACTTATGTTAACTTTACTCATGAATTCTGTACGTTTGGCCCCTGCGTTAATTGCGTTAATAAAACAAAGTCACTGAATCATCGTTAAGAATATATGGATATATATATTTACCATCGAAATGAAATTAAGTGATGCGCACTTTCGAGATGATTTCGCGCGATTATGAAACTATTAATAATTCCCGAGCTATCGGTATTCCGCGATTTCAAATCACAAACGTCGAGGAAGTGTTTGCTTTTTTATACTTAATTTTGTCTTCCGACGATCTTGCAAAAAGCAACGTACGAGTCACTTTATATAATTTCAAAATTGTCGGTGTTGTTAAATTGCTATGATAATTATCAGGAATCGTATCGCTCAATAAAAACGTGATCGTAAACGTAACAGAACACTAATGTTAACTAAAATATATTGGACATGTATTTTAACTTTAGTTTTACGTTCAAATGTTGTTTGTTTCACTGAATTTGTATATTTGCCATTTCAACCACACATTAAAGTTCTTTATTTCGTTCTTTCCTTGAACTTGCCAAATATTTGTGTACTTTCGTCCAAAATTTACAAAACGTTTAAATTATGACTTAAAATAAAGCCATTTCGGCATAAGTGTATATTGTTTTACATGCCACTACAATAAATATTTATCAGTTACTCATATTCGAGAGGATATAGAGACTATGTTTGTCAAATATGTATAATGGAAATAAAAATCTACATAATCACCACAGTGTTTTTACTTTCATAAATATGTATGTTACAAATTAAATCGAATCAACTTTATTTTCACGATTAGAATACCAACGATATTACAATAAAATTTATGGGAATAAGTAAACCGAAAATAAGCTTGCAAAGAAAATAATTCTTACGAAATTAAGGGAAACATAAAGACATTTATATAAATTTTTATGCTTATCCCTTTTATACTGCAACTTACAATTATTAGAAATCGCAAATCAATGTTACTTGGTATATTAATAATTTTACTTGAGCCATTGAAATATTATTATAACTCATAATACCTGATAATAAGGTACGTTATATGCACATGACACTGTGAGAATTGTATTCTGATATTTTGCATGAAAACAAATAAGTGTCGTGCCCATTACCTCCTGATTTTTATTCAACGACTTAACGTTTAAAGTTTTCCTCGTAAGAAGTTTTACGTTTACCAAACCAGTGCATTACCTTTGATTGCTGTCGTTGGTGAAGGTGTAATAAATACGTCATTATGGTGTATTTAATGAAAGACGATTCTATTAAAGAGTTGAGTAAATTTAATGTAACGGATGAGGCTCCTTCAGAGATGTATAAATGCATTCCTAACTATAAGCAGTGGATTTTGCTCATGCTTCCAATAGTGGTAGATAAAAACGTTATCTCTTATTTTACAGGATACTGAACAAAGTGTTAACCTTTACAAAATGCCTTGCTCGAACATGTTTTGTAATACTGAACAATATATATAGTATACCGACGTACCTAGTATGGATGGTACTACTATTTCCTGTGAAAATTTATCAGCCGCAAGTATACTGGCGAATCGAGGGGATCATGTTTCATTGGTTGTTAGCAATGGTATCAATGTGGAGTTGGTCAGCAGGTTACGATAGTAAGCATATATTACTAGTCGCCATAAAACTTTGTATAAACATAGCTCTTACACTTTTGTCTAACCGCATTGCAAAAACTGTAATACTTGAGATTGGTCTAGCGTTGAATAATTAATCTGATTATACTTCTTCGTGTAACAGTAAAAGAAGAAGGTGATGACATACAGAAAATCATTAGCGAGAGGACTCTTGTGATAGCGAATCATCAAAGCACCGGAGATGTTCCTATCCTAATGTCAACCTTTAATGCAAAGCCAAATGTGATACCTAATATTATGTGGATTATGGATAGAATTTTTAAGTTTACTAATTTTGGAGTAGTGTCACTCGTTCATCAAGACTTCTTTATCGTATCTGTAAGTTGACCCACATCTTTCTAACGATATCGAGGATCCATAAATTTGTCTTCTTGTTTTATCGGGGATACCCGGCAAGTAATCAATGACTTTTTCACATATTTAATGAAACTCCATTTACTTTTTTCATATTAACCCGTTGCACTCGATTCGCAGTTGGAACTCTGTTTATTGCGATTTTCTCGAATTATATTTCATTATTAGACGTTAAAACACTGACAAATGGAGCAAATTTTAACGCCGCCATAAATATAAAAATATGTCCCATACTATATTAATGTACTAAAAAAGTAAATGCGTTGTACCGAGCAAAATTGACCGAGCAACATTATTCCATTAGATAATTCTCATCGTTATCTAAGATCCTTAACCGACGATCCACCAATGCCATAATTCTCCTTTTTGAAAGAATCAAATTCCGAATTTTCGACGCGTAAACATTCTCCACTCTCGAATTGATTACTTTCCGGTACCCCCGGTAATATATTGCATTAGATTTATAATTCAGAGCCGCACTTTACATTCAATAATTCTAGGGTCGCAAAAAGCGAGAAGAGAGCTTAAGACAATTAGAGAAACACCTGAAAGAAGCCTTCATTCCTCTTAATAGAAGATGGATGGTCCTATTTCCGGAAGGTGGTTTCTTATGTAAAAGACGCGAGACGTCGCAAAAGTATGCTAAGAAGAATAATCTGCCAATCCTTGAGAATGTAACTCTGCCACGAGTCGGAGCAATGCAAACGATATTCGATACTGTGGGTCCAGAACAGGATAATTGTATATCGGATCAACAAATAAATAGTCGACCAAGTAAAGACATTCTACTTATCATTATGAAACAGATAATACGTGCGATGACCTGCCGAACTGGGATATACAAATCATATCGAAAACTTATGAATTCAAATGCAAAACATTTCCATTATTCCGGGAACTGTAACTAACTTATATTTGTACATCGATTGAAAGTCACAGTTTTAAACGTTGTTTGAATATGATCTATCGGCGAACAAGCGTCGCCGCGTTTCAATGTAATCCACTAATGAACAAGGGTCGCTGCAAATTATAATAATTTCATCGGAAAAAGTGCAATAATTGCACCGGATAAAGTGCAATGATTGCGCCGGATAAAGTGCAATGATTGTAACGGAAAAGTGCAATAATTGCATCGGATAAAGTGCAATAATTGCACCCATTACCGAATGAAGATAACGAAAAACGTTTCCACGTGTTTTCCTGCGTAGTGATTTTCCCGGCAAATGGAATATTCGAAAATAATAACGAAAGAAATATACCGTAGATCCTCTCGGTTTTGCAATTCATTGTGCATACGGAATAATATCGAAAATTATTCTTATCAATCGTTATTTTCAATTTTTTGGCAGTTATGACGGTAGCTAAACCAGAAATTCGTTGGGTTCTGGATATAACAATAGCATATCCCCAAGGTAAACCACTGGATTTACCAGCTATTATAACTGGTTCTAGGCCACCTTGCGAAACAGTTTTATTTTATCGCCTTTATCCTAGTTCAGTGGTAAGTGTACGAGAGATACAAGTTTTTGTTGCTTTTTTACGAAATCAGAAGATGCACATCTCAAAATGAATAATCTAAAACATACTTCGTATTCTTGTAGATACCTAGGGAACCAGAATTATTATCTAAGTGGTTGTACGACAGGTGGGCCGAGAAGGAGCAGCTTTTGGAACACTTTTACAAGTATGGCACATTCGTTGGTACTCGACGAGCATCCAACGAAGGTTCCAAGATTCATCAGGATCCACTAAGATACCTAGTCCTTCATTTGTTCTTTATAACATCTAGCTATATACATTACAATTTGTTCGCGTACGTGTTGTCCTGCTTCTGGTAAAGAGGGTTCGATATTTCGTGTACAAAAAGAAACAGAGAGGAGAAACATCACATCCGAGACGGGAAGATCGTAACGACAAAAATGACGTACTAGTAATGTCGAAGAAAAAACAAAATTGTATACCTGCCTTAAGCATTACTCTCGATGTCGACTAACAGAACTAATGAGTGTACGAATCGGCAATTCCAGGTGAATGTTCGTATTAATATCTAGACACATCGTAGATAGTTTAAACTCGCGCCTAATTTTATTCCTTCAAATGGTTTACTTGGCATTTCCTCACATTTTCCTAGAATTAAGTGCATCTCAGTTGTTTCGACATTTTATTACGCGGAGCATAGTGATTCGTAATGTCTACATGTATAGAGCAAGCAAATCCACACATGAACAATCCTGCGCATTCTTTTCGTTAATTCTAATGGTTTCCCGAAGTACGTATTTCAAAACTGTATAATTTGTTTGCAACAACGCAAACGCGAGAGAGTTATTTTCTATAACAATTACTGTGCGTCACGGAGATTAACATATTCGCGCCAGGGGGGAGTTTCGGTCGAGTGTTAAACGCGTAATGATGCAATTCGTGGAATTTTGCTACACAAAGTTATGTTGAGAAAACATGCTATAAACAATGACATGTAACTTAGTCACATCGTACTCAAATGTTTTGAGACCGAAGTGTAACATATCTAAAGACTCACATTTGAGTTATCCGGTGCGAATGTGTTAAGATAGAAAGTTTCCCGAAACTTTCCAACTGATTCGTATCGAACTGTAAATTCTAAATTAGTTTCATCGAATAGTTACATCCGTGACTTGCAGTAAAACAAAACGAGAATGAGCGAGATCCGTAATATTCTAAACGTGAAAATCTCTCGCGCAGATGTTACGCGCATGTTGTTCGGAACTTTGACGACGGTGTTTTTCTACGGTCCTTGTAATTTCTTTCGCTAGACAAGTAACTTAAGCTAGCTTGGAATTCCACGGAAATTTCTCAAAAGTTATACCAAGGAAAACCTTGAAAAAGACACGCCTCGTTTCGATCATGATCTTCTCATTTCTTGATTATACATTTTCGTTCTGGTCTACGTGTCTCGAGGATTCGCCAGTATTTTTTAAGTGTTATTTCTACTACTCTGCGAGCCTTTTTCTATGCAGAATAATGAATATTCAGCAAACTGGAATTGTAAACTACAACATAGTATTATTGTTATTATGTGTAACATGATACGTAATTATCAGGCAATTGCACAAGTTCTAACTCTGTGTTTATGTCGCAAAAAAATCATGTTAAAACGATTCGACTATAACTTCGTGGTGACACTGAATTTAATTGCAGAGCACTTCACTTTGACTTGCTAAACGTAGTCAATGAAAACGAAACGTATGAAAGAACGATGGTGCTAATACGTTAAATCTGAATAAAGTATGAATGTTTTCCTCGTCGATATGCAGCGGAGTCTGCAATATTTCGGAATAACGTGATTCGTTTATGATTTACATCCGAGAATCCCTCGGAATGATGAATTGACTAGTAACGAGGAATGAAACTAATACTTCGATTTCCATATGAAAGTATAACGTAACAAGTGCTACCACCCTTGCTTCACTAAGCGCACATTGACTTCAGGTGAAACGAACGGAGCTTATGCAGTTGCCTGATAAACTTCAAGGAAGCATTTGTTAATTCTTGTTAGAAATGAGGGAATAAGTACCGTTTCAGTATGATGTCAATTGTTTATATTAATAGAGGTCGACATGAGTCCGGAATTCTTATCGATCGCGACGAGAGATCGCAACTGAGACTTAACTACTCGGCGGAAATTAAACGAATCTTTTTGTAAAAAATCAGCGAAAATGATGTGAAAGAAGGTGTGAGAGAGAGAGGGAGAGATTCGTGTATTGAAATATGTATAACTGCGATACGTAATATCAAACAATGTCAATACTGTTCGGTGAAGAAGAAAAAGCGATTCGTCAGCCGTGCCTTGCTCCTGCGGACAGCCTCCATGTTAGTTGTATATATATATAAAAACAAAGTGTGCGTACGGAAACACCATGCATAATTTCTACATAGTCGGGTCTGCGCCTACTATTAATTTATAAGATTTTGCATGTTCCATCTTCTAACAAGAAATCTGTAAGTGATTTTTACATAGGACTATTATGATTAACTAACGAAAACCGTGCACTCAGAGCTGCCTAATTGATCGTTCTTCTCTAATGTGAAAGAAAGGCAGAAACAGCAGACAGATTATTCTTAAGAAGAATCGTAAATCGAGATGCGATATCTAGACTGACCGGAAATATCAATTTCATTTCGCGCATTGTCGATCAATCTTCGAAGTGTTAGAACGATGTAATATAATCCGAATCCTTGATTTCGAATGAATCGCTTGGTATGAAAGTCTGACCGACCACTCGTTTACCAATGTTCGATTTATATCAATTTGTCTATACTCTTCTATGGTAACGAATCATATTGTGCATGATAGAATAATGCATTTCACGGAATAGCGAAGAAAGTTCGAAGCAGACATTGATTTCTTGCAAGTCACCTTATGGCACTTGAAATCTTTGATTTTGGACACCCCATTATTTCTGAGTGCAAGCGAAAATATCACTTTGTAAAATCCAACGATATATACATATATACATATATATGTGCGTGTATATATATATTCGTTACCGCATTTCTTTTGCATTTAACATATTACCGTATTTTGTATAAATATATATCAGGAATACGTGTCACCAAGAGAAACAAAGCTTAACATTACGAATGTAAGAATAACGAGGATGTCACAAATTCAGATTATATTCAGGCTGGGTCACTCGACATTGCCACTTTAATTAAGAAGCTTTAGTGTTCATTTAACACGTTGACTGCCGGACCGAAATCCGTGTTAAGGGATATCTCGCGATACGTATTTGTGACATGTATATAACATCTAAAAAGAAAACTTTTTAAGTGCTCTATGATATTTTAGTTACTTTACATTGTTATCGTAACGTTGAAGATATTGACAATTTTATCAATATTAGTGATGTACAGGTAACCCTCGTATAACGCTGGTGTTAGGTTCCAGAGAACGGTTGTGTTATAAAAATCGGATTATATACACGCGTTATATCGAAGTCGGATTGTACCAGTGCCGCGTTATATGAGGATCGCCACAATTCTTGAACTATATTATATGAGGATTGCCGCAACTTGTCAACCGGTATATATTAGGATCGCCACAAAATCTGAACTGCGTTGTATGAAGCTCGGTACAATTTGTGAACCGCGCTGTATAAAGATCGCCAGAATTTGTGAACCGCGCTGTATGAAGATCGCCACAATTTGTGAACCGCGCTGTATAAAGATCGCCAGAATTTGTGAACCGCGCTGTATGAAGATCGCCACAATTTGTGAACCGCGCTGTATGAAGATCGCCAGAATTTGTGAACCGCGCTGTATAAAGATCGCCAGAATTTGTGAACCGCGCTGTATGAAGATCGCCAAAATTGTGAACCGCGCTGTACGAGGATCGCCACAATTTGTGAATCGCGCTGTATCGAAACCGCATTTTAAAAGTACCGCGTTTATCGAAACCGCATTCTAAAAGTACTGCGTTGTATCGAAACCGCATTCCAAAAGTACCGCGTTGTACGAGGATTACCTGTACCTGATTCGTGTTTTAGTAATATTCGCATCGTCGGTCGCCGATGACCCCCCACGGCAGTCAACGTGTTAAAAATCAAAATATCGCCAAGTTATATTTAGGAATGATGGAAAGTTAATTAAGGCGATAATGTTGAAGTGGGCCACCCTGTATATACTTAGATATAAGCAGATTTCCGATTAATTTTCAATCGCGGAATCCAACGGACTTATCCGTCATCCGGGGTATCGTTTACGACGATGTACGTTATATACCTCTTTATTCAAAATAATGCAAAGCGGAGGAAAGCAGCTTGTTTTTTTTTAAATAGGTCAACAACTTTTTTGGTATCTTTACGTTTATGGGAAACTGTGAAAATAATGGGATTACGATTTTGCAAAGAATTTCTAGTCTTGATTGTAAATTTTATAGACACGGAGGAACTACGATACCGAATTAGATGTGTATCGCTAAGTATATATATATATATATATATATATATATATTGTCACAGACTTTTTACTTATTAATAAAAACGTTATGTTTCAGATTACCGAGTCTCGTTATGTATTCATTAAAGGGTCATCTCGAAAAGCGCGAATGTATCGTGGGGATGAAAGTCGAGAATGTTGTTACTCAAAATGTCTAGGGATAAATGTTCGACGAACATGTTCATACAGAATTGTAACTGACGAACAATGAAATTTAAATGTAACCTCGCACGTTGCCAAGGTTTTCAACAATCAACCATAAACAACTATGAATTCAACATAATAATCATTGCATAATAGCGTATGTACTTCGTTGCAAGGGCCAATATTTTTCACACGTATAGACATTAGTGGATACAATATGAATAACGTAATTAATACCGAGGAAGAACAACTCTCATTAATTAAGATAAACGATGTACTATCAAACGCAAGCGACACCAACTTTATATCCGGTTAATATATTATACAACATTTGTAAATCTCTTTCTGCAATTTTATAGTAGTTTGGATGCAATAGTTATATTAATATTATACTATATACAGTACGTATTGTAATTATATCACCTCGACACAATCAAATTATGATAAGATTAAAAGGTGAGCACCATTCGTTGCTCAAAGTTTACAACATTTTCGTGTACATTCAACTTTATTAGATTTAAATCTACTTCTAATCGATCATAATCGATCTCTTAATAAAAAGTAAAGTCGAAACTCTCAAATTGTCATGGGAGTTGACACCAATTTCATTTTGTTCGCTTTTTCATCGGTGATAACTGAAACAATTGATATTTAAAGTGTGCTAGTTATTTCTTTATCTGCTTGATTCCAACTTAAAACTAATTAACTGCTCCGTCAGCACTCCAGCGAAACTTCTAACAATTGTTTTATAAACAAAGTCATATTAGAGCGCAGTCGATTAATTTTTAGTCGGTTCATTAAATATAAAGGAAAAAGCAGAATCAAGCATTAATTACTAATAAAGTTGCGCTTCAATGAAACGGATATCGACTAATGGTCACAAGATTTTATAAGAAAATGTAGCGATACGATAAATATTTAATAATGAAAATGACTTGAATTAAATGAAATTAATATAGTTGTAATGAAATTAATATAAAGAAACGTGCTGTATATAGTATATTTAGGAGAGCTTCTGTATACCTCTAACAAAATTCGGCACATAGAAAAAGATGCTGCGAGTAAACAAATAAGTGCGCGATTACAAAGATTATTGAAAGGCGTTAAACTATTTTTTCATCGGGGTAAGGAATTTTGGAATATATTTATGAATATACCGTACATCGCTCAAAGGGTTCGTAGGAATGATTAGCGCGCGAAATACGAATTTAAAGGAATCCTCCGTAGAGAATTCACGCGTAGCTGGTTCCCTCCTTTTATAGTTTCAAACTTTTATACAGTAGACTCCCGTATAACGCGGTTATTACGTTACGCGTTGTATGAAATCGCGTCATCATGGAATTCCCGGATTTCATTATATAGCGCGTTGTAAGAGAATCGCGTTATATAAAATAAGTCGTCGCAGTATCTTTAAGGCGTTGTAGTAATTCGCGTTATACAGGGAGTTTACTGTAATTAGAAATTGCACGATTAAACTTCGATGTAATTATATCAGTTAAGGAACAATATCTTTAATCGTGCAAGGTATTCACGATCGTAATCCGACGATTACGTAATCGCGGTGGCAGCGAGGCGAGTTTAAATGCAAACTAGAATTTCCACTAAAGCATGAACCGCTTGTATCGTCTTTTCATATAAGAACTTTCAATAAAATTCTTGTTTTCACATTGCATGTGGAATGACTTCATGTTTATGCATACAATGTGTCACCTGCGCCATGTCCGCCATGATGAAAAAAATAGGTCTAAAAATCGGTATCACTCGAATGATAAAACAATATATTTGTGACTCACGGATACTGATCCTCGTACACGTCGAGTTTCTAGATAAATAAAGACTTGTTTAAACTGCTAACACCGCGATCAAACATGGCGGCGAAATACTTGAAAGCCGCGAACAAAACAAATGTTATTCTCACGACGATGAATTTCAAAAACGAACACGGACTCTTACTACCTTCTAACAACTCGTTTTTTTACTGATAGTAATATATTTACTGTGATTCAGTTAACTATTCTCTGCAAAGTTCAAATTTCGAGATTACGTGAGTTTGCAAATTAATGATCATAATATTCTAGAAATTTGAAATAACTGACACGGTTTTGCGAGAAAAATGCGTCGAATAAAGCGAGCGCGAGAAATATGTCGCGTAGGTCGCAAGATCCGAAGGACACTGAGACAAACTGAATCGTATCAAACAATTGCGTATATCTCGAAGATCTTCCAAGATAAACTTGCACTGTAAGACTTCAACAACAATGAGACCCGCGATCAAATTCCAATTCTCGTTAAAAATGTCAAATGGTACTTCGAGAAATACGAAGTGATATTCAAGGTCGCGACACTGCAAGTCAATGCGACGTCTAATGACATTTTGTTGAATATTCGTGTGAAACTACTTGAATTTAAAAAACGAATAAATCCGACGCACAAATTATACTGAAACGGAAGTAGATAAACAGTGCAGGATAGATATAAACAAACTATAAACAGTAACAAAGAGAGAAAATGAACACTTTCACACATCGCGACGGGTGACTTATGCCGACTGACTCTTCGCGGCGACGATTTACCGACAGGGGGGTTAACTAGTAAAACGTGGTGGGGGAATATAATACTTTTACTGTACGATTTTGGAAAGAAAGCACGTGTGACGTAGATTCTATCGGGGTTTATACCACATATTAATTAATTCGTACACATGTTGGTAATTTTGGTCGACCTATTTCCTGACAGAAAAGAGTTGTTAATGCACTTGTTTCGACCGACATTCATCCTAGAACATGTTTCTACATCATATACCATCAATTTGGGCCATTTAAGAGCGAAATTGGCGACTTTCATTTTTTGATGATTTTTGAAGGTATACCCCTTTACATTTTTTCGACTTGGGTTCGAGCCATTTTTGACCAATAAAAATTTTTTAACCACTTCTTTCGACCAGAAATCGTCCTAGAATATGTTTGTACATCACCCACCATCGATTTGGGTCGTTTAGAAGTGATTATGGCGACTTTTCATTTTTGACAATTTTTGAAGGTATACCCCTTTACATTTTTTCGACTTGGATTCGACCCATTTTTGACCAATAAAAATTTTGTAACCACTTCTTTCGACCAGAAATCGTCCTAGAATATGTTTGTACATCACCCACCATCGATTTGGGTCGTTTAGAAGTGATTATGGCGACTTTTCATTTTTGACAATTTTTGAAGGTATACCCCTTTACATTTTTTCGACTAGGGTTCGAGCCATTTTTGACCAATAAAAATTTTGTAACCACTTCTTTCGACCAGAAATCGTCCTAGAATATGTTTGTACATCACCCACCATCGATTTGGGTCGTTTAGAAGTGATTATGGCGACTTTTCATTTTTGACAATTTTTGAAGGTATACCCCTTTACATTTTTTCGACTTGGATTCGACCCATTTTTGACCAATAAAAATTTTGTAACCACTTCTTTCGACCAGAAATCGTCCTAGAATATGTTTGTACATCACCCACCATCGATTTGGGTCGTTTAGAAGTGATTTTGGCAACTTTTCATTTTTGACAATTTTTGAAGGTATACCCCTTTACATTTTTTCGACTAGGGTTCGACCCATTTTTGACCAATACAAATTTTTTAACCACTTCTTTCGACCCAAAATCGTCCTAGAATATGTTTGTACATCACCCACCATCAATTTGGGTCGTTTAGAAGTGATTATGGCGACTTTTCATTTTTGACAATTTTTGAAGGTATACCCCTTTACATTTTTTCGACTTGGGTTCGAGCCATTTTTGACCAATAAAAATTTTTTAACCACTTCTTTCGACCAGAAATCGTCCTAGAATATGTTTGTACATCACCCACCATCGATTTGGGTCGTTTAGAAGTGATTTTGGCAACTTTTCATTTTTGACAATTTTTGAAGGTATACCCCTTTACATTTTTTCGACTAGGGTTCGACCCATTTTTGACCAATAAAAATTTTTTAACCACTTCTTTCGACCAGAAATCGTCCTAGAATATGTTTGTACATCACCCACCATCGATTTGGGTCGTCTAGAAGTGATTTTGGCAACTTTTCATTTTTGACAATTTTTGAAGGTATACCCCTTTACATTTTTTCGACTTGGATTCGACCCATTTTTGACCAATAAAAATTTTTTAACCACTTCTTTCGACCAGAAATCGTCCTAGAATATGTTTGTACATCACCCACCATCGATTTGGGTCGTTTAGAAGTGATTATGGCGACTTTTCATTTTTGACAATTTTTGAAGGTATACCCCTTTACATTTTTTCGACTAGGGTTCGAGCCATTTTTGACCAATAAAAATTTTGTAACCACTTCTTTCGACCAGAAATCGTCCTAGAATATGTTTGTACATCACCCACCATCGATTTGGGTCGTTTAGAAGTGATTATGGCGACTTTTCATTTTTGACAATTTTTGAAGGTATACCCCTTTACATTTTTTCGACTTGGGTTCGACCCATTTTTGACCAATAAAAATTTTGTAACCACTTCTTTCGACCAGAAATCGTCCTAGAATATGTTTGTACATCACCCACCATCGATTTGGGTCGTTTAGAAGTGATTTTGGCAACTTTTCATTTTTGACAATTTTTGAAGGTATACCCCTTTACATTTTTTCGACTAGGGTTCGACCCATTTTTGACCAATAAAAATTTTTTAACCACTTCTTTCGACCAGAAATCGTCCTAGAATATGTTTGTACATCACCCACCATCGATTTGGGTCGTCTAGAAGTGATTTTGGCAACTTTTCATTTTTGACAATTTTTGAAGGTATACCCCTTTACATTTTTTCGACTTGGATTCGACCCATTTTTGACCAATAAAAATTTTTTAACCACTTCTTTCGACCAGAAATCGTCCTAGAATATGTTTGTACATCACCCACCATCGATTTGGGTCGTTTAGAAGTGATTATGGCGACTTTTCATTTTTGACAATTTTTGAAGGTATACCCCTTTACATTTTTTCGACTAGGGTTCGAGCCATTTTTGACCAATAAAAATTTTGTAACCACTTCTTTCGACCAGAAATCGTCCTAGAATATGTTTGTACATCACCCACCATCGATTTGGGTCGTTTAGAAGTGATTATGGCGACTTTTCATTTTTGACAATTTTTGAAGGTATACCCCTTTACATTTTTTCGACTTGGATTCGACCCATTTTTGACCAATAAAAATTTTGTAACCACTTCTTTCGACCAGAAATCGTCCTAGAATATGTTTGTACATCACCCACCATCGATTTGGGTCGTTTAGAAGTGATTTTGGCAACTTTTCATTTTTGACAATTTTTGAAGGTATACCCCTTTACATTTTTTCGACTAGGGTTCGACCCATTTTTGACCAATACAAATTTTTTAACCACTTCTTTCGACCCAAAATCGTCCTAGAATATGTTTGTACATCACCCACCATCAATTTGGGTCGTTTAGAAGTGATTATGGCGACTTTTCATTTTTGACAATTTTTGAAGGTATACCCCTTTACATTTTTTCGACTTGGGTTCGAGCCATTTTTGACCAATAAAAATTTTTTAACCACTTCTTTCGACCAGAAATCGTCCTAGAATATGTTTGTACATCACCCACCATCGATTTGGGTCGTTTAGAAGTGATTTTGGCAACTTTTCATTTTTGACAATTTTTGAAGGTATACCCCTTTACATTTTTTCGACTAGGGTTCGACCCATTTTTGACCAATAAAAATTTTTTAACCACTTCTTTCGACCAGAAATCGTCCTAGAATATGTTTGTACATCACCCACCATCGATTTGGGTCGTCTAGAAGTGATTTTGGCAACTTTTCATTTTTGACAATTTTTGAAGGTATACCCCTTTACATTTTTTCGACTAGGGTTCGACCCATTTTTGACCAATACAAATTTTTTAACCACTTCTTTCGACCCAAAATCGTCCTAGAATATGTTTGTACATCACCCACCATCAATTTGGGTCGTTTAGAAGTGATTATGGCGACTTTTCATTTTTGACAATTTTTGAAGGTATACCCCTTTACATTTTTTCGACTTGGGTTCGAGCCATTTTTGACCAATAAAAATTTTTTAACCACTTCTTTCGACCAGAAATCGTCCTAGAATATGTTTGTACATCACCCACCATCGATTTGGGTCGTTTAGAAGTGATTTTGGCAACTTTTCATTTTTGACAATTTTTGAAGGTATACCCCTTTACATTTTTTCGACTAGGGTTCGACCCATTTTTGACCAATAAAAATTTTTTAACCACTTCTTTCGACCAGAAATCGTCCTAGAATATGTTTGTACATCACCCACCATCGATTTGGGTCGTCTAGAAGTGATTTTGGCAACTTTTCATTTTTGACAATTTTTGAAGGTATACCCCTTTACATTTTTTCGACTTGGATTCGACCCATTTTTGACCAATAAAAATTTTTTAACCACTTCTTTCGACCAGAAATCGTCCTAGAATATGTTTGTACATCACCCACCATCGATTTGGGTCGTTTAGAAGTGATTATGGCGACTTTTCATTTTTGACAATTTTTGAAGGTATACCCCTTTACATTTCTTCGACTTGGATTCGACCCATTTTTGACAAATAAAAATTTTTTAACCACTTCTTTCGACCTAAAATGGCCCTAGGACATATTTATATATCATTCACCATCGGTTTGGGTCGTTTAGAAGTGATTATGGCGACTTTTCATTTTTGACAATTTTTGAAGGTATACCCCTTTACATTTCTTCGACTTGGATTCGACCCATTTTTGACAAATAAAAATTTTTTAACCACTTCTTTCGACCTAAAATGGCCCTAGGACATATTTATATATCATTCACCATCGGTTTGGGTCCTTTAGGACCGAAATTGGCAACTTTAAAATTTCGACATACAATTGCGATAAGCTGCATTAAAAATGCAGTCTAGAATATTTTATATTTATAAATGTATCGTTGATTCCACTTATAAATATAAAATAACATTAGCAGCTGATTAGCTCGAAATTATTTATGCTGTAATAAGACCGTTCACTAAATAATAATGCTGATCCTTCTTCCGCAAAGGAATACAAAACAATACAAGCTCTAACTACTATAATCCAACATAAATCTGACAATTTAAACTTTAGCATCAAATTAGCATCAAATTAGCATTAAACAAAGCATTGCCATCAAATCATGTTCGTGTCATTACTACGCGATAAATAATTCCGATTGCCCAGGTCTCACCACGTGGAGGTTGCTGCTTCGAGACCCGCCCTATCGGAGGGCGGGAGGTAGAATCCTACCTCCCAATCATTTCAACAAAACTTTAACTCTAATTTATATTCAGCATAAAAAGTACATGCTAAACTGAACAAAATTCCCCTTTTACACTCATGCAAAACGGTAAACATCTCGCTTTGCACGAATTATAAAAAGGTAATTGACTCGACCTACCCGAGGCAAAGCTATTGTGAACCAAGATGAAAATTGGCTCGTCGGTCGTTCCATACACTACAATCGTCATCCCGGATTAGAAAACGAAATTTAAAACGAAATTCGATGAACTTATAAATACATTAATACTTTAGCATATCGGCCGTGATATACTAAGGTATCAACAGTTCCCAGGTAAGGGTTATCACCTTTTATGAAAACGCCTCGGAGTTCAAACCGAAGGTGAATCCTGTGCCCTGGCCCTACTTAAAATCAAATCTTCACCATGCACACAAAGCTAGAGAATGTATGTTACCTGTTTACCGAACAGTATATTTAGAAATGGCAAAAAAGCAACTCAATCACACCAACACACCACACTCCACGGTTCTCACTCATGAGCCCTGGGTGCAAAAGCTACCCTAGGGAAAAGGTCCCGGGACCCTTCCGACACCCGAACTCGATAGAAAACTCATACCACGGAAAAACACGATAGCAATTATCCTGAAATCGACTGGCAAAAGCCTGGGATCCATTGCGAATATGCTTTGGCATATGAAAGAATTCAAAGAATACTACAGGTACCTTTTAGCGGTACATTCCACGATCGCGATTCCATTTACTTCATACAGGAGCTCTCTGTACGAAGTAACTGGAAGAAAATCGACTCTACATCAAGCTGACATAACTTGATTAAAAGGAAGCTACTTGAGATCGAAGACTACGTATATTCATAGTCGAAAAAATACACATAGTCAAAAGTGGACTATGGTTTGGTAGACTAAATCGGCCGGCTAAAGTAAAGAGATTCACTTTCAAGCGGGGTAGACAAAGCCCTCGGGCCGTCAACCTCGCAAGAAAATTAATCGCTTTACCAAAACTCAAAACACCGACGCAATTCCACAGAAATTACCGCACACGCACACATGTGGAAATACGTCGTGCACGGATCGGAAAAACCCCTGCCAGTCGCAGATTATAATTGGTTCAAATACCAAAATTAAACCATGCCCACTGTCCGCACCCATTCGATTCACATCCGAGATCCACGGCTGACTGCGAACCCGGCAAAATGGGCATGACACAAACTACCATTTTTATCCCGGTTTTATCTCGATTTTATCCCGATTTTATGTTGATTTTTCAAAAGACTCAAGAAAAGGGCCGCGGCGTCGCGACAAAGGGCTAACAAATTTCACTCTCGTGCATGTCTTTTATGTGCAATTGAAAATTAACATCATCCTTGACTATACGAAACAAAATTTCCATATACCTTCCCAAGAAAGGAAAGCAAAGCAAAGTAAGAATGCTTGAAAAGCACGTTGTACCTGAATAAATATTTCAAGTAAATACTTGACGAAAGCGCGGAAAGTGCTAAAGACAGAAAATTTCACTATAAATCATCCATAGTAAAATGTTTCAACAATCTTATACAATGAAAAACAACCTTTCACAAACGCTTGGCTTTTTATACATCGTCATTCTGACGATTATATCATTTTTCATCTAACTAGCTTAACTCTCCAGAACTTTGATGCTACTTTACATTTCACTTCATTTCCATTGTCATAATCAATTTCATTAATAATATCAATAAGTATATACAGAATTAATGATACCTTCTCTCTCACCAATATATAACCTTCGTAACATTATTATTCAATATGGAACATAACGTATTCGACAGATAGAAAATCTGTCTTGTTTACTTGTTACTTATCTCGCTTCTATAAAAAATGATTGTTCTGAAGAGCTAAGTGAACCGGTTCGAGTGACTCGTCAGTTAGCTTTTACAATCGCTCCAACCCCCTCGGCACCTCGAACTGTTTCGATCAAACAAATCATCGAGAATTTTCGCAATGACGGTCCGAACTCTATCCGGATAGAGTTGCCACAGTGGACTCCGTACAACCCTCTCAATTGTTTAAATCGATCCAGTTCAAGACCTGGAAAGTCTACGACAAACCGCCCTCGGAGTTTATACTCGTGCAATGAACCAGTTCTCCTACGTCCCCCCAAAGGATTTTGTGCAGACAAGGCTCAACTCTCCGGAGAGTTCAAAATTCTCATGGGGGTCCCTTCCTTCTTGTGCCTCTTTTTGGGCATTGAACTCCTTCAAGACGCTTTATCGAAAGTATTATTCGGATACTTTGCCAAGTGCATATTAGAAAAATATATATTGTGATACAATTGTTCATTTATATATATTTGCACGAAATATTTATGTCCGTAATATAAAATCCATTACATTTAATAATAAACTGATCATATCCAAGTCCCACCTCTGATCCAATTTGCTGGATAACAATTTTTAATCGCGCAAGAATTCCAACAAAATTCATCCTCCATACTTTTCAGCATAAATTTCAACTATATATTTCTATTTCTGTATACATAGTTGCAATTTACGTTAAAGAGCTGGCAGACAAATATTGTCTTCCTCCTTGGGATCTTAAAAATTGCAATGTCCAGACAATATGTGCCAGAAATGATATTTGAGTATGCTCCATATATACATGGAACGTGAAATCTATTATTTTGCATTTAATGCTTGATTTAAGTAATATTATTAATTGTTATAATAATGAGTCTTGAAGGAGTTCGTATTATTATATTCTCCAACCGGCCTTTCTATGATGAATTGGTTGGAACTATCATTCAACCTATTTTAGGCCTTATTGTCATATTCCAAATATGACCATTCCAGATATAATGAAAGCCGTAATTTCAGCTTTCGTGTGTGAACCCTGGGGACGCGGGGCAACAGAGTTCGAATACTACTAATTCAATCAAAATTACTCATAATATACTAAAGTTAATTTCAAATAATATACTTCTTCGAAAAAGATTTCAAATCATAGAATCTATAAATATAAAAATTGACTCGATTTCAATAATATTTATGTTACCTAGAAATATAAAAACTGACCCGATTCTAATAATATTTATGTAATCTAGAAATATAAAAATTCACCCGATTTTAATAATATTTATGGTGTTCCAATAATTACTTCGTATAGTTCGGATTTTTTAGGAAGGGTGTCTTTTCGGACATTATGGGTCACCACATAAGAGACGACTTATGTCGCAAGACAGCGCCCCGTGGTAATGCTGTGTAGAGAGGGATACTATACGAAGCAACTGGAAGATAATTGACTCTATCTCAAGTTATTTATAATAAAAGTTTGCCTGAAAGAGTAAAAACTTTGTAGGGATATGAAACTATTATTGGAATAAATATAACTTTAACTTTAAGCATCAAATTTCTTAAAGATTCGCGACGCGGATGTTTGCGTCCCAGGTTCACAAGGGGGCATAGGGGGCATAGGGGGCAAGGAGGGCAGAATAAAATATAATTAGCGAGCATAGCGACTTAATAGCATAAGAATGACGATCCATCCGAAGATGAATCGTCATTAAATAGGTCTTCGCCACTTGGGCTCTTCGCACTTGGCTCTTCATCCCGCGTTGCGTGAAAAGTATTTGCTCGGACATTCCCTTTTCGTACAAAGAACTGGTGGTTCCACAGAAACGACGAGTGTTCCGGTGCAATAAACCAGCTCATAAACTACATTTACTACATTTACTACATTTATATAACTTGAA
This sequence comes from Nysson spinosus, assembly GCA_910591585.2. Taxonomy (NCBI): domain Eukaryota; kingdom Metazoa; phylum Arthropoda; class Insecta; order Hymenoptera; family Crabronidae; genus Nysson; species Nysson spinosus. The sequence continues at coordinate 16,563,852 of OU342830.1, forward strand.
TTATTCTTGAATATCCGCGAACATTCATCCGTCGAACACCCTTTAACATTCAAAGACTGAACGTTCTCCGGAATATCCTGCGGTGAAACATTCTCGAGTACCCACGAATAGAATATTTTCGGTGACATTCTCCGAAAAATACTTGAATTTAATTCAATTTAATAGGATCAACTTGATTATATAATATGAATATAATGTATATAATACTGAGATTGACTTTACTTCGACAGAAATTAGATATGAAGTTAGCTATATTAAAAAGTTTACTGGTATCCTAGCACAGAGCACGCCCAGCCATTTCATATTAACGAAATGGATGCTCGTACCTGTACACATTTATTCGAATGTCCAAGCAGAATACAATCCACGTGCTTAAAGAACAACCTTACTAGTTCGTGATTTAAGGACTTAGCGAATTCAGAAACCGGTGTTTAAGAACCACTGTAGCCTGTTAAACCACGTGCGTACTAGCATTAATACTTATAAATACATTAACACTTTAGCATATCGGTGATGATATACTAATTTATTAACAGTTCCCAGGTGAGGGATCACACCTTTACAAAGATCGCCTATCAATGCTAAACCGAAGGTGAGTCCTCAGCCCTGGCCCTACCTACTTAAAATTAACTCATAACCAAGCACACAAAGTTAGAGAAGATATGCTACCTGCCTCCCTCAAGCTATATTTAAAATGGCAAAAAGCAAATCAGGCACACCAACACAATCAGCATCAACCCACTCCACGGTTCTCATTCATGAGCCCTGGGTGCAAAGCCTACACTAGGGAGAAGGTCCCGGGACCCCTCCGACACCCGAACTCGATACCAACTCATACCACGAAAATGTACGTACCCATTTTCCTGAAATCGACTGACAGAGGCTGCGTCCATTGCGAATTTTTATGCTCTGAGCATATATGCAAATATAAACTCGCGTTCCAACAATTACTTCGTATAGGCTATTTTTTAGGAATAGGTATTTTCGGAGGGGTTACCACATAAGAGACGACTTATGCCGAAAGACGGCGCCCCGTGGTAATGCTGTGTCGAGAGGGATACTATACGAAGTAACTGGAAGATAGTTGACTCTATCTCAAGTTAATTTAACTTGAATAAAAGGAAGCTACTCGCGTGTAAAGACTATGAATATTCATAGTCGTCAAACTATAAAATATAGCAGATGACTATATTTTAAAATCTATTACGACATTATGGATAGCAAAAGTAAAGAGATTCACGTCCAAGTGAGGTAGACGGACCCCTCGGGGCTCGCCAACCTCGCAAGGAAGTTCATGGCTTTACTTAAAATTTAAAAACCGACGTAATCCCACGAAAACAACCGGTCATACACACGTGTGGAAATGCGTCGTGCACGGACGGCGAAATCCTCCGTCAGCCGCCACACATGATTAGGAAATATTAAAATTAACCCATGCCCACCGCCCGCATTCATCCGTATCACATCTAAGATCCACGGATAATTGCGAGCTAAATAAAATGGGCATGCCTTAAGACTAAATAAATGAACACAGTACACAGGAGCTTGAGGTTTGCTGAAAATCCTGACTAAAAAATCCACTTAACAGAGTGAAAGGACTAAACGGACTAAATTGACTTTACTTTAAATCATTTGCTTAAAGGGAGGGCTGAAGAATTTATTTATACGAGGGTAGGGAAGGGTGTATTCTTTATTTCAGTGACGCGTGTCAAAGGGGTATCACAATATTTCATTTAATATTCAGAAAAATTCAAGTTCAACTAATATATATATGAAAGTACGTACTGAAAAGTACATACGGAAATTGAAATCTCTAATTGTAAGTAACCTCGGGCGACCCCTTCATCGAAGACATTACATTCGTCGTTCGACTCCGGAATCTACCCGTCGCGAATTGCCTTCTTGCTCATATCAACAAATCATTTTTTACGTCAAGCGTACGAACGAAAATCGGACGAAGCGAAATGCACATTAATGAATACATATTCATGTATAATCAAATTAATAAGGACTAATATATAATATCAAATCGGATGCATGATCCAATTTTAATCGAATAAAGTGAAATAAAGTCGCAATTAATTCATGCGACTCGCGTATCCACGATTCGCGATTCCACGGTACGAGACTCTACAATCGGCGGAAATAATCCGCGCATGCATATTATAATTGAAACCGTGAAGCTACAAACAAGACAAGAAGGCCTACCTCAGCTAATAAATATAAACCACATTCAATATTGATGCTACCCACGAGCAGATTCCGCAAGTAGAATCTACTCGCGGTCGCTATGCTCGCAAATATTTAGAAAGAATTATAACCAGCACCCCATACCGATTCGGATCAATCGTCCTACGGCATAGGATACCGGGGGGACAAGACTCTAAATTTAAAACTTTGAAAATTGAAAATCGGGTCAGAGGGTATACAAAATATTGAAACCATTGTGACTCACTCGGCGATGTCTTGAAACTGCCTGTAGTAGGTTGATGTTGAAGACAATGATGAAGATGATGCTGGAGCAGCTGGAACTTACGAGCGTGAATTTAACACTCCCGAAACGGATTTTAGAGTCCATTATGTAGCAAGTTTTAAGTCGCGGCCGACTTTATTTTCTCCGGCGAAAAAAGATGCACTCCCGATATTTTTCCTGTAACAAGAGAGAAGAAATTCATAATAAGACAACGTTCATAAAAATACCCAATATAATGAAAGATTAAAAAGAGAAATAAAAATGGATTTTGAAACTTACCGATCCCTTCGCTGCAGCCATGCCCGATGGAGGACCTCTCCGCAGGAATCGCCTTTTGACTCTAATTATCGCGGACGAACAAATTGCAAAAGATTTTTATAACTCTAAATACTAACATCGCGACCGTACACTTATTTCCGGCGAACAACACTGACTCTAATTTCCGCGAACTTTTTTTCGGAAGCAAGTGACTCTAAGATCGCATTGCGCGCGATCGATAAATTGCTGGAAAGAAGAAATATTAAACACAAGAAATATTCAAGCCAAGCGTTTGTTCGGTTCTATCAATGTCAATAAAAATTACAATCTTTAATAAACGTTGAAAATACAATAGAATACCAGAATACGTGTAATAAAAAAAGTATTGCACATATTATAATATTAAATATATTTTCAATTCATGGTGGATGACTATCGTCGTAGCCAAGATCGAGTACAATAGCCAAAGTTTTAAATGAGGAAATAAACCGGCCTCCTCGTTTTTCAAGCAACTCTAATTGGCAAGATTCAAGTTTCTTGAGAAGACGTATGGAAATCAGGTTTATGTGTATGCACAGATTCAAGTAAAAGATACAATTGCATGTTATACACACACTTCGAGCGAAATATTAACCCCTGTGTATGTCGATACAACGGATGAACGAGCAACGAAAAACAAGGAGTGAACGAACTCCAAATGAAATACGATGACACCTGAAGAGAGTGAAATTCAAGTACTAGTGCAGCACTACTAGTATAGAGAAATGAGAATTATCAAGAATTATGCAAGTTAATTATCGGAAATCATATTGAAATCGGAAATTTAATTCCGAGAGAGAAGGAGAGAACACGTGTTGCTAGCGTAGTTGCGCCGCAAACAAGATTTGACTTTGAAAGGTTACGAAGGTATACGAACCAAACCGCGTCGTTGAACTGCGTAGTTGATTGACAAAGTTCTTCGAGACGAAAATTCCGAATTAATTTCGCGAAATCTACGAAGATCGAACTCTAATTGATATTATATCGATAGAAATATGAGAAAATTCGCAGTAAATGATCGCGGCGCCACGAAGCTTGCGAAGTACGTCGCGAGAAAAGTGACGCTATGTGAAAATACTCGAAAATTTACTCCTTATTTGTCAAAAAATTTATTAAACCGAACCGAGGAAGCTTCGTGGTACTTGTGGAAACACGTTTCGAAACGAAAAAGTACAAATTTTGAGAAGTAAAACCCGAAAAATCGGAGCACACTGACAACACGTCCGCACTATTCGAGGAACGACCGGCGAGAGACTTTACCACACCCCGCGCCTAAGCTCTGCACATGCTCGGGAGTGGGGAGCCGGCGTACCGAGCACAGCGACGCTACTAACACTACTTGATCCCCTCGTACGTGGAGCTGCTTACGTACCACACATATAACGCCATACATGTGACTATTTCTTAAATAATTAATTTTAACTAATTATTAACAAATAACACATAGCTCATTCATGAATATGTCTTACATTTTACCCTTGTTCATTAAAATTATTGCGTACAAACTTAAAGTAAACTTGTTTAAAGCCAAAATTGTTCGTACAACGAACTTAGAATGTTAATTATCATTTTAAGTACTTAAGTTTGTATAAATTTTATCAATTCATACACAATCTTGTAGTCTGACGCTTCATTAGTTACCATCTACTCGAAATAGATTGTTAAATAAATATTTGAATGATTATTTGTCTATTTATTAACATAAACGGGAGAAAGCCCTTAATGTGCAACAAGAGAAAGATAGGTAATATATCTGGTATCTTATTATTAATTATTAACAATAGTAATAATCATAATAATTGTAATAATAACGACGATAAATGCAATATTTTCCGAGAATGCTAATGAATTTTCTTTTACTATACGAGTTCCAATGTGAGAGAGAAAGAGACGGAGATAGTTGTTATCGCAGGCGTTCCGCGGAAAGGACTCGACTTTGGAGGTCAACAAAAAATACCAAACAAACCATTCCGCCGTACTGCGTTCATCGATTATCATCCTTCAAACGAACACACATTGAAGATTTGCGTAGTTTATAACGCAAGATATCCGTACATTGAGCTATAAATTTATTAACCATTTACTAAAATAAATTGTAGAACGGTAGAATAACGATATTTAAGGCGGGGATTCTTCTTCCACCGATGTTCTAATGTTAATCAACCTTCTGAATATTAAGATCTTCATGAATTTTGTTAATTAATACCTTATTTGGCACTACGATGTTTCATTATTCATTAACTACTTGAATTAAATTCTTAAATCGTGTTTAATATTAGCAATAAACAATAAACTATGGATGCTATGAACGCTGTTAGAAGAATATACGTAAATAAGTAAGAATATAAATCTTCGAAATTACAATCTCATAAACCAAGAATTTAATATTATATCACAATTAAGTTGTTCTCAATTCTATGAATTATTATGCATTATTGTTATGAATTATCATGTTATGATTATTGTGCATTAATTGTTTCGAGATTACCGCTATGAGAGTCGTCTCGCTTATTTATTTCTTCGCAAACTTCAATCAATTATTTTTAAAAAACAAGGCCGATTTTCATTCTTTAATTATAATATGTTACTGTTCTAAACAGCTGAGGAATACAAAAATGATTTTGAGATTTAATCTGTTTTATATCTCGTCTGTGATTCCACGATAAACCTATCCTATATATGTACATATGTATACTATATACTTCTATATACACATCACTTCGCTGTGCCTACGTCCGCCTGTAAATTTACCCGTCTCTTAGTGACTCTACATTAATTTTAATTCACTTTGATTAAACTGTGCATTTTAGAAAAAAAATGACGACTTTCAGGCCTTTTACATGCAACGACTTATTCAAGTTCAACAATGTGTACGTAATCTTTAAACATTTTCCGACAGAGATACCTTAACCTAACCTAGAAACTCGTAGTGGTAAACAAAAGGTTTGAACAAATTTAGTAAAATATTACTTATGCATACTTTCTTATTTCTTAGGAACTTAGACCCTCTCACGGAGACAGTATCCTTTAAATGTATATTTATAGTAATTTAGTTATGTTAAACGATTAACGTCGTAATATCCCTCGATATTTCCCGGTTCTTTATTAGTTTCCTTAACATTCGATTCGTAGTATGGACTTTCTTTTTATATGCACTATTTGGCACATTGGCCCGAGTATTTTCACGTGGCGGAATCCCCGAGTGGCGAAATCATGGGTTACAGTAAGTTGTAACAATTAGTTTTAATAACAATTACGATGATAAGAGTCAGTGTATTCTTTTCTGAGCGCTTTGCGAGAATGAATGTATTCTTACGGTGTAATACTCCGGTTATTTACATTACTTGATAAATGTCCAAGTTATGGGAAAGGCCGAGGGCCTGGGTGAAAATTGGCATGGCCACGTAACAGCTCTTACAGTCTCGCCTGATTATAGAAGATTGGGTCTTGCCGCGACTTTGATGAAATTTTTGGAAGAAGTATCAGAGAAGTAAGTTTCATGCGTGCGTATATTTCTTCTCCGTCTACCGAATCAAAACCAAGAATGTCTTCCAAATTTTTAAGTCATATTTGCTCAGCGAAAGTTATATACTTGCAATTTTCTGATTACTTCAGAAAGCAGGCCTATTTTGTGGATCTGTTTGTGAGGGTCAGTAATAAAGTGGCAATTAAAATGTACCACGAATTGGGGTATATAGTGTACAGAACGGTTCTAGAATATTATAATGGAGATCCGGATGAAGATGCATACGGTATATAATTTCGTCAATGTCATTGTTTTTATCAAAATAATTATGGAACTCGAAATTTATATCGTCAATTGATCTATATATACGATATAAATTTACATCGCCGATAACTTACTCCGCAGATATGAGAAAGGCACTATCGAGGGACGTAAAAAAGAAATCGGTAATACCGTTAACGCATCCTGTAAGACCAGAGGAAGTAGATTAGTTGTATATACAAAGACTTTACTGTGTATATGGTGTGAAATAAACGATATCTTTAACAAAATTGCCCGAACTAATTACTACGATAGGAATTAACCGTTTGAGTACCACGTTACGCGATTGCCCTGTTCAAATTTCATGCCGAAAAGACTAATATTTGACCGCTGCGAACAACCTTACTTATGCATATCAGTCGCATTTTTATTTTTATTTTTTTCATGTAAACGTTATATGTAATACATCTTCCGTTGCTTAGATCTTCTCGATATAAACTAAAGACAAGCGTTATCGCGACGCTTGCCGTTTTTCGAGATAAAAGAAGACGAGCGCTATCGCGTCGCTTGGGTCTTTTCGACGTGAATTAAATGAAGCGCCATTGCGCCGCTTGTGTCTTTTCGACAAGATTTTTAGCCCCGCGACTCAAACGGTTAAGTAAATGTTCAGGAAACATGCATCTTTTAAAGGATCAATAAAGAGGATTCCCTTAAAGTGCAGATCCGAGCAGTTTATTTCTCTCCCTGTACAATAGTACAATGCTTTCTGCAATTTGACCGCTCATGCCATTAATGCGGCAATTTTTATGCGAATAAATAATAAATAGAAATGTAAGATGGTAGGCTCAGTAGAATAATTGCAGACAGCCTCGATCGTAGGCATTCCCTCCATTATCGTTCACATTCTCTCTCTCTCTTTGCGTTTCGTTCGTTAATTATCATGTTCAGCTGCCTAGGTTTTTGATTCTACTACACATTTAAAAACTTAAGCCTAAAGGTGATATTTACAGAATTAATGACTTCACTGCATCATGATACAACCGGTGCTAATCACCTAGAACTCGGTAGCGTTTCGATTGCATATTATAAAAATTAAAGACAAAATGTCGTTCTTGCATATCTTTGTACTGCTTCCCAGTATATATCTGAGGTTTCGATCATTTGTTTCATTTTCTTCTTTTCTCCTTCTCTCTTTCATTTTATATAAATTCTTCAATGCGCCAAACAAAGCCGTGCATATTAGTTTGTCTATTCTGCTCAGAGAGGCACACAGTCCATAGTCAGCCTAATCTCAGGAATTACAACAAAAAAACAAAAAAGAAGAAGTTATAGAAGTTATAGAAGTCTTGTACGTATTGCACGAAAGCCCTACTTCAACTCGTATTTATTTTCTGGTTACTAAAAGAGAAGGAAGACATTTGCTAGTTACGTAGGACACGTCAAGCGAGTACAAAACTTCTATATAGTACATAGGGATCGTCGTTTCTCTCTTTCTTCCTATTCTTTCCTCCCTTTCACTCGTTTCCCCCTTTCTAATTAGTACAAAATTATCGCACGTGTATGACGCAGGAACGATATACGCTAGAACTGTTAAAAACGAAAAGAATGCGCTCCCATTATAACTATTTGGTCGTGTCCTTATATAAAACGTAAACTTACTTGCATACACGTTAAATAAATATCAAACATGAGAGGACTAGCTGTTATTAAAATAATATTGGCAATACGTAAGATCCTGGTTTCTTATGTTCGCGTACAACAGATTCCCGTTTTCAAGATTGAGCATTGATACAAAGAAAACAAACAAACTTTTATGTTCAATACTGTCTGTACTTACTGCCCGATAACTGACCCTACTAAGGCAAGATTCAAATATCGAATACATCCATTAGAATCCATGGATCCGTAAATCATTTTATACATATTTCAAGTCAATTTAAACAAATCCAACATGATTCAACATACACAATATACTTAACACGTTCGTTACCAGATTTTAATTCACATTTGAAGCATTGAAATTGAGTTATTGGCATCAATAGATTGAGTATTTCACTGAAAACTTTACAATCGATTTCCCGAAAGTTTACTTTTCGTGGGTTACCATGTTTTACGACCGAATGCCTCATTTATTAAATCGAAATCGTACATAACAACAAATCTGTAGGATATTTCAGAGATTCGGAAAATAAAGCATGGCCAGTGCTGGGAATTTCTCCTTCGCGACTTGCTAGCGAACGTGTTAATCGAGGCATAGATTATTATACAGATGAGAATAATCCATGAGGAACCTTCCTCCTGATTCGAGAATGACAGTAGATACAGACCCACTGTGTCTGTGTTATTCATGATTAAAAAAAGCTTGAAAGCTTTACGAAAGTTTTATGCTTCGAGTGATCACGATCAACTGTGCTTTCTTCTTATCTTTACATACTGTTTCACGGTTGATTCGTATTCGATTGTGTAGGTAAATCGTAGTCGATTTTGGCAAGAAGTAATAATATTCTCGACGTACTCGCATATCGAAAACGAAGGTATCGCTGCATCACTCACTAGACCTCTAAACATCCAGTAACTCTGATTAATATATACATAATAACGCGATACATTAGGTGACCATTTTATATTGTTTCACTACTTCGCAGTAAAATCTCATTTTTTCTACAATTCTTTCAAGTCTTCCTTAAATACAAGTCGAAATAATAATTGTAATACTGTTTAGTACGTTTTTATCATATCGAGGGCTACTCGATATGAGAATTAACCCTTTGAGTGTTATGATATGGACTATGAGCGCAAATATGAGTTTGCTAAAAGTTACCAGCATAAACTAAAGGCGCATATATGCGTTTATTAATTTTGTCGATCTCCCGCGTAGTATTAGAATTTAAAATATAAGTTTAAAGCTTTTCCTATTCTTTCTTATATTTATTGAGTTTAGTATTCATTTCTTATTTTCAGGTTAAAGTATATCGCCAATTTTACCGTTTCTAATAGATAATTAATGCTCGAAAATAACGTTCTTTCGTTATTTCATTTGGTGTAAAAGAGTAGCAATAATAACTTATTGTTAATTACGCCTTAAATAGTTAATCAACAATGTCCACGTTAGCGAAACAGTATTCCGTTCACAGCGATCAACAGCGCCAGGCGTGCGCAGTCCGTACGGCGCACATCGGCGGAGAGTATTCATCACTCAAAGGGTTAAAGTAAATGATAAGTGAGATAAATAAATACTGGGTTAGTCAAAAAGTTCACGCCGAAAGATGCCGTTTCTCGGCATCATTTTTTTCCTGAGAAACAGAGGGATTCTTATGAACGCGGGATTATAACGCAAAAGATAGAGGAATATTGTAAGTCAAAACGAACAGTGCATTATTGAATTAACCTCGCTTTCTATTTATGTATTCAAAATGGCGCCAACTGTTTGTCCAACCCAATACGTTCTATTGTTCATTCGAGAAAATGGTCACCGTAACGACACACCACTTTCCATTTAGGTTGCTTACTCTAGTGTTTTGAATTTGGTATATAAATACGGTAGCAAAAAGTCTCAGCACGATGCTTTTGTTTTTTTAGCTTTTTAACGAAACTATTCGATGTAATCAGACAATACTAATTATCTTTAGGCAGTGTTGCAGATCGTTTCGATTTCGGTTTCAGTCACCGCGTGTAAAAGTCATCGAGTCACCAACGCGGTCGGTTTATATGCCGTTACAGATATTTACATAGGTTTACGTGATTCGTAAGCGTCGTTCTAATGTACACAAAAAGAAAAGAAAACACCGCAACTAAATTCATTTCTACTCGCAGGCATCTCTGCGCTTCGTCCAATCGTGCCGTTTTACGGATTTCATATAATACAGGTTGTGGTACCTCCGAATACAAAGTTTGCTCTTGTTCTTCCTTAGTGCCTCGGCAGGATCAGACTTCCACGAATCAAAGGTCACCGTTCGGTTTTTTTCTTCTTCGAAAATTATCGTGACCAGTCTTTTTAAGGTCTTTGGTGGTCTGGCGTCGATTTCAAAATGTCCGGTTGTGTTGGATGACAGCTTGAACCTGTAATCAGTTTTACGGTGATTGCTGATTCAGAAATTAGGTCATTTCATAAGTAATGTCGTTTCTTATTTACTGTGTACTGGTTTTACACTCGAAATTGCGCTCGTAATTAACCCTTTTGCAGATTAAATTCATATTTTTGCAAATTAAGGTATTCTACAAACCTGTTTCTTTAAGTTATCGCAATAAAAATGAAAAGTGAAAGGGTGAATTTGATTTGCGAAAAGCCAATATGATCTGCAAAATGGTTAATTTGGAGTGTAAAAAGGCGAATATAATCGTAAAAATTATTAATTTGGAGTGTAAAAAGGCGAATATAATCGTCAAAATTGTTAATTTGGAGTACAAGAAGTTGAATACGATCTGCAAAACGGTTAATTTGGAGAGCAAAACCTATATAAACGTTCACATCATGTTTCGCTTCTACGATTACAGGAACCTCTTTTTTCCCGTAATAAACCGTATTCTTTGAATATGAAACAAAATTTGCGCTGATAGTTGGATTCCAAAAACGACATTACTTTTGATATGACTTAGTTCGTGTTCTACGAATTGAATTGTACGAACCAGTGGTAGGTCTCAGAGTTGACTTAATAGATCTGTGAGATCCATTTCGCGTCAAAGTGTTCATTTGCGGTGTACCAGGTAAAGCGTGTCCCAAAGCGTTCATATAATCAGCGATTAGGAGTGTTATTTCTAAAATCTAAAAAGAATAGCAATTCAATAGTAATACTTCATAATACAACGTAACTGCAATGAGTTGAAATTAATTCCGATGTATTGTAATCGAAATTATAGCAACCCAACTGCAATGCGTTGAAATCAATTTCGATGTATTATAATCGAAATGAATTTCATCAATTTCCATGTATTATAATCGAAACGAATTTCATCAATTTCGATGTATTATAATCGAAACGAATTTCATCAATTTCGATGTATTATAATCGAAACGAATTTCATCAATTTCGATGTATTATAATCAAAATTCATTTCATCCCACGTCATAATTGATTAATCAACATACTTTAGGTTTCGATAGCGCGAACAAAAGCTTCTGTTCGGGAGCTCCTTCATCGGGACAAGCGACAAGCATAAAATCATCCAAACACCCTCCGAAAGTTACGATATTTGCATAATTATAACGACACATCACCGCCATAGTTTGTAGTTCAAGTAACGTCACACTGTCTTCGTTCACGGCTATCCACACCGTTACGGCTTCAGCTTGTTTTAACTGTTCAAATATATTTTCTTTATGATAATACGATATGATTCTTTCATTGATTTCAATATTAATATTTGCTTTGAAAGTATCTGATAAATACACGATACTAACCTTTGCTTGATATAACGTAGCTCCAAAGAAAGGCCACTTTCTGGTGCAAGTTAAGTATATGCGAACACAGTCAACCACACTGCGACCTTTCAAAGCGATCCATTTTTCTTGCAGCTTTTCTTGCAGTTCCCTGTAGAAGAAAATAATTATCGAATGCAGTGAAATTCTCGGCCATTGTATTCCTAACACGTTTTTAACATATCATCGATGGCAATGCGCATGCGCATCTTTCTTGGTCGGCAAACGTTTGGATATTCAAACCGCACGCACTGAGTTTGAATCTTATCGTTTCCTCTCAATTCGCGGCAACCGGATATAGCCAGCTTAGCCGCGAAAAGGGTTAAATAGATGCTTTTGACTCGCGTAGTGGCCGATGAAAATCGAACTCAAGTGATTAAACTGAATCTTGAATTCACCTTAATTGATCGGCAGTGATATTCGTTCGGTATCTGATTGGATAGAATTTGTCCAATGCTTGAAGAACCAGATGATGCGGATTACTTCCTGGACCACTTCCTCGCGCCTTGTCGTTGTTATATTCTCCGAAATCGATCTGTTTTATTGAATGATGTTATTACGCAATGGAAATATTTATTTGGCTATGTAATTGTATTGGTTTTCAAGAGAATGTATACCTGCGCCATTAAAGAAGCAAGTTCGAAAGCAAGTTCACGGTTCAAAGGAAACTTTCCTTGCACGACTTGCTGATTAACTTGATAACATAGCAGAAGCCTTTCTCTGTCCGTCTCCATTTTAACTGCGTGTCTCCAATAACATCGTGATTTGTAAGTCAATTGTATCACTCTGGTGTTTTCGAACTTTCCTGAACCTTTTTCCCTTAACGCCGTTTCCCATTTTGAGATAATATCGCATAGCTGAAAAGATATAAGGTCGAGTTATGAAAATGATTTTTCAGTGCAAGGCGAAATACTTATTTCACATTCGCTTGTCTAAAACTGTTGTTTTCAATTGGTGTGCTGCGAGTGTTTTTTAATGCAAGTTTGACGCGCTAGCGGGCCGCCGATTTGACGCGCCAGCGAGCCGCAAGATTGACGCGCTCGCGGACCGCAAGTTTGACGCGCTCGCGGACCGCAAGTTTGACGCACTCGCGAGCCGCAAGATTGACGCGCTAGAGGGCCGCAAGATTGACGCGCTTGCGAGCCGCAAGATTGACGCGCCAGCGAGCCGCAAGATTGACGCGCTAGAGGGCCGCAAGATTGACGCGCTGATGAGTGAATACGTACTTTCGCTTGAAGGTCAATGAAATGTTCAAGATCCTTCTCGATTGGATCGTCGCTGAACAACGTGAAACCAGATAAATGCACGTCCCGACATCCGATTTCTTGATTCAAAGTATTCAAGAATTCCTCTATCGTGGTACTGCCGTCGAAACTCACAACCTGATATGTCCCGTTTAAAAAATGCACTGGTATCGCGTGTGGCAGAGAGTGATGATAAGGATTTTTCATCAGTATCGACAAAACTTCCATCCGCGAGGGTTTCACTTCCCGTCCTCCATTTTGTAGCGTTCTTTCCAACGCTCTCTCGCAGTAGGCTGCATATTTGCCACACTCCGTTCTAAGAATTATTCATTATTCAGTATTACTTCATATTCTTACAAGATTCTACAAGATTCCTTCGTAGACATTGACTTAATATTAATTGTCAAATAAATAAAGCATCTTCGGATGAGCTGCGTCTTCTTAACACTTTGCCAACCGATGTGGGAGATTTGATTTTGTCTTGAAATACTAAGTTTTATGGTACATTGTCACTTTCATACATTTTGTGTAAGTTATATTAAAAGCAAGACAACTATTATTTTATTAGTTGAAATTACTTGTATGCTTAAACTTATGAGTGTTTTTACTTGTTGCCTATAAAAAATGCTCGGTGGATGCGCATTTTCAGGCACCATTGATTCGGCCGGCAAAGTGTTAAGGCGATTAAGGTACTCACTTGGTGTCAGCGTTTCTCTGCAAGTGTAACTTCAGGTACCAAAGTAGCCGGTTGTTTCTGGGTAAGAAGAGCGAAACTGCAAGTGCCAGGAGTTGCCATCCCTGGATAAGAACGTACTGGGCAGGATTAGTTTTGCAGTCCAGTATCGTGGATGTCGAATGGCCCTGCGTGAGCGGAGGACTGTGAGAAGTGGAGGCCGTCGATAGTGCGTCCGCATTTTCACCGCTGCCATTTGCCGCGGGACTTTGCGTATCGCAGGTGAACAGCGATTGCGTGGCGCAGAGGAGGAGCTGCTGTAATGGTATGCTGGCATACTACTATATCCCTCGACAGAACCAGACCTAATCTAATTTCCTCAGAAACATCCTGATTCTCATCCCTTTTCTTTCAAGATCTATCAGTATCAAGTACTTTAAGTACCATGTCCTTCGATATAAGCAAAGCTAACTTCATTTCATCGGAAAAATCCTGATTCTCATCCCTTTTCTTTCAAGATTTATCGGTATCAAGTACTTTAAGTACCACGTGCTTCGATATAAGCAGAGCTAACCTAGTTTCCTCAGAAACATCCTGATTCTCATCCCTTTTCTTTCGAGATTTATCGGTATCAAGTACTTTAAGTACTATGTGCTTCAATATAAGCGGAGCTAACCTAGTTTCCTCAGAAACATCCTGATTCTTATCCCTTTTCTTCCGAGATTTATCGGTATCAAGTACTTTAAGTACCACGTGCTTCGATATAAGCAGAGCTAACCTAGTTTCCTCAGAAACATCCTGATTCTCATCCCTTTTCTTCCGAGATTTATCGGTATCAAGTACTTTAAGTACTATGTGCTTCAATATAAGCGGAGCTAACCTAGTTTCCTCAGAAACATCCTGATTCTCATCCCTTTTCTTCCGAGATTTATCGGTATCAAGTACTTTAAGTACTATGTGCTTCGATATAAGCAGAGCTAACTTAGTTTCATCGGCAAAATCCTGATTCTCATCCCTTTTCTTTCAAGATCTATTAGTATCAAGTACTTTAAGTACTATGTGCTTCAATATAAGCAGAGCTAACCTAGTTTCCTCGGAAAAATCCTGATTCTCAGCCCTTTTCTTTCAAGATCTATCAGTATCAAGTACTTTAAGTACTATGTGCTTCAATATAAGCAGAGCTAACCTAGTTTCCTCAAGAAAATCCCGATTCTCATCCCTTTTCTCTCAAGACCTATCAGTATCAAGTACTTTAAGTACTATATCCCGCGAGTCAACTAAACCTGACCTAATTTCCCGAAAGAAATTTGGAGCTTTCTTTCCCATTTCCGTTCTATCGTTATCTCATCAGTTACAAAAAAACTACATTCCTCCAATGAAACAGATCCGAACTAATTTTTCCAGGGATAATGTGATCCCTTTATTCTATTTCCTTCTACGAGTCTATTATTACTAGCCCCAATTCATTAACGACTTTTTTCACTCTTCCTTACTTCTCTTTAGCTTCTCATTAATTTCAATAAAGTCGAGATGTAGTTTCTACAATGAACTATTTAATACAATCACCGTGGATATTAGAATGATCATACTTGGTAACTTTATTAACTTTATTAATACTGACTTGATCTTCGTGTTAAATGTAGTTTGATGTTCTTTTGATTATGCACTGTACCTGAATCGTCATATGTCTGTTAGTACATAAGCAATCGAAATCGAACTATTAACGCATAACTCTATGTGTTAATCACATAAAACGCATGGACCGTAAAATCGAATGAATTAAAAAAAAAACATGTGGATGAGACAAGCGCTTCTTCTTTCTTTGTTTAAAAGACCACGTGATGCTACCTTCGAGTTTGAAAAGCATACAAACTTTGACCATTTTCGTTCATTGATTTTGATCCAATCAGATCAGGCTATTTTCATTTCCTTTGCTTAAGCCGTGATGTTTCAATGTATTATTCGTTAATGCAGGTTTTTTCTACTTTCCACATTGATCTGTTGTCTTGCTCGTTTTTTTTTCTATCGCATACTACGATGACATACAGATCTCTCATAATCTGTAATGGATTCTAGCCTTATTTTGTAATTAACCGTTCATTACCGGTAATCAAAGACTAAGTTCTCTAAGCAGCATTCAAAACAGAGAAGATCGTAATGAACTATTGCAAAAAAACTTACGGAAAATGAAAGAAAAAACCAATCTAAAAAGATGTTTTTCTGTGTGTGGTTCTTTATGTACACCAACATACCATTCTGCAAGTGTGTGTGCCGCGGAACGTATTTTGACAAAAAATCTCGAGAGCAGAGTTTTGACGAAAAAGATATGAAAACGCGCAGTGAAATCACATTCCGGTGAATCGACGATGAATGTCGACGAACAGTGAAAGGTTTCATTTAAGAAAGAACAAAAACAATGTATGAATTGTCGAAATATGTTCGGCTCACATGAAGGGCAATCAGGGTAAGGTGATCGGGTATATGATGTATAAATATTAAAGAGTACACAGTGATAAACAAAAAAGACTCGTAAAGAAAAGTACTCGAACACGATGATCTCGAGGAAATGAACAAAAAAAACGAAAAGAATCAGACGCATGCGATTTAGAAATATAGCCTAGGGAGAGCACACATAAAGCAGCAAATGAAAGTGAAATGTGAATGAATGTTAAAACTAAAATCTTCTTGTTAAGACTTCGTCAAGTATTATTCTTGCGAGAAGAATGTCTCTTAAGTATTAATAAAGTTAGTCTCCATTGAAAGAAATAAAATAAAGTGCGCAATCGAATACTTCACCGACAGTTCGTACATCGAAGGGATTATTTTATAATACTTGACTAAGCGTAACCCTTTGTACCATTTCTTCCACTAGTAGAATCAACGTAACGCGTTATCTCGGAAGAATATTTCACAATTTTGTATACTTAATATGACGTAACGAAACTTTATTCCCCGGTTGATAAACTTAAGTACGGCGTAACGAAACTTAGTTCCCCAATTCGTAGATTTAAGTATGGCGTAACAAAACTTAGTTTCCCAATTCGTAGATTTAAGTACGGCGTAACAAAACTTAGTTTCCCGATTCTTAGATTTAAATACGGCATAACAAAACTTAGTTTCCCGATTCGTAGATTTAAATACGGCGTAACAAAACTTAGTTCCCCAATTCGTAGATTTAAGTACGGCGTAACAAAACATAGTTCCCCGATTCGCAGACTTAACTACAGCGTAACGAAACTTAGTTCCCCAATTCGTAGATTTAAGTACGGCGTAACAAAACTTAGTTCCCCACTTCGTAGATTTAAATACGGCGTAACAAAACTTAGTTTCCCGATTCGTAGATTTAAATACGGCGTAACAAAACTTAGTTCCCCAATTCGTAGATTTAAATACGGCGTAACAAAACTTAGTTTCCCGATTCGTAGATTTAAATACGGCGTAACAAAACTTAGTTCCCCTATTCGTAGATTTAAGTACGGCGTAACAAAACTTAGTTTCCCGATTCGTAGATTTAAGTACGGCGTAACAAAACTTAGTTCCCCGGTTGGTAAACTTCAGTACGGCGTAACAAAACTTAGTTCCCCAATTCGTAGATTTAAGTACGGCGTAACAAAACTTAGTTTCCCGATTCGTAGATTTAAGTACGGCGTAACAAAACTTAGTTGCCCGGTTGGTAGACTTAAGTACGGCGTAAAGAAATCTAGCTCTCTGGTTGGTCTAGTTGATCATTCAACGAATTGGTTTCAAAATGGTACAGGGTTTAGAGTGTTTGTTAAACAATAAGCAGGACTTACAACGCGCGCAGTACCCAGCGACACAAGTCTGGCGGCCTTTTTTACCTGTACGCCCAAACGGTGTTGCGTGTGACGACTTGTCTGCTTTACCAGTGCACAAATAAATTCAGACTGTAGTTCAGGTTGGTCTAGGCATTGTTGTAACGCATTTTGCGCTAATACCACGTGGTAGTCTATGCCTGCTTGTTCCACTGCCACCGACATGAATAACTGACAAGCCTGCGTTAAACAAAAGGAAATACAATATAAATGCTAACAATATTATCCCCGACACTTTCAGGGAACCAATATATAAATCAAGGTTCAGATATATATTTCAAATTATCACCAGAACTACCGAACAATCAATTCAGCTATATTAATATATTGATGTCTACCTTCTTAAAAAACTACTTTTAAATCGAAGAAATAAATGAATTTATTCCAGCAATTTATTTATATCCAATATAAGTGAACCGCGAAAAATCTCCGAAAATGAAACCTTACAAGTCTGAACAATTGCATCAACTCTTTGTTTCTTCATGTAATTCAAGTGGCGACTGAGAGACGCCATTAAGTTTTACTCCACTCATTTTTGATTAATGAATTTGAAATCACCGGGAACTGAAGTAAATCTTAATCTCGTCTTTTAATCGCTGTTCTAGTTATCTCGTTAAATTAAATGGCGATTAAGAATCGCTGCCGAGTGCAAAGGGTTAAGTTCCAAGGATACAGCATTCCGCTTGCTTTGCTAGTTCCAGTGTTAATACAAACTGCATTCATGTTGAGGAAGAAATGAAATTACCTTGAAGAGTTTGATAGCTTCCGACTGCAAGGTTTCGGATGTTAAACTGGTCAGTGGACTTGTGATGTTTTCCTTGGTGTGAAGCAGCAGAGGGTGTCTCCAAAGTACGCAGGTAGGATCACCGTCGGTTTCCATGAGTCTTTGAACAAGTTGTTCGTACTGTGTTCCTGCGCTGGGTCCACCACCGGAAACCACGGTTAAGTGATACAGCCAATTATCTTTGTCCTGTTTGTGTGGCATTAGCAAATACGTGGGACCCTGATGAGTAGGGAATATTCCGATTGTTCTTTCGTGCGGACATTCGGCGTCTCTCTCTTCGCTATCGCTGTCCGACACGTGTTCTACTTCCTCCACTCTCGCGTCTCTCATATTTATTTGACCAATAGGATTCTGTTACACGGAAGTATAACGGACACGTTTAATAATGATTCCAAAGGTACAATCAATTGTCAATGACAGTGTTCAACTTACCGTATCATTCGGGCACTTAAAGTACAGGAACATTTTTCCAATCAGAACGCACCAACACTTCTTCGCGTGGCCGTTCTTTACTTTCGTTAACCAGCCTTGTATCGTTGGTTTATTATCTTCTCTACTTAACAGTAACTTCGTAGCATTCCGCCTTTGCACGTTCTGTAACACTCTTATCCAGTCTTCCATCGTCGCGATGCAGTCTGCCGTTAAGTAGTACGTCTTCTTGCCAGTTGCTATCTCAAAAGTAGCCGCACCTTCCGCCCTGTTTATCCTGCAAGAAAGGACACTTCTTGTGTAAGTAAGAGTAACTATTGAAAGGAAACGCTAACCCTTTCACTTGCGGAGCGCTCAGAAACGAAATGTGCCAATCGAGCAATGATAACAATAGTTTTCACTCGAATTGAACTCTTTTTCATTACTTTACATTTATCTTACGATGTCTAAAGACGCTGTGTTTCCTGAATAAGTATCTTGCAATGGACGCCTATTGGCGCTCTTTGCAGTGAAAGAGTTAAATGTCATCAAAGACCTTCATTCACTTTCATGTTCACATTTGTTTTATGGGTGAATTACCTGCAAACTTCGTCCAAAATAATTTGACCTTGGGGTTTCCTGTTGACATCGTTTTGGCTCTTCCAGTACGTGAGGACTCCGTTCTTCAAAACGAACCATCTCTTTCGCCAGGTTTTCAATTTCCCGCCGAGTTTCGCGAGGTGGCCAGTCTTTTCCAGAGATTCCTGCCGTTTCGGACTCTCGCCGGAAACGCGCATCAATAAGCTTGGCATACTAGATTCGAGGGACGTCGAACTAAGCGCATCCGGTGGTATCGCGTAATCCTCTGATAAACCCGATTCCAAAGAAGTATCTGAAAGTAAGGCATTCTAAAGTTGTCGAGTGTTTCATGGTCTACCATCTTCATCTTCCTGGGTCTTCCAGAATAATCACTTTTCATTTATATTTAACGTGCTTACCACGTTTTACACTTTTACTCGGAGAACCACTCGAACTCCTTTTAGCCGGACTAAGACTGCTGGTGGTTTTAACACTCTTCGAAGGACTACTTCCGCTTCCGAGTGAAGAGTCGGTGTTGTCGGATGAACTGTTTGTAATTCTCGTGTTAGTCTCGGTTTGATTAGGATGTTCTTCTCCGTCGGAACTGTCGTCGGAACTGTCACCGAAGGGCATCGACCTGATTTGACTCGCTCGTCCTGGAATAAACCATGTTATTAATAAAATGTCAATTTTAAGAGAATCGTAATTCAATTGATATAATTGATAATCACCTTTTACTGTCGCATATACTGGAACAGAAATATCGCAGTAGCCTTGAGAATTATGCGCGGTCAAGTTGTGCCCTGTGGCTTGGGAATGTTTCGATGAACTCGTCGTGTTGGTCATCGTGGATGGTGCGGATTCCTCATTGGTCGGTGGTCCGATACCAAGGCCACCATCCGCTACCTAGAGATTTAATAAATATTACTTTTAACATGTAAATCGCGTAATCACGGGAAACTTAAAAATTAAAGAAAAAATAAGGGATCCAAGATATCTTGGACGTTTTAACAGCATACTGTGCTTATCTATTTATTTTCTTTTTTATGTTTTTATGTTGGGAATTAGGTGAAAAGAGAATAATCTTCAGACACAAATAAAGGTTTTCTCGTTCGAATTAAAAATCTTTTGAATGTATAAAGAAAACGAAACAACTGAATGTGTGTAAGTTATCTCTTTTATGTTGCTGGTATTTCAACGAATTATCCCTAATTTTAGCAAGCAAACTATATCTTGTTTGTGCGGAATTCTGTGGAATATATTTACTGCATAAAAACAGACTCGATTGTATGTTTATCGATTGGAAATTGATATCGTGGTTTTTATTCTACCTGATATATTTTCGCTTCCCAACTTGGAAACCGATGCAAGGGTGGAGTCGGTGGTCGTGGGCCTTGTCCACCGGTTTGGGCCCAATTCATCCCTTCTCTACTCGGTGTGTAGATCTCGGCATAGTCGTGAATTGCTTCCGAGCTACCACTGTCTCTGTTGGTTTCCGGAACTCCAGGTATATTTGGTAGCATCACCAAATTTTCGACTGCCGCCGCCAACTCTTCCGATAACAGACTGTTGAAGAGAAAGAAGAACGGCAAGCATAAAACCCGGAACCAATTCCATTGTAACACAGAGTTTTCAAGATGTCGGGGAATAAAATATAAATTACTTAGACTTGTATGTACGTGTAAACAAAAGTGCAGGCAATATTCGTACAACGCGGTGCATATACCACGCGGTTTTGATACGACGCGGTACATATACCACGCGGTTTCGATATAACGCGATACTTATACAACGCGGTTTCGATATAATGCGGCACATATACAATGCGGTTTCGATATAATGCGGCACATATACAATGCGGTTTCGAAATAATGCGGCATTTATACAACGCGGTTTCGATATAATGCGGCACATATACAACGTGGTTTCGATATAATGCGGTACATATACCACGCGGTTTTGATATAACGCGATACTTATACAATGCGGTTTCGATATAACGCGATACTTATGCAACGCGGTTTCGATATAATGCGGTTTCGAAATAATGCGGTACATATACCACGCGGTTTGGATATAACGCGATACTTATACAACGCGATTTCGATATAATGCGGCACATATACGACGCGGTTTCGATATAACGCGATACTTATACAATGCGGTTTCGATATAACGCGATACTTATGCAACGCGGTTTCGATATAATGCGGCACATATACAATGCGGTTTCGAAATAATGCGGTACATATACCACGCGGTTTCGATATAACGCGATACTTATACAACGCGATTTCGATATAATGCGGCACATATACGACGCGGTTTCGATATAACGCGATACTTATACAATGCGGTTGCGATATAACGCGATACTTATACAACCCGGTTTCGATATAACGCGATACTTACACAACGCGGTTTCAATATAACGCGATACTTACACAGCGCGGTTTCAATATAACTCAACCGGATAACTCAAATATAAGTTTTTAGATACATTACATTTCGGTATCAAAACGTTTGGCTACGTTCCGATTAAGTTATATACTGTCGTTTATACCATTTTTTTGTCGACACAACTGTGTTTAACCAAATACTGCAAAATTTACCAAAAATCACCCGACGCGAATGTGATAACACAGGATTTCAACAAAGACAAGAATAATTAAAGAAAGGAGAAAAGAGAGAAAAGAGAAAAGAGAAGAGAAGAGAAGAGAAGAGAAGAGACAGAGGGTACACATGGGTTGCTAGATCCCCGCAGGAAGTCCCAGGACGTTACAGGGTACCACATTTTCGAAAGTCGGGCGCCGCTATCACGTCGTGAGACCTCCCAAGGAGAATCGGAAGACATGAACGTGGCAAATAAGCCATCGACCGACACGATTACGAGGAGCATTCGTTTCAGGAATGTTTCGTTCACGTATGTTCTCAATGCAATCTACCTTGAATCCATATTCGTGGCTGCGACCCCTCGTTGAATCGTCCCGCAAGCGGATAAGTGTCGCCTGTGCTTTGTTCCGGTTTGGGGTTCCGCGACTGCGCTCTGTACACTTTCCGGTACCGTTTGCGGGGTTCCTTCCAAGCTCTCCGAACGTCTGCGCAACGTGGGGTCTACTTCCAAAGACAAAGATGCTCTTGTGGGTGCCTAAACATTTACAATTTTCCTTATCAAATACTTACACTCTGTAATTGTTTATTGTTATCGCTCACTAATTTATTACTAAGTCTAATAAGAAAATGTCGGACGCTGCAGAATTACAAACATAAAGATACAAAATGACTTTATCTTACTAGTAGTATAACATGTAACAATACATCGATGCACAGCCAACAATTGCCGCTGTCACGTGTACGTTTATTTTAACAGCCAGCGGTTATCGGCCGGTGTCACGTAAATGTGACCTCGCACTAGCAATCTTAGACCAGCATTATAAAAATATTTCCAGATCGTAGATTTTACGTTTGTATGTTAATGAGGGGACCTGCGCACAACGAACGCAAACTCGTCCGAGCCGAGTGAAAGGTTTCCTGGGATGGACTATATAGTGGCGTACCGTTTAAAAAGATGGACATGCGCAAAGGCCACTATAGTGGCGTACAGTAACTGATTGTGAGAGGTTAAAAGTGAGAAGAGATTGATACTTACAGGTGGTTTCAGGCCGCTGTTAGTTATATGATTTCTAAGTAACTCGAGTTGTTGATTGCACTTGTTGTTCTGCTCCCGCAGATGTTGATTCTGCTGTTCCAAGTCTCGCAGCTTATTTGTAACCCACTCCTTTATTCGAGCGGCTTTCGCCTCGACTTGCCTCGCGTCTTGAAGTCGCAATTGCCTCTGCAAACAATTAGTAATTCCCGCTTTTATCACGATTTCTGCGGATCAACTGTTTGCCGATACGATGGAATGTCTTTATCTTCTATCTCAACGATGTCGCGATGTCGCGATATATCACTTTCGCGAAACTCTTTTTCGAATGAATCTTACTCGCACTTGGAAATGTTGCGTGCACTGCCGTGAACGGAAGTGTTAGAACACGGAATTAAGTGATTGGCTATCGATCAGTAATCTATGTGGAGCATCTAACTGTCTTTGACAATAATACTTTTATTGCACTTTTTACATGCCAATATTTTGATTAAATAGTGGCTTCATTTTAAGCGAAATATAGTAACAAATAATTAAAGATATATAATTTTGTTATCCCTGCGAGGAGAAACTGAAACTATCTTGTTTTGGACATTAATTCTAACTAATATTCTACGTGACAACTATTTGAGTATATTATTACAAGAATAATAAGGTAAATTCTGAGCACACAGTAAACAATTACAGATACGGGAACTATTGAAATTGATTGGTGGCAAAATTGGTCGCAAAACTCTATTAATTATTGAAGTAATTACAGCACTTCGTTAAAAATGCTGTTCTAATTTTAACCCTTGATACGCATGCGCCGCAACGACGACGTGCCTTCGCAGCGCTTAATTCAAAACTCGCGTCTTCTATTTGTCACACAAACCGAATGAACGAAATAAACATTTCAGATTTATATTATAAGATCCATTCGTTAATTGTAGAAAAAGAACGTCTGCAATTCGTTAATCGGTATTAAAACGATTATTACAACGTTTTAGAATAAGTCCTCGTTCATAACCGAAATATTCTTCGAGTGTAAAGGGTTAAACGACATGCGCTTTTGATTCGCGAAGATCGATGAGCAGTTCGGTTGAGATTCTATCGGAGACTATTTTGGTAATCGGGAGGACCATGGACCCGATGAGGGGTCAATGTAAGGTCATTGAACTTTGTTACCTGTTCCTCGACCTGTATCTCTAACTTCGAGATGCAGGCACAATGAACCTCTTCGATCTTGTCATTCTGCGTACCGGATGTCGACGGCAGCGAATGCGGTGGAGAACCAACGCCGGATGTGCTCAAGCAGTATTCACCCTTCACTAGCCGCTCCTCCATCATCCGTACCTACGAATGACAAAATATTCAATATTAAATATAATATTAATTTCTATATTCAATATTGAATATAAATTAAATTCTACATTTATGTAAGCAACGATACTGATTTTTATTTTGCCACAAAAAATGTAGTTCTATGGAGGAAACGTTTTTATATTTTTACAGGAAATATGCATTTTTGATGATTCAGAATAATGCTCTTTATTAATAAATATAAATATAATAAAATATGAACTTCAATATTCAATATTTAATATAAATTAAATTCTACATTAATGTAAGCAAGTATACTGATTTCTATTTTGCCACAAAAAATGTAGTTCTATGGACGAAACGTTTTTATATTTTTACAGGAAATATGCATTTTTGATGATTCAGAATAATGCTTTCTATTAATAAATATAAATATGATAATATACAATAATGAACATAATAAAATCTAATATTAACTTCAATATTCAATATTCAATATTAAATATTTAATATAAATTAATTTCTACATTTATGTTGCAAACGATATCGGTTTTTACTTTGCCACAAAAAATATAAGTTTTTGAACGAAACGCTATTATATTTATATAGAAAATATGGATTTTTGATGACTCAGGATAATGCTATCCAGAAACTCGATGTGAAAGTAATTAAAAATAATTAAAAGTAGTCTTAGAATGCGATAATAATTATAATTAATGCGGAAGTATAATTTTTGTCGGGTTCCTGTATTTTATCGAGATTACATTTGTATATGAAACAACGAATCATCGTTCGTACAGTAACTTCATTCATAATCGATATTTTTTGGTCAAATAAGTATACCCTGAATGGTAGTCTCCTCCATATATTATATTTCAAATTTTATTTTAAATGATTTTAGGTTAGAAACGATTATTTTACACGATTAAATAATTAATTATTTAAAGACATCCCATCAGGTCTGAATATTAACGAATTAAATATAGGAACATAATTATTGAAATGACCACTAACCAACGTGGTCAACGTGATCAACGACAGCAACAACGCAAATATAATCACCGTGTAACATCTTTAATTATCGTAGAGCAGTCACGCGTTAAGATTTATCGTCGCGAGAGTTAATCGTCACGCGAAACCAGGGTTCTGGAATAATTATTGAAATCCTGTCAACTGGGACGCGTGAGCCAACAATCGCATGTTAAATTAAGCGAGGTTTACTTCTGGGTTGTTCATTAATCATAAATATACTGTTTTAGTGTAGTTTGGGAAACGCTGCACTAATCAATCGAAATTCGTAAAACATTTGCGATCATAAAGAAGATAATGAGTGTATAATCGAATGTCATTCAAGGCATTCAAGGCATTCGTGGCATTTGTGACCGGTAATGCAAAGGGGTGTTTAAAACTGTAACGGCAGGACGTTAGAATGTTCGCATTGGCTGGTCGTGGATTCGGTGTTGTTACGGTGACGGTTCGTAGCAGCTGTCAAAAATCGATATCGCCTTAAAAAGCGAGGACGGATAGAAGTAAGCGTAAACGGTGGAGGAGAAAGGAGAAAGGAGAATCGAGAATCGAGCATCGAGCGTGTCCACTGCCGAAAGGGGACTATCGAGAAAATCAATACGGAACAGCGGAACGGGAAATTCCTCTCGTTCCCTGAATGTTTTCCTAGGATTACTCCTGCTACTCCTGCTTCTCCTTTTATTTCTTCCTTTTCTAGTACCTCTGATTCTGCTTTTGTCTCTTGCTTTTCTTCTAACTCTGATTCTGCTTTTGTCTCTCGCTTCTCTTCTTCCTCTGATTCTGCCTTTATCTCTTGTTTTTCTTCTACCTCTGATTCTGCTTCTACTTTTACTTTTACCTCTTCCTCCGCCTCCAATTCTGCTTCCATTTTTGTCTCCGTTTCTTTCCCTGCTTCTGCTTCTGCTTCTACTTCTATCTCTTTCTCTCTCTCTGATTCTGCTTTCATCTGTTTTTGTTTCCATCTCATCGTCAGCCTCCGCCTACTTCTATCTCTGTTTCCATCTCATTGGCAGCTTCCGAGTGCTTCCATTTCTGTCGATGTTTCCAGTTGATTGGCAGCCTCCACCTGCTTCCATCTCATTGGCAAACTCCATCTGCTTCCATCTCATTGGCAGACTCCATCTGCTTCCATCTCCGCCTCTGCCAGAGCTACTCATGTGGCTCATGAATTATATCGATCGCTCGTTCCCTCGTTCATTTTCATATTCTCGCTCCCACGCTCACTTTTAATCGATAATGTATTCTGATTTTTAGAATACGTTACCAGTATTTAACACCATTGTGTTTCCATGTGTATATTTTTAGTGCAAAATCCATAGTTTTTCGAGAACTAAACATCTGTAGCTTTTCAAGAACCGAATGACTTCGGTCTCAGACGTCCGTACTTTTAGCGATCTTCATCGACATATTTTGTTCATTTCGTTATGAAAACAATATGTAAGAAGTTTTGAATAATTTTTTAATAAATGATTGGAAGAAGTCTATTATTTATGTATTTATTTGCTTTCGAAATAAAATGCCGTTTTGAGGGGACACCTTTTATGCCATTTAATATTTATTATAATATTATAAGACTAGTATTTTATATTATTTTATACTATTTTGTATTATTTATCGTTTATGCGATTCTGTCTTTTCAGTAATTAGGTGGACATTTTTGTGATTAATTATCATTATTGATATTCGCGATTATTATTAATTCGGTTTTATGGTATATTGTTGTTAAATGCGTATATTAAAAATATTGCGTTCGATGTTTGATTACATGAAAATCCGAGGGACAAACTTAAAATGTTCAATATTCGCATTTATAAAGAAAGACTAATATTTCTGTGTAAAGAATAAGAAAATGAATCTATTAAATCATTTTCTACGTAATTCCCCCATTTGCATTTTAAAACACTCATTATTACGTTCTGTATGATTCACTGTCAGCCAATAGAATAACGGCTAATATTTTCAACCCTCACAATTTTATACATCAATATCGTTTAAATAATTTTCTACGTTCATTGCTGCAAATGATTTTGTACGGTTCAAAATTAATAACAAATTCGAATATTATTTACCCTAACCTCCAATCGACTGCAGATTTTCAGTCGATTCTCAATAAAAAGCTCGAATATCAAAGCAATAATAATTAACACTAGAACTACCAAAGGAGTCAAAATGACTTGTCCGCCATCTTTAGTTAAATTATACGAATATACCTCGGTGCATTGTTTGAGATGTGACAAACTTTTCTTTGATATCCATAAAGCAAATAATTGAATCCATTAATTAACTCAACTCTTTCCACTCGTAGGCGACTCTCAGTCGCCAGATTACTGCGCCAATTCGAGTATTGACTGAGAGGCGACATTAAGATTTTCTCCAGTTATATTTTCTTACTAGACGTTAAATAACCAACAACTGGAGTCAATTTTAATGTCGTCTCTAGTCGCCACTCGAATTGCCGCAATAATCTGAATTGCTACTGAGAATCGTATTTCGAGTGCAAAGGGTTAAATCCTTCAGTCATAATTTATATACAAATAACTCTGTAAAAGTAACAGAGTATACGTTCGGTAGTTCTAATGTTATTAAACAACAGTGTAACGTCCTTTCTTAAAACAACAAAGCATCAACAACTCTTTCGATGATTCAATGATGAAGATTTCTCAACCCTTACCGAGATTCCACGGTGCCATGATAGCCTCGTTTATCGGCTCCTTTTTATAGGTTAACTCTCGACCGTTCACTTTTTCACTTCCCTCGGAAGAAGCACCTTCTCCTCCGCTTCTTCTCGAGGACACTCCCAACTCTCGAGCACGATAACGAATCTCTTTTTACCACGAGTCCTTATCGGAGATAAACACGAATCACTCTCGTCGAGGATGAAAAGGATTGCGAGAGTATTTGCGAGATAAAAAGAGACGAAGGAGAACGAAAAGAGATGAAAGGGAGAGACACCGCACCAACGTGGAGATCGAACGAAACTGAACGAAACCGATGCACATAAACTCCGGGGGTTTCCTAGAGGCGGTGAGTCACGTTGGCTTCTGGCCAATGGGAGAATTTGTGGTGGTCCTGTAGACGCGTATGCATACACGATACACACCACCGTACACGGCTGCCAACGTACTACACTACTACCCTACCAACCACCAACCGTCACCGACGACTAGATAGACGAGACGATGACCCTGAGCTTTCGAAACTTTCGATCCCACCGGAGGTCCTGACGGTAATTGGTTTAAACGAGCAGTTCAAAGGACGAGGAAAATACATCCGCGAGGACCTCCGTGCCGAGATACCCGATGTTCCTCGAGGACCCCCACGTCTTACGATTTATCGATCTGCCCCTCTTCTATCTCGTAAGCGCAGGCTTAAGGGAACCAGACGGAAATTGTGCTTACGAGGAACCATCGCCATGCTTTCTTCCCTTTTTCTTGCTAATTATTCTATTTGCGCTATTGTTAATTACAACTTGATATTTATAATAAAATGTTGATTCAATTAATCTTCGTGCTTGGCGCGGCAACGGAAAAATATAAAATATTTTTTCGTGTTATCGCCATCGAAAGAGATAATTAAATAGATTAGATGGCTTGTTTCATATGGGACACCTTGAACAACTTACCATAATAATAAATGTACTGTTCAAAGATGATGTTTAGCGGTTTTGCGTATGCTGTTTACTATCTTGGAGTGATTCAACGTATTCTTATCGATATTAGTTTATGTTTACCTTCTCCGCGTATTTCGCGTATGGTTTATGTAATGGAAATGCTCGAGCTTCTGTGAGAGAGTACCAGCGTAGATTTCCTGACGCAAGAGTACCACGTCACACAGTGTTTCAAAATGTTGATTTACAGCAACATACAGTTGCAGAAATGAATAGAAATCGACAAGAAATTCGGCATGTCATAAACAGCATACTACAGCGGTGTCAAACTTGTATTCGCGTAGGCGGGCAACATTTTGAACAGCACATTTAGACAGTCTTACAATTTCTGTTATAATTTTGTAATAAAGCCTTGTCGCTCGATTTTCATTTAACATGTTTTTCTTATTTGTCTGCGTAGAATACGCTCGCGACGTTTGTACAGACAAACGTCCGACACCCTGTATAATGTGGAACAGCTTCATCGATGTACAGATGGACGAAGATATAAGAAAACAAAGATATAAGATCAGTCGTCTCTTTAATACGATGAACTTAGTGGCGACCGAGAATCGCAACCGAGTGCAAAGGGTTAAGTCTCGACGGTACACGTGCGCGCGCACCCGATAATGCCACTACCAACGACTACCAATGCAACGCCGATTCCTTTTTGGCTTCCCGCCAAAACCAAACCGCTACTAATGTGCATCCTACTCGCGCGAACATCTATTCAACCGCTATCTTTCAGAAACGATTCATTTACGAGGTGAGATCGGAGTCAGATGGCTGAAGTAGCGCACGAATTAAATTCAACCCGTACTTCAAAGCGAACGTAAAGGCGAACGCGCATTTCGAGGAAACTGATAAAGGGAACTTTGCATTTATCATGAATTGCGCGAAATAACTAGATCCGTGGTTCCCAAGGTTGGGCAACCTAATTTTTAAGAAGGGCAATTTAAGCATGAGTTATTAACAGGGAATTGTTTTCATTCGCGTTTAATTAAATTCATAATTTATTTCATATCGTTCCAAACATACCGATACAAATACAGTGACGTACAAAAGTTGCCGGTCAGATTTTGGCTATTTTCATGAATCTTTGAACTCAAGATTATGGTATTGTAAGTCGTTAAATTCCATTTGGCCTCAGCTATCATGTAACTATGATAAAAATATATACTTAGGCACATTTAAAAAAAATGTCGATTGCCTTGAAATCTCGCGAAATATGACCTTGAGGAAAATTGTTTACCTATCATAATATTTTCCCTCCTGGAACCAAGTATTGTGTTCCTCTGACATTTTCCGTTATAATGAAAAATGCGCGGGATAATGAAGTGCTCAAGTTAGGTGGGACACCCTGTATAAGGGCATATTACGTGAAAGAATACCAAGAGAGAAATAAGTGCTCCTTATTCCTCATACGTGTTTATTTAAAAGATAAGTAAACCAGCATCTTTGTTTATAGCACATTAATTCCATTCCCGGTAAAACAGTTTATTACAAACATAAAACGACAGTTCCAATAACGCGATCTCCAAAATGTCCAATTAAGAATGGCTGCCGATTCGAGGGTGACATTTAAAGATAACCGAAAACGAGAAAACCCGTACAAAGCGAGTGGTTTTACCAGCGCAGTTTTCGCGACGCTGAAAGAAGAGCAAGAAAGCACGGCCAGCCGCGTCAGATTTAAAAAGAAGCAGGCGTGCCAACGACTCGAACCTGAAAGAAGATTCCCGGTCGGAGTAACTTGGAAAGAGCAACAACTGCTGCGGGGGTTTCGGCGAAAGAGGGGGAGGGGCTGAAAGCGTCGGAGGGGGGGAGGGCGACAATGTTCGCGTGTCTCGAGCGCTTTGAAATATTTAAAGGGACTCGAAACCCGTTGGAAGTGGGGGAGGAAAAAAAAGGGTGAACGTCTGCGTGCACCTTTATTTTATTTGTTGCGCGGGTGCTCACGGGAAGTGAGGATTACTCATGAATTGGCCGTATGCCAATTCTATACGCGACACATCCCATCAAAGCGAGTCGTTAAGTTGCCTTCTTGCGACCTGAAGATCGTTCTTAACCCTTTGCGCAGACTTCGAGCGAAATATGTCTGTATATGTATATTGTTTATACGTTTAATAGACATTAACACTAGAAATACGGATAATACGGGTTTTCCATGCCAAATTAACCCTTTTGCTGATCATATTCACCGTTTTTTCACTACAAATTAACCCTTTTACAGATCATACTCGCCTCTTTGCACTCCAAATTAACTCCTTTGCAGGATGTATGCACCTTTTTGCGAATCAAGCTTTCCTGCCGATTTGTTTTCTTAAGGGATCGTAATAAAAATAAAGTTTAATGTAAACTGAAAATTAGAATTCAAATTTAAGTGAAAGGGCGAATTTGATTTGCAAAAAAGTGCATATAACCTGAAAAGGGGTTAATTTGGAGTGCAAAGAGCAAAAAAGATTTGCAACATCCAATTAAATGTCCAAAATACACAAATGTGTGAGTTTTATATTTTTATCACGAGGACTTTTTGAAGGCCATCGAAAATATCATTATCTGGAAGACGGTATTATCAGGGACATTATCATGTGAATGACAGCGAAATCCAGGACAACCACCTTTAAGACAAAGACTACCTCAAAAATAACCAAAACATCATGTCGTGCATCTTCGCAAAATCGCAGAATTTCAAATAAATCAAGAATCAAGGACCCACATAAATAATAACTTTAACCTGAATTCGACGAACGGCAATCAATAAACTAACCTGAAAATCTGTCCAAAACTGAACACTATCCGAACAATTTACACCCTAAACCTCAAAACTAACCCAAGCAAAATCCTTGAAATTAAATACCGTTTAATTATTAACCCTTTGACTGCGGCGTGTTCTAACAAAGGAACCATTAAAATCGTTCAACGCGATATTCGCGTGATAGTAGTTGACACTAAATCCTGTCGATAAAAATAAGAAAAATCAAGGAGTTATTGCGATTCATATCAGAGCGTATATATACGCATCTCGCAGTCAAACGATTAAAGGAAAACGCGTGCCAAGAAAGACAAGTCCATCCTGAAACCGACGGACACGTCGTTTTCCTGTCGTTCCTAAAAAAAGGATTCAAGAGAAGACTGCAACCTTCGAAGTCACAACTATCTTTTCCACCAACCGAATTTCCAAAAAACGAAGCGTAACATTTAAAAACCAAACGTCATCGATTTCGAAAGGCCGTGGTTTTTCGCGTAATTTCGAGGTGGAGGTATGATTTACCTTTCATCGGTGTCACCTGCCGGGATCCATAATTCTCACGCTCGACTTTCGTAGTCCACGGTGTGCGCGAATCCGAGGCGATTTATTCGCGAACGATGATTGGCTCGAGGAACAGGTTGCTCGACGAGGTAAGATTCGCGTGAAATATCGGTAATAACGATATCAGTTTCCGCGTTAAAGGATCCGACGCGGACGCACGTGGCCTACGTGGCTTCGGGTTCACCAACGAATTTCGGGGTCATAACAAAACGACGGTCTTGCCGGCCGGTCGTGCGCAGCCATTTTGTCAACCTTTCTCTCTTCCACCTCTCGTCTCGTTGCACTTCCGCCAAAAGGTTTACCGTATTTCCTGTCTCTTTCCAGAGCTTTAACATCCCTCTGGTGCTACCAAGAAGAACAAAAATCAATGAGAACTAACATGCGCTCTGACACCCACCTGACACCATGAGTACCGACCGAACTTTTCCTTCGGAATTCCTCGACCACGTGGATAACGGAAGTTCCGTTTCTTGGGGATCTTTTTATGTCCTTTTTATGTCGTTTTTGTAGGATTTTTATATCGCTTTTATGATATCTAATGATAAAAGCTGTTTCTATGTTGGTAAATATCGATATGAGTATTAATTGTCCGTTGCGGACATTTAATTGGATGTCCAGAATTAATCGACTGTTTAAAAAAAAAAATTGAGGTCTAGAATCAAATTATTCATTTCTGTTAAAATTGGATGTTTAGGATTAATCTGCTAATTTTTTAAAAAATTGGATGCCTAAAATCAACCTATTAATTTTTTTTTAAATCGGACGTTTAGTGTTGATCTACTAATTTTTAAAAAATTGGTTGCCTAGAATCAGATTATTAATTTTTGTTAAACTTGGATGTCTAGGATTAATCTATCAATTTAAATAAAAAATGGATGCCTAACATTAACCTACCAATTGTTTAAATAACGAACTTTGACATGTGCATACCAACTCTTTAACCAAAATCGAGGAGGATAAAGAAGAAGCGAAATAATGAACCGATACTTTCAGTGGATAAAAAGTTCCAGCGTTACGTCTGGTCGGTGATTTACCTCTTCCACTTATTTCACGGGTAACCACCGACGAGGGGCTAGAATTCCATTTTGTTGATTGGGGCGGAAAACCAACGTTTCCGCGGTTGGTATTTCGTAACCTATAGGGTTTCTACCCTTAGAATGTTGGCTACCGTCGGTAATATTCTGACGGGGGTGGAAATCAACAGGGTTGGGAACCTTACGTTCCGTTTTCTACCGCTGGTTCGAGTGTTTCAACCCCTAAAGTCGGTAATGCAGTGCAACCGAGGTAGTATTTTTTTTTTATTACGATTTCCTTTTAGACACGAAAAAAATTGATAGAAGAGTAACAAAAAAAATAAAAAGAGTAAAAATTAATAGATTACAAAGTTATAAAGGGTTAATGTAATATTTTGGATTTATTCATTTAGAGATTTGTTGATTATATCCGTCAAAAGTAATAATTTTCCTTCGTCAAAATAAACTGAAGGCACTAGTTGTGGCATTATTGTAGATGTTATAAAGGCGGTGTTTATGAACGCGACACCCGGTAGACAGTCGCGAAGCGGGGTATTAAAGAGGATAGAAGGCCACGTTGGAAACCTCGTTAACACTCGTTAAATTAATTATTTATCCGGAGTGCCTCGAGGCAATGCAGTTGATCGTTTCGACCGATGGCTCGAGTACATCGATAACTGCAAATCCCTCAATTATTCAAATCGAATCGATTCGCAATAACGCGAAGCGTGGAATTATTATTATGCCACTGGATTACGTATGCACTTAATTATCAATCAAGAAATAAGACTATTACTCGATCGGAGATATCGGATCATGCTTCTACTAATCCTCCATTAAAATTCGATATCGTAATCATGAAAAATTCTAATAATAATTGTCCGTGCAATTTGTAACATATGATAACACGATCTTCTCGACTTCTTCTCAATGTATTATTTTTAATTATATATTTTGAACAATTAAATGAGCCGCTTTAAATATTATTTTTCAGAGGCATATTAATTATTGATAATTAATAATCTAATTATTAATAATTAAGATGATTTCATTCAAGATTTCATTAAATACTTTGAACAATTAAACGAACCGCTTTAAATATTATTTTTCAGAAGCATCTTAATTATTAATTATTAATTATGAAATACTTTGAACAATTAAATGAACCGCTTTAAATATTACTTTTCAGAGGCATCTTAGTTATTAATTATTAATTATGAAATACTTTGAACAATTAAATGAACCGCTTTAAATATTATTTTTCACAGGCATCTTAATTATTAATAATTAATAACCTAATCATTAATAATTAGAAATTAAGATGCCTCTGAAAAATAATATTTAAAGCATTCATTTAATTGTTCCAAATATTTAATGAAAAATACTCCACCGAGAAGAAATCGAGAAGATCGTGTTATCGTATATTATAAATTGCACGGACAATTATTAATAACTAATAACGAAGAAACGTGGTGTAAAAGCACGAAATCAATGTGAGGCCCGAGGATCCGTTTACAAAAATTCAGACGAGAGGAAGAATGTTAAAACGATGGAAAAAGAAGTCGATAACGCGTAAACAATGGGTAATTTATCGAGTACTAACCCCCCACCCCCCTTCCCAACGCCCTCACCGATTGTTCTCTGATTTCGAAGGGATCCTCGGCCGTGATTGAAAATTCCCGGTATGAAACCAAGTAGAAGAAAAAAAGTTTGATTGTACGGTGCACGTAATTTATTCTCACCTTGTCCTCCGCCTCGTCGGCTCGCCCCTCCGCCTCCGCGACACGCTGCTCAAGCTCCGAGAGCTGGAAAATAGAAAAAGAAAACTTCACATTTAAAAGATCACATTCGAAACATCCGTAATCTCTTTCTTACCGAGAACGTTCTATTTTTGTTTATATAATATTTTGCTGGGTCGCGGATTACCGTAGACCCCGTATACCACGGTTAATACGTTAGCAGTTGTATGAATAACGCGTCCGAGGAAATCGTGCTGTAGCTTCAAATATTATTCTCGATAAGATTATGTACATTTATAAGTATTTCGCTAAACTAATTGTAAACCAACCGAAATTTCTCCAATTTCAATAGTCCGACATTCGGCTTCGCGAAGCCACCCGAATAGTTCTCGCATAACTGAATTCCGTGGGAAAGTTCGATGATCGA
This sequence comes from Nysson spinosus, assembly GCA_910591585.2. NCBI lineage: Eukaryota > Metazoa > Arthropoda > Insecta > Hymenoptera > Crabronidae > Nysson > Nysson spinosus. Next base: position 16,599,395 of record OU342830.1, read on the forward strand.
ACAATGTTCGATTTCGCGGTGGGCCGATACGAAGAATGAAATATTCAGGAGGAATATTTGTCGCGGTCGAAGCTGTCGGCTGGATACGCGATTACTTTCGCGCGAACTAATTTTCTGGCGGTGACGGGGAAGTTTCATCGAAGTTGGGTTAAGTCCATGGGAGACACGTTCCGGCGGGCTGACGAGAGTTTAATGGATACGGTGGATTTAAGCAGCCCTCGAGTTCGCGCTTAATCCGCCGGTGATTGATATATATGTCACCGATGCTCAACGTCTTCTTCCTCGTCGAGACTCCGTTTCGCGGTTCCCGGGATACGTTTTGTGACCACTAATCTCACTGACGAGCTGCCGCGTTAAGTATTTACAAAATGCAATGCAAGATGTCCTGCCCTTAACCCCTTGACATACAAATAAAACGGGATTTCATGGGTCCAACAAATACTATTTAATTTCGCTCAACTGAACGGTTATGTAAGCTTTGAAACAGAACGGTATATTTACAATGCTAAATATCATTTAATAAGATTGATACACAATATTAATGGACAATAATGAAGTTACATTATTCAATAATAAATAAGTAGTTCTGCAAAGTATGACATTTTTACTGTCCGCCGGAGACAGTTCTTGCGTCTCGGAGACGTCAACGTCTACAATGACACGCGAAACAGATGACGTCTCCCAGGCGTCATTGTATGCCAAGGGGTTAACCTCTTACCTACTGTAGGCCACTATAGTGGCTTTCGCGCGTGTCATTCTTTCGAACGGTACGCCACTACAGTTACTTTCCCGTACGTTATCTTATTATATTGTTTTTTCAAATTCTTTACATGAAAGTGTATAAAGAAATTCTTATTTATTCGTCTCTAACTCGATTCTAATGTAATTTCATAGTGGAAAGCATCACTGGACACAAATCGCAGTGCTGTTTACATTACGCTGCGCGCGCAGTCCGCGTCGAACATTGCCGTACGAAGATACAGCGCCGCGGAGAGTCCAGCCGTGGCTAAGAGGTTAAGTTAGTTTTTAAATCCATTAATTAACTTGTATTATTATTATTAAATCCATTAATTAACTTGTATTATTCAGTCATAATTTATATATAAATAAATATGTAAGCATAACTGAGTACACGTTCGGTAGTTCTCGTGTTAGTTAACAAACTTGAGGATATCAACACAAAGACGATGTATCGATATATCAATATTTCTATATTTCTATACTTCGACATTTAATTAACAAACCCCAGGAACCAAAACAATGATAATATTCGCGAAGTTCTCAAAGAGAATATTCTGATATTCAACTGGCGATTACGTAACTTCGAAGTACCTTAAACTTTGAAGCTTCAGCAGGCAAACATTTTCGAATTACAAACCCCCGATCTTCCAGAATTAACCAGAACATTTTCATTCCTACGGGTCTCGAATTAGCGTTACGACGATAAAGATTAGAATATTCTAAGATTCGCAGGGTTAATTAGAGAAATAAGAAGACTAAGGAACGAGAATTCGTAGATTCTGTTCCTCGAAGGAATCCTTGAACTAATTACAGAACTAACGAGTGCAATGTAATATCTTGTAATAAGGTACACCGAGATTACCTTCTCGAGTCGAAAACTTGGAATTCTTCGAGAAAAGTTCGACCCGGAAAATGTCCCGCGAAATCATTTCCACGGAGACTTAACCCTTTGACTGCCGCGGGTTCCAACAAAAAACTAAGATAATAAACGCGATAATTCTCGCTTATTACTACCGGTTTTTTATTGCCGGTTATTTCACACGGGACACCCTGTATATCGAAGAATAAAATATTATACGACCAATCGAAAAAACTAGAAAGGAGATCCTTCCGTATCTTATTTCATACGAGACACCCTGTATGTACAAAACTGGAGTTTTTATTAAAAACAAACATTTCGTTATTATAGAAATAAAATTCATTCACCACAATTTTTGCCATCTCTTTTTTTGTATTCATTGCTGTAACATTTTTTGTTATCCATTTATTGGAAGAGCCGTGATTTGTCTCGATTTATGTTAGTCAATGAAGTTTACCTTTATAACAACGATTTTCGAACACAAGACCAGGTCCTATTTTCGGAACAATAGATAATAATGAAAATTTAAAGCAAACATTTTTCAACCCTTTCACTGCGGCGTGTTCTAACAAAAACCCCATTAGTATCCTACGATGCGATATTCGCGTGCCAGTTAGTTGACACTAAATTGCGTCGATAAAAATCAGAAAAATCGAGGAGTTATTGAGATTCAGTTATTCGATCGGTTGTTATGCGACACATAACAGTATGTTCCATACTGTATTAATTCACTAAAAAAGTAAATGCGTGGTACCCAGCAAAATTTACTGCTCGTATATACACGCCTTTCGCAGTGAAAGGGTTAATTAGAAATGTAACGAGATCCAAGGAAACTCTCGGATGGTTTCTCGCACGATTTCGTCGGAAAAGAACTTTTCCGAGTCGCTTTACTTTGATTCCTCGAAGGGAACTTCCGCCATATTGCAAGAGCCTTGAGAATTAATCGGAAAAAATTCATTATCCGAACTAATCCCAGAAGTAATGAGATCTGGAAATTTAATTAAATCCATAATCTACTAAACCGATATAAATGACGTTTCACGTACGAAGCAAAATTACAATTACGCGGCGCAACAATGACACGTTAATTACGCGCTCTTCGGTTACGTAACAATTAACGACCGCGAAACAAAACGAATTCAGTTATTTTTTAACGGCTCCCGGGTCAATTAGATCGGTATTTTGGCAGCGTTAATTACACTCACGGCTATCACCGATAAATTCCACATCGTTAACAATATACCCAACCGATAAATATACGCGTTGCCCTTTTATTTTCATCCCCAAATTCATTTCGGGAATTCGCGAAACTTAGGTCTTTCAGGGAAACGCGTGTTTGGCGCGATAATATTGAACGAACTTACTGAAGAACCCAATAATATTATTGATGATACGATATACACTACCGGTCAAAAGTTTGGGATCACTTGCCTTGTCTTCATTCCAATGTTTACTTTAAACGTTAGAATGAACATTAAAAGTAAATAGAATATAAAACCTTTGTCCATTTTATAATGTTACCATTAATATTAAACTATTTTCTTGACGTGCAGACACATATTGTATTGGCACCTGGGTGTAATAAGATTTTGTAACCTTTAAAATCGATCGCATCCGTTTATTGCTATCGGTCGGTTTTTAGTTTCCCCGCAAGAAATGACTTTACTACAAGAAGGTTGGCGAACTATGCAGCAAGAAACATTACGCAAACTTGTCGGGGTATGTCAAAAATATGTAAAATAGTAATAATGAAAAAAGGGGGATACTTGGACGAATCGCGTATCAAGCGAAATGTATAATTAATATAGAATCAAGTATACGAGATTTATACGGCTCTTCTATCTTATAATATCGACGTACATCAACCTACAGATATACCCAAAGAAAAGTATACCGTTCCATTTTATGGACAAGATATTTAATAATTTGATTAATAATAGTAAGTGATCCCAAACTTATGGCCGGTAGTGTATAATAGAGAGAGGTATTCGCGATGAGAACTCGTAATAGGAGACCGGGTTCACTCGGCGGCACATACTGGGTGATTAATTAAAAGGGAGGTTAATATACGGGTCGTGGCTCGAGGCTTTAAGTGCAATTCATATTGTCCCGGGGGTCAACCACGAAATACTTTTAAGCCGGTCCAACTGGATGCTGCGAAAAGAGAGTCAACTACCGCGATACTTTGCATTAGCTTAATAGAACGTGCCTCGGACCTTTTGGGTTTAAATCACGGTATTAGGATGAAAGGGGCAATTACTAAATCATCCTCGAACGTGGTCATGCTAATTATCAAGCTTACGTTGGATTAGGATTTATATTTTATCGCGATCGTTGCGGGATGATGCTCATCCGGATATTTAATTAAAATTGATTATCCTTGTTTCTCATTCATCTGATTGCACCGTTCAACAAATGTTGAATCTCGAAAAACGAGCGCGCAGAACCAGTCTCGCCAACTTTATAATGCTTAAACATATTTGCGCAATTATAATGCGAAATTAATTTGTATAATTTTATTTGCAACTTTATGGTAATGTTATCTTAAATTAATTTAGCAAATAATATTTGATACGCTTCTTCAGCGTATAAGAAAATCTTAATTTTAATAATAATCCCCTAATCACCATAAATAATTGTAAAGTTAACGGAACGAGGTGCACCGAAAGACAAAGCGAACCCTATGAATGCCCGATATCGGGGTGAAAGGTTATCCCCGCTAATTCCGAGCAAACATAAATCACCGAGTTAGGACTCCAAGGAAGAGTGACTGGCTCTCTTTTGTTCAAACACCGTTGATAAATGAATCCGGTCGGCTTTCTTCCTTACGAACAGGTTCAATGAGGGAAACAATATATCTGGTTCTGTTTCGGGCGCGATTCCTGGTGTCCCAAGGGTCGAACACGAAATACTTCGAAAGCGATTGCTCGCTAAATACAACGGTAAAGAGGGAGAGAAGTTGAGAGAGAAAGCAAAGTTGAGAGGGAGGGAAGTTGAGAGAGAGCAAAATTGAGAGAGAGGAAAGTTGAGTGGGAGGGAAGTTGAGAGGGAGGGCAAAGTTGAGAAGGAGGGCAAAGTTGAGAGGGAGGGCAAAGTTGAGAGGGAGGGAAGTTGAGAGAGAGAGCAAAGTTGAGAGGGAGGGAAGTTGAGAGAGAGAGCAAAGTTGAGGGAGAGCAAAGTTGAGAGGGAGGGCAAAGTTGAGAGGGAGGGCAAAGTTGAGAGGGAGGGCAAAGTTGAGAGGGAGGGCAAAGTTGAGAGGGAGGGCAAAGTTGAGAGAGAGGAAAGTTGAGTGGGAGGGCAAAGTTGAGAGGGAGGGAAGTTGAGAGAGAGCAAAGTTGAGAGGGAGGGAAGTTGAGAGAGAGAGCAAAGTTGAGGGAGAGCAAAGTTGAGAGGGAGCAAAGTTGAGAGGGAGCAAACTTGAGAGAGAGGGCAAAGTTGAGAGAGAGCGAAGTTGAGAGAGAAAAGCGGAGAGGGGGGAGGTCAAGAAGAGAGAAGGAAAGAAGGAGCGAGAAATACAGAAAGAGAGGAATGCATTAGCTTAACCCTTTGCGGTTCTACGTCGAGCTACACTCGATATAGGAACTTCTGCCCATTGCAGTATTATAACTAAAAATCGCATTACACAAGCCTCGCCACAATTCCGAACCACGTTGTACGAGAGTTATCTCCACTTTGATTGCATATACTTCCGTAATTTGCAGCTAATAAAGATTAGATAATAGAAATTGCGAAAATAGCGTGGACCGACTGGAACCAAATAGCGAAAACATGGAGGACCACAAAGGGTTAATTGGATATTCCTGGTTACTTCGAAGGGACTGGAATTAGGGGGTTAAAAGGGAAAGGGATAAGTTTTACCGGCCCCTATTTGGTCGATCGGTGCTGACAAATGAAGGGTCGGGGTTTCCTTCTACGGAAAACCGGTCCACTGAGGGAAACGATGGACTTGGTTTATCGATGAGGTCGTTCCTACGTTAGAAGCCTCCCAGAGATTCGGTAAATATGCCGCCATTTTTCTACCCGGAAATATCCCCCGACACCTGAACTCTCGGGAACCCTGCGGACCGGAACCGGGTCACGTTGAATTTATGTGGAATATGCATTTTTAAATTATTTAAGCGTATCGATTTTAACTAATTGGGATACCTACTTATTTGGCTGCGTAAGGTACATATATTCTGTGGATTATAAAATATTATATTCATAATAATAAATACTAAGATCACCGAACCAATCTTAATATTTTTAATAATTTCAACCACCAAAAAGACCAAAAAGGAATGAAATAATTATATACGATCTGAAAGCTCTGCGATAATGTTATTAGACTAATATCATATTTATCATTATTATTAATAATAATCATTAACAACTTGCCAGTAATATCATATTAATACGTACAAAATATTGATTTCTTTATGAAAATATTTTCACGTACGTCGACGTATTTCGCATAAAAGTACGATATTCACCTCTCATCGACACAAATAATTTAATATCGCAGCTCAAAGAGATTCCTATCAGCAGCCGAAGGCGTATGGCGGGAAACGATTCGCGTGTCGATTTTCCGCGGAACCGAACCAACCGGAAATAGGTGTGTATTACGCGGGACTTTCCCGTTCCATTCTTTCGGCTCACGCGACAGGATTAGAGTACCATAAATTCCGCGGGACAAAGAGAACGAAATTCAAGAAGGTACAATGCTTTATGTTTCGCATCACGCGAGCCACCGATAACATTTTAACGAACCAATCCCTGTTCCACGATTCCACGGCCGGTTTCCCGCCCTAACCTTTCTAAGGCAACCTTATCGTTTCGTGACTCCTACCTTCCATTCCTCTCAACTCGCTCCTTCTTTCTTTTTATTTATGCCATTTCTCCAATCTTCCTTCCTTCCTTCCGCTTCTCGACTACTTTATTTCCCTGCCAGCAGTCCCGCATTCATTAGACACGCTTTCGTGTTTTTATTTCCCCGCCATGTTGCTTCCTACCCGATCCACGCTGTAATATTAACACTTTGCCGACCGAACCGATTATGCCCGACTATGCAATGTCCACTGCGCATTTCTCCCGCGCACGGAGTAGAAGCATTCTAAAGTTTAACCTCTTAGCTATACAATGCAAATAAATAATGTGAATATCACTGGGATTTGTATCTGCTGGTGCTTTCCACTATGAAGTTATATTAGAATAGAGTTCGAGACGAATATATTATAATTTATTTGTACACTTTCATGTAAATTCGTTATAATGTTTATACACCTTTTTCTATACTTTATCCCCAAAGAAGAATCAGAGAGTCTGACTTGCAAAGCTCGCTCGAAGAAAGGGTGGGAATTAAAGGGAAGGTTGGGCGAATGAGAGTGACAAGTTCGATCAGCCTTGTTTTCGAGGTTATCTTACCTCGAAGTATAAAGGGACTTTTCTGCTCGTAGAAGGGTTCGGTGTGATGTCCTTCTTCGGAAAGTCGGATAAGTAGTCGAAAGAAGCAAAAGTGGAAGGATAAAGGGAGAAAGGAGGGGAAAAGGAGAAAGAAAAAATAGGAATCGGGGAAGGGAAAGGGATCTCATCATGGAGGGTGCAGTTAGTAGCATCTGGCGTTGAGTGGGTGGTCGAGGAAAAAAAGATTGTCGGGGAATATGGAAAAGAAGACAGAGGCAGTCGAGTGAAACGTAGAAACGTATTTCGAATAGTTGAGGGAGGAAAAGGGATGGTATTCGCGAATAGCGATGGGACTGACGCGTTGTTTGAAATTTGAAAAATGAAAATGGCGTCTTCGAAAATGGTCGGAATTCCACCCCGATGCCTTTGCTTCCGATTGGTCGAATTCAAATGCCGAGAGTATAAAAGGCGGAATCATTGGAATGAAATATATTTAAAACGAACGAAGATTAGTTATATTATTTATTTATATATATATATATATATATATATATAATATAATATACAGATAACTCTAATGCAATGTGGTACTTATACAACGAATCAGAGGAGTGCAAAGATATTAAAAACGATTATTATTATAACTATTAATGACATCGATTATTATAAGTCCCAAAAGAAACAATTTAACACTAGAATTACCAAAAGCAGTCAAATTGACTGCCCCACAGTTTTTTTATATAATTATTCAAAATACAAGGCTGCATTCTTTGAGATTTGATACATCTCTATTTTATCTATTATACATAATGTGTATATTTAAATCCAGTAATTAATTTACATCCTTCGGCAATAATTTCTATCGAAATAAATTTGTAATTATAACCAAATACAACTTCGATAGTTCTAGTCTTAATTTAACACCAAAGCTACCAAAGTAATCAAAATGACTGATCTACATTTTTGATTAAAATTATTCCAATATGCAACAGTGCTATATTTCGGATTTTTAATATTTTGATTTTACATACTTCGCCAATAATTTCCATCGAAATAAATTTGTAATTATAACCAAATACAACTTCGGCAGTTCTAGTCTTAATTTAATCATAACGACTTCGTTCCCATCGCTAGTCGCCGAATTTTCCCGCGGCGTCGAAGACGCGTTTCTACATCCGATTCTCGAGTCTGGTGGTTTGCAGGGGTAGAAAAGGGTAGCGTTTCGAAAAGAAGGGTGGTTGAGGTTGGTACATTAGCCGCGGAAAGGATCTCTCAAACTGTCGTCAGTGCTTAAGTTTCCCTTTATTCCTCCGGGCGCGTGTAATTCAGGAATGCCAGACGGCACGAGTAATAACGGCCTTATGAAAATTCGTGGCTTTCGACTTCTTTCTTGCCATACAAACAATTACTTCTTGTTTCCGTGCGAAATCGTGAATAGATAACCGCCGAACAAAGTTACCCGGCGATACAAGAATTCTTCGCGAATCCTTAACACTTCGACATAAGCGTTGGTATTTTTCGAGAAAAGCCGGTTTCCAGGGAAACAATGGCGGAAGGAATGTACGAAGCTTCCACTAAAATCCGACGTTCCACGGATCACTCTCTTGTGCCTTGTATATTAATTATTTCAGCCGGAAAAGGGTAGACCTGCTTGTTCCCCGGAGAATAAAATGGTGGGGGGCAAAGTAGAGAAGGGAGGGGGGGAAGAGTTACGTCGGTAGTAAGGGTCTCAGACTTAACGGTGACCTAGATTTAACGTTATTAACCGTTATTATTCATCGTTAATATCACTAATTAATATCACCGCCAGACGGATATCTAAATCTAACCGGGCCAACTTTCGGTGCCCCGAAACACCGCGACTCGCTAATGAACGCTTTGGATCGATGTCCTTGCATTAATAAGTCACGGTTTCATTAAGAAACGAATTATGCTCTGTGCTTTCAGTTATTTCGTTCTTCTTTGACAAGTTGAAATGATACGGTGATTCATCACGAGATATGTCTGAAATTATGGTATTTCGGATTTGTCCCGATTTTGATACGGGAAGTTATTATTTTCAAAATCGTCCTAGAACATTTTTGAGGACCATCTCCCATTAATTTTACAGTTTAGGACCAAATTCTTAATAATAAGAATAACAGATACGTATACATATCTTATTCTTAATAATAAGAATAATATTATAAAGAATAAGATATGTATACGTATCTTATTCTGAATAATAAGAATAACAGATACGTATACAGATCTTTTTATATTTATATGATGTCGGAAGAAAAGCGATTTGTTAAGTAAAGACGGTAAAGAAAATCTTTGAAAATCTGGAGGGTCGATGAAAATCGTACGGTTTGTTTCATTTACTTTTGGTTTTCTCTGTTGGTAGTTGGAATAATTAATAGGAAGGAGTCCCCGGTGCGCGAAGGTACGCTTTCCTCGAGGGCGGGCTTCTTCGTGAAAACATTTGCATCGGCATGATAATAACATTAATAATGCTAATAAAGTCAAAGCTGAAATTCTGTCGCGGACAATCCACGGAACCGAGGGAGCTAATTATTTTCGAAACAACTACCGTGTTGGAACGGAATATTGTACTTGGAATATTTTGGTGGTCGTGTTGTTTCAGTTATTCCAGAAGTTACTCGATTCGAGTTTAAATAAATCTGTGTATAATGCTGGCAATATTCTCTGAAGCTATTCTTTGTTTATTCTGATTTCCTGAAATTTGATTCTGAAGGGACTGATTCGATGGTAGATGGTGTATAAACATGTTCTAGGGTGATTTTGAGTCGAAAGAAGTGGATTAAAAATGGTTTCTAGTCAAAAAATAAGCCGACCCAAAATCGCAAATTTGTAAAGGGGTATACCTTCAAAAATTGTAAAAAAATAAAACTTGCCAAAATCGGTTCTAAATGAGCCAAGTCGATGGTATATGATGTATAAACATATTCTAGGACGATTTCTGGTCGAAAGAAGCGGTTAAAAAATTTTTATTGGTCAAAAATGGGTCGAACCCAAGTCGAAAAAATGTCAAGGGGTATACCTTCAAAAATTGTCAAAAATTAAATGTCCCCAAAATCAATTCTAAATGACCCAAATCGATGGTAAATGATGTATAAACATATTCTAGGACGATTTCTGGTCGAAAGAAGCGGTTAAAAAAATTTTTTGGCCGAAAAATGGTCGATCCAGAATCGAAAAAATGTAAAGGGGTATACCTTCAAAAATGGTCAAAAATTAAAAGTCGCCATAATCAATTCTAAATGACCCAAATCGATGGTATATGATGTATAAACATATTCTAGGACGATTTTAGGTCGAAAGAAGCGGTTAAAAAAATTTTTTGGCCGAAAAATAGTCGATCAAGAATCGAAAAAATGTAAAGGGGTATACCTTCAAAAATGGTCAAAAATGAAAAGTCGCCAAAATCAATTCTAAATGACCCAAATCGATGGTATATGATGTATAAACATATTCTAGGACGATTTCTGGTCGAAAGAAGCGGTTAAAAAATTTTTCTTGGTAAAAAATGGTTCGAATCCAAGTCGAAAAAATGTAAAGGGGTATACCTTCAAAAATTGTCAAAAAATCAAAGTCCCCAAAATCGATCCTAAACAGCCTAAATCGATGGTAAATGATGTATAAACATATTCCAGGACGATTTCTGGTCGAAAGAAGTGGATTAAAAATTTATTTCAGTCAAAAAACTGGTCGACCCAAAATCGTCAAAAATCAAAGTCGCTAATTTCGATCCGAAACAGCCCAAATCGATGGTAGATGCCTATTAAACGTGATAACTAGGTAGGTTATTTCATACGCGACACCCTGAATAATAACATACATTTGGATACCAAGTAAGATATGAAATACACGGGAAAAAAGTTTGTTTATATTTCACGAGGGTCGTAAGCGAGTCGGTAACATTTGGAATTCTTGTTAAAAAAAAGGAAATCGTGGTTTAAGGTCGATATCGTCGAAAAATTTCAGGGGTCCCGAACCCGAGGCGGGTCGAACATTACTTATTCAAAGCAGGCACCGGTGAGAATTTTTTTGTGTGGAAATGGTAAAAATAAGGCGTGAAACATTCGAACCGGGTTTCCCGGCACTCTGATTTCCTCGCTGAAACATCGTCCCGTTAACCCTCCATAATGTCACGTAACTTTCAAGTCACACTCATTTATCCGTGTCATTCATTTCGTTTCATTTTTTCATTGCAATTAATAATTATAGATAATTAACTGGTTTCGCGTTATTCGACTTGGTTTTAGTTTTTAATTCTTTATTTACACCCTGATAATAACACAGTGGCCTTGGAAAGTAAATTAACATATATGTTTAACAATGACGATGTAAAATATTGAAAGCCATTTGTTTATCCACTTATACCTTATAAATGCAAACAAAACCAAAATTGTATTATATATTAATAAATAAAGATTTATTTTAATGAAAATAATATCGGGTGTCCTTTCGCTGCTACGACAGCTTTATGACGATTCGGAACGCTGCAGATGAATTTATTAATAATAATGAATATTGTCATAACAACACTCGGACAAATAAATTAATGTCCCGACTCTCCGTGCGCCGTGATATTAATCCGGTAATATCAATTCGAAAATGATCGCTCTCAGTTATGAATCTCATTGATTCCGAGTATTATTCGATTATCAATTATTTTCGAGGGATATTGAATTCGTAAATGAAGGCATAAAGTGAACGAGAAATAATAGATTTCGTTATGTATTATCGGCCTCGGAAAATGTCAATTATTCGATCCAGACGAGCCGCATTAATTAACGATTCGACGAATCTCCGACGAGTTTTACGAGCAGTTTAACGCTCGACTGTACGACGAGTGCCTTTAAGAATTCATCGACTTCGCCATGCTTTTTTCCCTTGCTTTTTTCCCTTGCTTTTTACCTGTACTTTTTAATTTCGAAGTGGAAGTGTTTCGAGAGCTTGCTGGAAAATTAAAGTTACGAGTTGTTTTAAGTGACACTGATACTTCCGTTGGTGGAAATTAATAATTATTTATAATCACAGTTTACAGCAACGTATCCCATTTACGCGTCGTTGTTAGCGACGCTGATATTTCTTGGTGGACGTAATAATTATTTATTATTTTATAATTTCGAAATAATTGGAGATGACGGTGACAATGACGTTAGAATGAACATTAAAAGTAAATAGAATATAAAACCTTTGTCGATTTGATATTATTATTCAATTATTTTCTTGCCGTGCAGACACATATGGTATTGGCACCTGGGTGCCAAATATTGCATCGCTTCTCAATAATAATAATAATAATCATAAAAATAATGTTTTTGATCCGCGCGAAGCTTCGAAAGTCCCTAGAGTAATTGCAGGAATTGAAATATGTGGAATTCCCCCTTTCCACTTAATTATTTCTCTCTCCCTCCCCACTCTCTCTCTCCTCTCTCCTCTCTTCTCTCTTCTCTCTTCTCTCTCTATTACCCCCAGGAAACTTTCCCGACGAAGTATGCACCGCGTTGGGAAACGACGACGACGTTGTCGACGATGATCAGACAATTTTACGCACACAGAGGGTGGGTATCGTTGAGGGACGGAAATGAGAAAGGGTGGGATGATGCGCGCGCGGAAACGCGTGACTGGTAACTAACCAGTTTGCAAGGTTGGCAGAACGCAGACAGATCGTGGAAGCGGATTGGTAATTGGGCCTCCTGGGAATTCGAGCAATCACGAATATATTGCGATTCGATGTATCGACGCTTCACTGTCAACGGACCTTCCTGGATTTATCTTATCAATCGGCTTATAATATTCGGGCTAGGGATCATTCGTTTTCTTGATTCCCTTCTCTCATGATGGTAACATGATATAACTAAATATAATATGTTTTACATGGATTCATGCCTGTCTTGTTCACTTTGATCGCGGTTCAGTTATTTCAGTAATAAGACTTTTAACGAGTCTTCTGGGAATTATTAATTCATTATTAATATACCAAGGTATTTGATACCGAAGATAATTTAATAATTACGTAACGTGCTTTGAGTTGATTAATTAATGAAATTCATTCTGGCAAGGATACAAGGCATATTAAAATATATATTTCATAGATAACTCATATTAAACTCATTCGTTATTGGTAGAATTAATTCTACTTATATTATTAATGATGCTACGAATTAAATAAAAGGATTAATTAATCAAGCAAAATTAACGAAGCAACGAATTATATAAAGAAATTCATTCCAGCGATAATTTCAGACGAGGCATATTAATGTGGGTATATTTAATACATAAAATATGATCAATTTATAATTAATAATCCCTTCTATTATCGGTAGAATTAATCCTAGTAATATTGTTAAAGATGCAGCAATCAGGAATGAACGAATCAGGTTAGGCGAGATGTAACCTAACGATGTTCCTTGAAACAGCTTGCAAGCGCGTGATTTTCTCTCTAAACTAGGTATCTCGTGGAAATATGCAAAGCAGGTATTTGCAAACCGTTCTACCAACAATAATATTCCTTGTCGGGAAACGATAGTTACGCTAGGATGCAAGAAACAGGAAGACAATGGGAGGATACTCGTCGAGGGATGGAAAAGGGATGGAAAAGGGATGGAAAAGGGGTGGTATAAACGTTCGCGCAGAGAATATCGAGGTGGTTTGCAACTCGGCAGTCTATTAATTAAATGCATTCCTCAGTGGGGCCGATTTAAATTAACCTTCTAAATTGAACCTTCTAACCTTAAAAATTTTCTATCCTTAAATATTTGAATTTGTTTATTACATTAAAAGTAAGGTTAATGTATTAAAAATGAATTGATCGGTACAATTATGTTAATCATTGAACATGAACTGTAAAAAATTCTGAAAAACGGAACATTACAAACTTGAATATTTTGATTAAAACCCGGAAACCGGTTGTTTTAACTGCCTTGGTAGTTTTAATGTTAAGCACCCTGTTCGGTTATCAAAAGCTAGATAATCGAAGCGGAGCCCGGATTATCCGGACCAAAGTCCCTCGACCACCAGGAGTTCACGAAGTCTAGACACAGCTAATCAAGGAAACTCTAATTAATGATGTCTTAGTTATCACCTCAATTTGCTGGTAATGCCGTTCCATCGGACACCGGGAAACCAGGAAAGCAGGAAAATCACGTCGATATCCGAACAAGGAAGTTTCCGGTCTCCCGTGGGATTCCCCGGTTCAAACACAGTCCCCATTGGCTTCCGGTTTTCCGTAAGCGCGCTTAACGCTCGAAATTTTTAACTACATTTACGAGCGGTACTCGCCGCCATAATTCCACGATAAAAGTTTTACGATACTTCCGAACTATAACTCACTGTCTCGTATGAATATTTAACGTCCACCTTTGCATCTCTTGCAGTAGTATACCTCTGCTTTACGATTTTACAGTTAGAATGTTTTCTTCGAGTTTCGTGCTTCGTGTTTTACGGGAGCGTATACTCTGCCTTGATGAGCACCGACGGGGAAAATCAATGTTATTATTATTAAGTTAAGCCTTTGGTTTACGAGTGTGTTTAGGGGGCGCTGTAACCTCTCGAATTACTTGCCAGGATTTCTTCGCGAGAAGTGTTTACGGAGGAGGCTTCATTTTACGGGAATATTATGATCTTGTTAATTATGTAGATTGTTTGGGAAGGATATGATTTCAGGGTACGTAAGTATAGTAATAATTGCGAGTCCTTAGAGTCGCGTATTACCTCGCGAAACGAGGGATATTTTATAGTAGATTTTTACCTGTTGTTTTTTTGATTATATTAGAATAAACAGTAGACGCGTATTATACTGTATAACGCGGATAATACGCGACGCGTTGTATAAAACCGCGTTATGCGAGATTTGAATGATGTTGGCGCGTTATATCGAAGTCGCATTTAATAAGTGCTGCGTTTTACGCGGATGGCAATCATTTGTGAATCGCGTTATACGAGGAGCGCCGCAATTTGTAAACCGCGTTGTATAAGTATAGCGTTATATCGAAACCGCGTTGTATAAGTACCTCATTATATCGAAATCACGCTGTATAAATACCGCGTTATATCGAAACCGTGTTGTATAAGTACAGCGTTATATCGAAACCGCGATGTATAAATACCGCGTTATATCGAATTCGCGTTGTATAAGTACCTCATTATATCGAAACCGCGCTGTATAAATACTGCGTTATAACCAATCCGCGTTGTACAAGTATAGCGTTATATTGCAACCGCGTTCTATAAGTACCTCATTATATCGAAACCGCGCTGTATAAGTACCGCGCTGTACAAGTGCCGCGTTATATCGAAACCGCCCTCTTTTAGTACCGCGTTGTATAAGTACCGGATTATATCGAAACAGCATTGTATAAATACCGCGTTATATCAAGTCCGCGTTATATCAAGTCCGCGTTGTACAAGGGTCACGTGTCTCAGTGATTAACAATATTTAGTTATCCCGAAATATATTGTATCGCTCGAAAGTCAATCAGATAATTAATGTCATCCTGAACATAAACTATAGTCAAACATTAATTTCTCCCGGAATTCGATACGATGGGATTCGACCACCGATATAAAACAATGATCACCGATAATCGGCTCATCCAGGAGTGTTCGTTATCATTATCGTTATCAAGGGGGTGGGTTGACGGTGCAATTAAAATAAATCCGCAAGTAGCTCCCCGGGGTGTCGTGGGAGGTCGAGTGGACCTAAGGCGGCTTTTCCAGTGGCAAAATAAATTCGGCCGAGGGGTGGTAAGTGGGTGAAATAAATCCAGGCGCGACGGAAGGGGGCGGAGGAGAGGCGCAACATGTAAATCTAAGGGTACACCGTGGGAAAAGGAATGTTCTCCAGTTTGGAGACCATGGGAGATCGTCGCTGTGCGTAGAAATGCAGAGGTTACCTCAAAGTAACCTTAGAAAATCCACCCCCGTAGCAATAAATGTCCCGGGTAAACGAGCTTTTACATCCCCCACGTCCTTCGTAATTCGGACTCTTTTTTTACCTTCTCCCACTCACCCCACCCCCCCCCGTCTCCCCGGAGGAGTACAAAGTTAATAGGTCGATCCGAACCCCCTTGTCCTTTTAACTCGCCCTTCCGAAAATGTTACGCACTCCCGTGAATTTCCGGACGGCAGAATTATTAACGAGTTGTAAAAACCGGCTTTACGTCGGGGAATTCACTCGACTTCTGGGAGAAGATGCTTTAAGCGGGGAGGATTTATGGAAATTGTTAAACCGAGAGAATTTCAATTAGATATGTGGATACGACGAAGATGAAATCATTTTAATAAGCACGAGGTAATGAAAGAAGTACTTATTGCAAATAAGATTCATATATTAAGTATTACATATATGATAAGTCTATTTGAAAAAAATCAGGTTGACGTTTAAAATGATTTTTTGGGAGAATTGAATTTTTAGGCCACTTTAAAAATAAACGGCAGATATAGAAATCGACGATATATAAAAAATCATTTCAAATGGAATTCTAACTTTAATTACGTGGTAATTAACCCACCTTTTTAACACGACATAACCTTTCTCGCACTTAATAAATAATCATTTCAAATATTCCAAATCTGTTATTATCCGTGGCTTTTATTACACCGCCTTTAACTGGGGGAGGATGTCCTGAATAGGTGGGCACTGGGACGTAGAATAATAAGAGTAAGAAGATAAAAAGTGCGATAGAAGCCCGACGGAAAAGATGAGAGTGAAGAAGGGTGAGAAAGGGCGGAGGGAAAGTGAAGCAAGGTAAGGGATGTTCTCGAAATCGCTTAGAAGCGAAGCGAGATAAAGAAAGCAGCTAGTGCCTTGTAAAGCTCGTAACCCAGATGCGTCCCGTGTGTTTTATTGGGCTTTTACGTTCCGCGAGCGAGGGGAGGATTTGTAGATCGTTTTCTTTTCTTACGTGGGCGAGACGACCGCGCATCTACCACCGTTATCTTCCATCGTGCATCTACCACCGCGCATCAACCACCGCGCATCTACCACCGCGCATCATCCACCGCGCACTATCCACCGCGCACTATCCACCGCGCATCTTCCACCGCGCATCTACCACCGCGCATCTACCACCGCGCACCATCCACCGCGCATCTTCTACCGCGCATCATCCATCGCGCATTATCCACCGCGCATCTTACACGTCGTCATTCGCCGAAGAAACACTTAAAGGGTTAACCCTTAAAAAACGCAGTGGGTCGGAGCTGAGCACTCCACATAGCCGGTGTTTATTTAACACTAAAACTACCAAAGCAGTCAAAATGGCTGGTCCGTAATTTTGAATAAAATTATTCGATTATACAACGACACATTGTTCGAGATTTCATGTACTCATATATTATTTCTGCACCAGTTTTATACAAGAATACAATGTATGCTTGTAGAACATCGGGGAAGAGTTGTAGAAATAAATGCTGACTACTTCGCCAAATAAAATTACTTTCCAGAATGTCCAGAGTATTTGAAGTAACGGCTTTTTACAGGCGGATATATTTGCCCGGAGTACTCTAGGGGTTGAAACACCCTCAGAAACGGGGTGTCAAATAAACTTTCAGAACTTCCGGAATTGTTCGTTTAAAGGCATCACGTGAGTCGTCAAAAACTCGTCGAAAGAAAACCTGATAGCGAATCGTACCTTTCTTTTATCCATTTTTTCTCCCCGTTTTTCTCCCTCGTTCACCATCCCCCAGATACACTTTTTTCCCAGAGTCACTTTTTGGCTACGTATGGTTCAGATAAGGCTGAAATCGAGCGAGATAAGCAAATCGAAAGAAGGTGTGGTTTATCGGGCCGACAGACTTCCGAAATGTCCCAATATCGTGAGATTAATGGCCGCAACCCTTTGATTTTTACGGGGAACCGCAGTCGAACCACATTTTTTAGTGTTATTGCGGTGGATGACAGGTATCGGAGGAGCTAGGGGTAGTTAGAGTGTTTAAAGTGTACTCAACATGTCAATTTTTAATGGAACTTTTTAATAGCAATAAAATCAATGTTAAAGAATCGAAATTTGTACTTTCTATAAACATTATTTTATTAATCAAATAGCCGCATTTTCGGTATGTCAGTCTTTCAATATTTCGAATTACGCTTAATTTTGAAAACATTTCATGTCACCTGGTTTCGAGAATTCCATTTTAAATTATGCTTCGGATAAAACATAAAATTTAAAATTCACTGCGTAATTACAAAGACGAATTAATTCATTAATTTCAATCATTACGCATTAATGAACAAGCCAAAATAAAACGATATATATCATTCAAAAAGTTCCCGACAATCAATCCGCACTCAAAAGTTCGCAATTGATTGCATTTAAATGCAATAACATCCGATAGTCCACAAAGTGCCTCAACGATCCATCATTTTCGCGGAAAACAGTATCAATTTTTCATGACTGGGAAACCTCGACGCGCCTAAAGAATTTGATTTAAAAGCCAGGATTCAATGAACGGTAGAATCCGGGAATCGCTGGAAGCGATCGTACACAGAAATGTGAATTATTTCCAGCGGAGAACGTTGAAGTAGGTTGAAGTAGGTACGCTCCCGGTGTTCACCGATGCGGAAGGTGAGGAGGACTGTTCAAGGTCAAGGAGAGTTGTCGGTTATACGTTACATTTACCCGCATGTCGTCCGCTTACCGACTTACAACGGCACTTTCTCCCTTTCTCCCTTTCCACCTTTATTCCGCACCTGATATTATATTCCAATGCAACAACCTCTTTCACCTGCCTATCCTGCCTATCCTGCCTATCCTGCCTATCCTGCCTATCCTGCCTATCCTGCCTATCCTGACTACCCCTGCACACCTGCTTCTACGTTTTTCAATGCTGACTTTTCATGACTTTGACTTACGGAGTGGATCGACTCAATGCCGGGGTATTTTGTTTTTATGACACCGCAGTAGTTTTTCTAGGATTGTTATGATTCGAATTTGAGATGGATCTGAACTAGGTGCGAATTAGATTGGAATTAGAACTGAATTAGGTATGAATTAGGTACGAATTAGATTCGAATTTTATTTGAATTAGGTTCGAATTAGATTCGAATTTTGTTTGAGTTCGGTTCGAATTAGATTGGAATTTTATTTGAGTTCGGTTCGAAATAGATTCGAATTTTATTTGAATTAGGTTCGAATTTTATTTGAGTTCGGTTCGAAATAGATTCGAATTTTATTTGAGGTCGGTTCGAATTAGATTCGAATTTTATTCGAGTTCGGTTCGAATTAGATTCGAGTTTTATTTGAGTTCGGTTCGAATTAGATTCGAATTTTATTTGAGTTCGGTTAGAATTAGATTCGAATTTTATTTGAGTTCGGTTCGAATTAGATTCGAATTTTATTTGAGTTCGGTTCGAATTAGATTCGAATTTTATTTGAGTTCGGTTCGAATTAGATTCGAATCAGAATCAGATTCGAATTTTATTTGATTTGGTTTTGGATTAAATCCGAATTAGATCGGAATTAAGACTGAACTAGATTCGAATCAGATTCGTATTTTATTTGAATTGCCTTCGAATTAGATCCGAATCTGATTTGAATTACGTTGAAATAGATTCCAATTACGACTGAACTAGGTTCGAATTAGGTTCGCATTAGGTTGAAATTAAGCCTAAACCAGATCCGAAACAAGTTCGCATTCCACTCCCCAAACAATTATGATTAAAATAAATCCTCATAATTCCCTATTAAAATAAACACAATAAAATTCATTTATCCAATTGTTCCTAAGCCTTCAAGTTGCTCCTAGACACAGCATACGGAACAAAGTTCAACGAATCACGGAGTGGTCTCAAAAACAACCCGAAACCGTAGACTTTTGAAAGAATCGTATCTAGAGTCGATCCAATTTGAGGAGTGTCGGTGTTATCACGGCGACGGTAGACCATCGAGGAATCGGCCTCTCCAATTAATCCGACCTCTATTAGGAGCGGCACAATTAGCCGCTTATCTGCTGGCGAAAATTTCAAGGGCCACTTTAACGGCACCGTGTCGAGTTCCTTTTTGCTCGTACTCGACACTGGGCTACCTCAATTAGGAGGAGAACCCACTTCAATTCCTCTTCTCTTTCTCTTTCTCTTTCTCTTTCTCTTTCTCTTTCTCTTTTCACAATCTTCCAGCGCACCATGGACTATCGTGTCCAAAAGCTGATTCATTTTTTTTAAGGTCTTTTGAATCACTTTGAGTCACTGTCGCTTTCTTTTTGGGTGTTAACAGCTCTTTCGAATCAGATTCCTTGGAAGATTAGTTTCTGCGAAGGTTTGGAATGAAACTGATTTCACACAAAATTTTTTACTGCAAATCAAATTGTTGATTCCAATCCAAGTTTTTTATTTCAAACCTAATTGTTGATTCCAACCCAAATTTATGGACTGCAAACCAAATTGTTGATTCCAAACCAAATTGTTGATTCCAACCCAAATTTTTGACTGTAAACCAAATTGTTGATTCCAACCCAAATTTTGGACTGCAAACCAAATTGTTGATTCCAAACTAAAGTGCTGATTTCAAACCAAATTGTTGATTCCCAACCAAATTTTTGACTGTAAACCAAATTGTTGATTCCAACCCAAATTTTTGACTGCAAACGCGATCACCGATGATCTACAGAAGGTGTGCGCGACTCGAGCACATAAACAAACGGAATTATTCAAAAGCAATGTTGGCGACTGTAAATAAAGGCAGAATCTGGTATACAAACACGTACAAGGATACACAGAGAGCAAAGGGTGCAAGGGGGGTGAGTAGACGAGGTCGATAATGCGCATTCTGACCGCAAAAAGCCGCTTATGTCGGGAACGTAGCCAAAAAAGCATCACGGAATATGGAGACCCTTCGAACATTTCATCCATCGGCCCTCGAAAAACTCGCGGATTTCCCTTCGGGGATAAACGTGAAAGTCGAAAGTCATGTTTTCCTAGATTTTTCATGGCTTCGAAGCCTCCGATGGTTTCCCTCGAATATTCTCCCCTTTCTTCGCGCGAAATAACTTTTCAGCGAATGTTCACGATATCGCGTTATGGCTCACCTTTCGCATTTACTTCCGAGCTGCTTTTCGAGGATAAAACCACCGTTGAAGTAATAATAGCTACGGAAGAAGACATCGTGGATGCTCAACGTGGATGCTCAAGAATTTATAATATTATGTTTATACGGTGAGAGATCGAGAAATAAACTAACTATTTAACTAACTTTTATTTGCAACTGCGAATAATATTCAAGTATTAGGGAAACTTTTATGTTCAAAGTTGAAACAACAACTCAACTTGAAGCATGTTGAGTATTCCATTTGTTCTTATATTTGCATAAAGAATGACGAATGAGTAAAGGATCTTAATAATATCAAGGATAAAAGATATAAAAGAGTGGGTGGGTTTCTGTGTGAATTCTGCTTTCCTGAGAAGCGGAATAAGTAGATTGTGTCAACCTTTGGTCAGACGTGGCAGTGAAGGAAACAGGGAATTTATTTGTTCGGCCAGAATTGGCTCTACTGTTTATATCATTATTTAATGTTGTTTGGTACTTAAAATAATGAAAGCCTAGAGCTATTATTTTGATTTAAGTGTGCTTGGAATTGAAGCTATGTTTCTGGATATTCGGTATTAAATCAAGGGTTTCTTCGACTATCTTCAAAATATTTTTCTGTTCTTGGAAATGATTTCCGATGAAGAAAGTTGAAAAATTGACGATTTACAAAGATTTAAAATGGCTTCGAATAATCCGTGGCTCCTTCTTCTATTTAAATATAGTGAATTAAGGAAATATAAAAAGTTATGGTACTTCGAACTTAAAGAAGCGAAATAATTCTTTGTTGATTCCGTCCCATTTATGATATTCGGAAATCAGACAGTTGTTGCTTGAAAGACAAATCTTAGCAAAATCGAAGCAAACTCGAAGCCAAACAGAAGCAAAGTCAAAAAGAAATCGAAGTAACATCGAAATAAACTCCAAAATAAATCGAAGCAAAATCGGGGCAAAATCGGGGCAAATTCGAATCCGAGAAGAAGCAAAAACGAAAATAAATCAGCGCAAACACGAATTCAAATAGAAGCAAAATCGAATAGAAATCAAAACAGCATCGAAGCAAAATCGGCAAAAGCTTTTTTTAAAAAAGAAACCTTGTCAAGCTCCGAAAATAAATAAAGCATTGCCGGACGCTTCTCTTTATCGTTAGACTCGCAAGGATACTCGGGCAGGGAGAATTCGGTAAGTTCGGTTGATATATGGGGAGGAAAACAAACGAAACGGAAGATCCGTTTTCGTGAGATTGAATTAGAAAGCGTGGCGTGGCGCGGCGCGGTATCAGAGCCGAGCATTGTTGTACCTCGTGACGGATTAAGATAGAACTACGTCGGACACATAAAAATGGATCGACTAAAAAGGAAGAGGGCGAAGGAGATTAAGCCCGTCAGAATACCGAGCATCCACGATTTTTTGATACTTTCGGATATAACTTACAATTTCGAAGAGTTTTCGAACATTCCATTTGCGACGCACATTTTTATAAGTATAATAAATATATTCTTGTTCAATTATTATGTTTCTTCCACGTATGATTCTTCCCATATTTACGACACCATGGAGTTTTCGGTATTTTCGAAATTACCCTTTATCCAAGAGACACGAAAAAATATGTAATACCGATTATTCTTTCACTTATCAGTATCATAAAACTTGAGGATTTTTACGATATCATAAAATATCCGGAACCTTCGAAATTATCTTTTATCCAGAAGCCACGGGAAAGCACTTAAAATTGATTAATACGACAAAAGTGACCACGAAATTTCGAAAACAATCCATTTTCAAGGGGTGAAAATCTATCGCGAGGAGGGCAGTTTCTTATCTCCGTTGTAGGTAAGTGGGAGGGTGTAACGTCAGAAGCAACCCTCGTTGCAGTCGGTTAAAAATGAGAGCATTCGCGAGCACTTTGGCGCGAAACGGCAGAACGCTTTGTCGGAAAATCGCGAAAATATTTCACGGTTTTTTTCCCTGAGGGTTGATGGCACGGCATCGATATAATAAGAGTACTAAGGGAGAAAGCGAGTGGGTAGGTTCCACCAGGAGGCGTTCGACCCCTTCAACCCCTAAGCAGAGACTCATCCGGACCGATAACTTCTCCAGGAGAGCCAGAAAATAGAAATGGATAGAGTGGGGTGGCTTACCTTCGCTGCCCCTATTAGATCCTGCTTTTCTTTTCTCTTTTCTCTTTTATTCCACGGCGCGCATAAGTCTTATCCGCTTTCCACCTATTGCGCTTACATTGTCGAGTTATTAGCGTTATCGGTCTTCAACTTTTTTGCGACGAAATACACTGCCGGCCATAAATTTGGTATCACTTACTATCGTTAAGCAAATTATTCAATATCTTGTCTATAAAATGGAACGGGATACTTTTCTTTGAGTATATCTGTAGGTTGATGTACGTTGATATTATAAGATAGAAGAGTCGTATAAATCTCGTATATTTGATTCTATATTAATTATACATTTCGCTTGATACGCGATTCGTCCAAGTATCCCCCGTTTTTCATTATTACTATTTTACATATTTTTGACATACCCCGACAAGTTTGCGTAATGTTTCTTGCTGCATAGTTCGCCAACCTTCTTGTAGTAAAGTCATTTCTTGCGGGGAAACTAAAAACCGAGCGATAGCAATAAACGGAGCCGACCGATTTTAAAGGCAACAAAATCTTATTACACCCAGGTGCCAATACAATATGTGTCTGCACGTCAAGAAAATAGTTTAATATCAATGGTAACATTATCAAATGGACAAAGGTTAGTCTCAATATACCGAGTGTCGCCTCTCGAGTGCAAAGGGTTAAAAACAGTGGAATAGAAGAAGACCTTCACGCCAACAGATATTTCGTATTATTCATCAAATTACAAAGTGCCTTCTGATAAACGAAACCGATGTAAATTAGCCGTCGAAAAGGATACAAGGAGATACGGAAGGCGAGAAGAATTTTTCATAGTGTAAAACGAAACTCAGGATGAGGAATGTATGAACACACAGGCGCGCATGCGCTTGCGCGAGAAATAGCGGAGCGAGGAGAGTTTATCATCGTCGTCGTTGTCAGCAGTCAGCTCGGGGGATCGTTAATTTCGGCTGGCAATGAGATACCTCGCGAAACTGCTTCTCCGACGGCGATTATGTTAGCTCAAAGAACGATTACGCCGGAAGTCGAGCACCGCGATATAACGAGTTACGAGCGCGGCTCTAGATTTTCAATTACTCCCCTCGGCTTTTGTAAAAATTACTTTTCGGGAGTGCAGCTCTACCGGAAGTTCTTCAGCCAAATGAAATTAGATTAAATTGAATCATGCCTCTTTCAAAGCTTCGGAGAAGTTATGAGTATTATGAACCATGTTCTTACGGCGTAATTGTGTTACATTAAACACTATCTGTTGTAATACTTGAAATTATTCCATTATATTCCATTATATTCCATTAATATTCCGTAACCTAACATTCCATGACATAGCTGTTACAGTAATTGAATAATTTCAATGTAACAATTGAATAATTTCATTATCGTAATTCAATAACTTCATTATACAAATTATTATATTCATTATTATTCATGTTATTCAATTGTTATATTCAAATTATGCAATTATTATAATGCAATTATCCAATCAATATATTTAAATTATTCAATTGATATATTGAAATTTTGCAATTATTATAATGAAATTATTTAATTGGTATACTGAACTTATTCAATTATTATGTTGAAATTATTCAATTCATATATTGAAATTAAGCAATTATTATAATGAAATTATTTAATTGTTATATTGAACTTACTCAACTATTATGTTAAAATTATTCAATTGATATATTAAAATTATTCAATTGTTATATTGCAATTATGCAATTATTATAATGAAATTATTCAATTATTATATTGAAATTATTCAATTATCATATTGAAATTATACAATTATTATAATGGAATTATTCAATTGTTATATTGCAATTATGCAATTATTATAATGAAATGATTCAATTAATATATTGAAATTATGCAATTATTATAATGAAATTATTCAATTGTTATATTGAGCTTATTCAATTATTATATTAAAATTATTCAATTGTCATATCGAACTCATTAAATTATTATAATGAAATTATTCAATTGTCATATTGAAATTATGCAATGATTATAATGAAATTATTCAATCGTTATATTGAAATTATTAAATGATTCTATTGAAATAATTCAATTATTGTATTGACATCATACAACTGTTATTTTTAAATTATTCAATTGTTACATCGAAATCATTCAATTATCAAATATATAATGCATATTCTCGAGCCAACCGCACATTAAAGTAATCGAAGAATATTGGTGCATAAATGTTTGGTGCAATAATATTTATCTATAGATGATATGCGTAGAGAAAGGAGAACGTTAATGCGCAGTCATTTGTCCAGGAAAATGGAGCAGTTAATTGTCTCCCCGTTACCGAGCAATTACGTTTGTCAGGAGAGATAGCGCGCTCTTCACTGTCTTTGTTACCGTCGCAATTAGTACTATAATTAGCATTTCTTTGGAAGTACCACGACGGGAGGACACTGCGCGCTGTGTATTTCGGTATCGTTTAATCTTACGGCCGCTTATCGGGATTTTTTCTAGATCAAGATCAACTACTAATTATCCCAAGTGCAACGATACGGGTCGAGGATTTCTTATTTGCGAGCCGATCTTATCGAGACCGTGAATATTATCTGCATCGTTCTTTTGTGGATGCAGAAAACTGTTTTGGCGCGCTTTAAAATCGTATTTTAAAAATTAAAAAAAAATTTTAGAGCGAATGAAACTAGTCCTCTGAAAGTAATTTTAAACGCAATTTTAAGAGTACATTTAAAACGGTTTTGAAACGAATAAAAATGGTTTCCTGGAACCAATTCGCGCAATTCTTTCAAATTTTTAAAACGGGTTTTTGAGACGAATGAAAGTGATTTCCTGAAAACAATATTCGCGTAATATACGGCATAATATTAAAAAGTAAATTAAAAAATGAGATTTTAGAGCTAATAAAAGTAGTCATCCAATCCTCCCAATTTCAAGAAACCAATCCTCCCAATTTTAAAAACTTTAAAAACGATTAACAGTGCAATTTCATTCGAATAAAGCTGTGATTTTTAAAAATCTACAAAATCGGATTTTAAAGCGAACAGAATCAGTTTCTTGGAATCAATATTTGCGCAATTCTTTCACATACAAATTGAATTAAATATCAATTAATATTCATCAAATAAAGTTTCAATAATTATTTATTATACAACCTAAGATACGCGTAATGTACGGCATAACATATATATATTAATATATTTAAGTCATACATTTGACGATCGTGTGTCGCGGTATCCGAATAATTCGATTAAAGAAGAATTAATCGAGTTGTTGGTCGGCAACACGATACGCTTGCGTTTAATTAAATTCGGTTGAAAATCAAATCGCGGTTAAGCAGATAGAAAGTAATTCAAGTATTACAATCGAATTAAAGATTGTGACAAAGCGGAATCGATCCAATTATTTATTAACCAGAGTGTACGATCGAACGTAATCGTGTTAGTTCAACATTCGATTTTTATCGAACAACTTGTCGCACCGTTGAATCATTCAATTACCGTGATTGGACATTCGACACGCGTAATTGAATTATGTATGACTGTACAATTTGGACAAATGTTATATTATTCGGACGTATATTATATTCGGTTACAATATTATTGTAGTTTGATAATTAATCGATGAATAATGTAATCAGCATTTATGACAATATAACATAAACAACTATTTGAATAGTGGATAATTCATGGAGCATTATACATAAAATATGTAATAAGTACTAAAATATAATAAATTGAATGATTCAATTATCATGATTGAATACGCGTAATTAAATTATGTACATTTGTAGAATTTTAGTAAATATATTGTATTGAGTTAGAATATTAATGCAGTTTGATAATTAATCGATGAATTATGTAATCAGTTTTTATTGCAATATAATATAAATAATTTCTCGAATATTGTATAATTCATGGCGCATTATATAATATATGAAAATATGAATGCTTTTCATATCAATTTTACTCGACCAATCATATCAAACACATTTATGAAAACCATTCACGAAATCAAACTGACAATCGTTTTATAAATTTCAACAAAATTCTCTCAAATCTTTTTTCAATAATTTTACTCTTCAACTACGAACGAAACTGCGTTCAACGAAATTCTTTTCCATACCTTTTCCACGCGTTTCACGTAAAAAAGATGTAGCTTCCAGGTAGAACGAACTAGTTTCCGGTATGAAAAATACTTGAAATTTTCCCTCAAAAGAGGAGGCAGATTCGCGAGGGGAGGAAACCGGTGGAAAGTCTGACAAAATTATTAACCTGCCACTCCTCCCCTCTCCTGTTTTCCAACCAGCTGGTTTATTTCGCGACTTCTCCCCTCTCGGCGTATTTTCATTTTAATTGTCGTTTATTACCGTACTCACCCCCTCCCCCTGCGCCGCCCGCTTTTTCATTAGTTTAATGCGCCATGATAAATGTGTCTCCAATTGAAAAATCGATTAGTCGACTGTTAAAAAATGAGCGAAACGATTCGCGAATGTTCGGCCAACCGTGCGAGACGCGAAGTAACTAACTTGCCTCCGCGGCATTATGCGTATGTATAATTCATGCATCGAGTGCATAATCCAGATTGCATTTGCATAGTCGAACAAATCTCACCGACGAATACAATCGCGGCATGCAAAACAAAGCTTTCACGTTTTCGGGAAGAAAGTCTGTGCGTTGACTTTGGTGAAATTAATTGTTTGCATCCGGAGACGACTCTCAGTCGCCGTGCAGTTTATTGCGACAACTCGAACGGCGATTAAAAGGACATTAAGATTTACTTCAGTTGTCGGTGAGTTGAAGTTTAATAACAAAAAGTAAGTGGTGTACATCTTAATGGCGACTCTCAGACGCCACTCGAGTGTAAAGGGTTAAGAAAGATAAAGGATTCGAAGCAGCTTTGTCGGAATTAATACGAAACGGTGGATAATAACGATAATACGAATCGTTAAGATTTGTCATACTTTATATATAAATATAATTGATGCTTTAATAAACCTGTTTGAGTTTGTTGGATTGATCGACTAAATATAGTGTCACGTCATAAGAAACACAAGAGATTATTAATATGATGGTTATATATGGTTATTAATATTGTCGGAAAAGTTCATGCCAATTTTCAGGAGTTTTTCAGCAGAAAACCAGCGAAGTTCTGTGAGAAGGGAATCCACAAGTTGCGTGAAAAAATGGCGAAAGTTTGTGGAACAAAATGGTGCGTACATAATTGAATAAATATATATCGACATATAAAAATATTGCCTTTGAATCTTCCTTAAAAATCGCCATGAACTTTCCAGACAACCCCATATTTCGCGTAGATTTTTCGCAATAATAAACATCCCTGCTTTATGTATTCCACACTGAACATCGTACAGTCAAAGAAGATAAACAAATGCTTTAGAAACGCGATGTTTTAGAACGACATTTTCAACGGAACAAGAAAGAAGAGTTGTATCTCTCTCTTGGAAGAATACAAGAACGCATTGGTGATCGACAATAACTGTGTTCGGCGTTAAAAGCAGAAATAGGCGTAAAAACGGCAAAGCTCGTAGACGATAGAGTATAGGAAAGAAGAGAAGAGGGGGTGTAGAGTATAGGATAGGATAGAAGAGGGCGGGAAGTAAAAAGCTAATAGGACGAGGCAGGAAGAGACCGGGGCGAAAATCAGTGCGAGCGTTTGACGTGGAAAATCGTCAAAGCGCGGCGACAACTTTCCCTGCACGAGCGCTACATTAAAGCTGCATTACCGTGCCACCGAAGCTACACGCTCGCAACAGAGAACGGACCGTGCCTTTTTTTGCCCTCTCTTCCACCCACTTCCACCCCCTTGCACTCACGCTATTCCATCGTGGCAAGCTTTGCCTCGACGAAGGAGAGCGGGAGAGAGAGTGAGAGAGGAAAAGAAGAGAGCCGAGGTTACTCCATAAAATGGCTGAGAAAACCCACGTAAAAATAGAAGAAACCGACGACACATCCACGCGGGAACACCGCTCCTTTGGAATACGAATTTATTCGCCGGCTTCGCCGCCGCGCGGACCAATTTTTGTCTACGATGTCCTACTAGATTTTTGTTAGCACTTCCGACGAGAGGAAAGGTATTTCTTCCATTATGCATGCTTTCACAAAAGCAATGCGCTCGACATGATTTTATGTCGTTTCTCTTAGTAACAATATCATCATCACTTTGCATGAAACTGCTTTGAGAATAAACTTCGCGCATTCTTATTTCAATCGATGAAATATCAAAGAAATATGAAAGAACAGATATTCAAGATTATATCAGTATAATGTAATATATCATACTCTACCGACATAATTCTCCAGTTTATTAACACCACCATATATCACATTCCAATTCAGCACACACTCCAGCATCAAACCGCAAACCTCAAAACGGTATCGCAACCAACCTATCGGATAAGAACCAACCACCACCGTCGTCGAGTCTAAATGCTCTTTTCACCATAGGAGGGTGGAATCCTGATCGAATCACGCAAAAAAAGTGCGAGAAGTGTCCTCGATAATGGTGAACGGGCAAGAGGGACTTTTTGCTGAATTGACCATTAGCGTATTATTAGGGAATCAGGGGTATGGGATCTATATAGGACACGTTACATACATACATAGACATAACCGGGGAAGGTTTTAGAGACGGTAAAGAGCTTAACCGTGAGGGTCTTTACACGCTCTTCGTTCTCGCTCTTTTTCTTCTCTCCGTCTCCTTCCGTTTCTGATCTCTCCACTATTCGCACGCGCGTACGAAGCGTACGAAGCGTACGACTGCACGTTGTACGCGCGTACGTGGGAGGTTCGCTAAGTGGTCCATTCAGTGGAGCCTGACGGAATACATTACAGGAAGTAGCAGTTAAAAATCCCCCCCCCCTTACACCCGCCGTTCTCCTCCTTCTCCTCTCCTCGCTTCCCTCCCTGTACCCAGTCATTATCATCTACCTCCGCGGATCATAATTCTTACTTTAATTCGAGCTGTTATTATATTCGTGCTATCGAAGGGTTTCTTTGGAAGGTGTCCTTGGCTGCGTCGGGATTATAATAATTGTGTTATGACTTTCGGTCCGCGTTTAACTTATTAGTCGGAAGAGACTTCCATTCAATATCAAATAATGTAATTTATGACAATTTATTTATTAGATGGGGGTTTAATAATTCATTGTACTTGACATTCATACAATTTAATAATCTTGGGATAATGATACATCGAGGTGCCAGTTAGCAATTAATATGAATTTTTTAAATGCCAATGACAACTGAAAATTTTGAAAATTTTGAATATTAAATTTCAGCGAAAAGTCTGCTACTAAATACAGTTTGATTTACGGCTGCAGTCAGGAATTTGGTGTCCATTATTCATTAATTGTATTACGGTATTAATTCAAATATAATATCTGCGTTCGTAAGACGACGGAATGACAACCGTATTTATGTATCATATCAATTATATTCGATATTTACTATAGTTATTATATATTTAAAAAATTATGTTTTTCAGAATGTCGAATATATTTATGTTTCAAATCGATTATATCCGATATTTACTATAGTTATTATACATATTATACATTTATTATTAAGCGTACTTATCGTCCACTGTATAATTCCTTATATGTATCTGTACACTGTACTGGACTTTGGTCCATTCTCTTAATAATAATATTTAGAAAAAGATGTTTTTCAAAATGTCAATCATATTTATCTGTGATATCGATTATGTTCGATGTTTAATATCCATTATAATATTTAATCTAATATTACATACATATATTAAAATGTCGTGTAAATTTACCTTACGAAGCATCTCCTCGAGCGACTCCATGTCCAGTGCGGAGTTGTTGTTCTCGGTATGAACGGGTTGAACCATTTGTCACACTTTTTTAATCGTTCTCTTCCTAATCACTCGCGCGTTCTTATAATCACACTTTTTAATCCTCCCTTTTACACCACGATCCGATTACCAATCATCGTCGTGTCCTCTCAGTCATCGCTTCGAAAGAAAGCGAATGAAATTTAGGTAAAACATCAATCTTTTACTTCACACTAATAATAATATTAATATGTAGTGTATAATTTTCTGCGGCTATTGATAAGGCCAAACAATTAGATGAAAACGTCTTTATTTAAATATGTCGACGAAACGTTTCGATAACACTGTCGTTACCCTCTTCAGTCGAGAAATTTTTCTGTTAAAACGGAGAAAAACGTGAATTTAAACCATTATTATGTAAATTTTGTGAATTTAAACCATTATTATGTTACTTTATTACTTATCTTTTATTAATTTATGTCTTATATTTTATATTCATATCATCTTTTATCTAATAATTGTTATACTAAGTTTTGTTCGTTTTTCTCCGTTTTAACAGAAAAATTTCTCGACTGAAGAGGGTAACGACAGTGTTATCGAAACGTTTCGTCGAAATATTTAAATAAAGAAGTTTTCATCTAATTTGTTGGTCCGATCAATAGCCGCCGAAAAAATATACACTGTATATTAATAATATTACGGCCAACTTCAACACTCAAGAAATTGAACTAATAATAATACTAATAATATACTCTTGTCGTATACGCAAGCGGCTTCTCCCAGTTATGTTAATAAAGAAATAAATATTCGAAGCGATAATTAACTTCAGGAAAGTTGAGGTAAAGTAAACACAGCCGCGAGTATATGGCGTTTAGAACGTTTAATCAAACTGCCGCGAGTAACGAATATGAATTAAGTGCGACAATTAATTTCGAAACACATTTCAATGTAGATGCGAGGCAATTATTCCGAATAAATCTCACGGTCTGATTGTTTTAGGGGAATGATATTACGTTTGTGTGTCCGTGGGTTTCGCCGTGGATTATTTTTAAACTAGAAATCCAAGGTGCAGGTATTCAACGTATAAACAACGGGAGAATTAAGTGATAATATAATTATAATAATAATAATTAAGCGATAATAATAAAAACCATTCGATCTCGAGAAGCGAGTCGGGGATAATAATTAAGAGACGTTGAACATGTAAAGGACACGATAATTAAACAATAATAAACTGTTTCGTCTCGACATTCATAGGATTGTGTAGGGGTGGAGAGGGGCGAAGGGGGGGAGGTGAGGAGAGGTCGGAAGGGGTCAGAAGGATATATCTCTGATCCGAACACAGGGACTATTTTAACCGACATATAAATTACGACGCTCGGTGAGTCGCCTGAGAGCGGACACTTAGTCTTTTTGCCGGTGTGCTTTCGAACTTTTCGTCCTCTTCCGTGCTCGGGACACGCTAACAACGTTAATGTGACGATTAAAATATTAATCAATTATTCCGAGGAATAGTTTGCCTGAAACGAACCGCGAGTGACTATTATTAATATGTATTTATATTTTTCCTAAATTTCATTTGAATCCGTGTGCCTCGGGATAAGAATATTAATTTCCTTACTTTATAAATCAGTGCATACATCTCTCCGCTGTTTTATCATTTTCCAAAATCATGGCATCATGAAAAGGAAATAAATCGTTCGACTTAAAAACAAGTCGTAAAATCGAAATAAATCGTCGAACTTAAAAACAAGTCGTAAAGCAGAACATCTTATTCCCATTCTAATTATTAACCAGCGGGTAATTCATGTTCTACCAAACAAGATGAAAGAACCCAAAATATGTCTAATGTTTCTGGACTCGGAGAAAAATTCAATCTCTTCGAGCCCGGCATTTATCAACATCAAGAAGATCGTTAATTCAATTACGCTTCCAATATGTATTCGAGAGTGGTCGCATGTTTTATCGCGACCCAGAGAGACTCAACGAGAAGCGATAAAGTTCGAGAGGCGCGAAACGGAAGACACACGGCGGAGGGTTAAAAAGAGAAGAGGATAAAAAAGAGCGAAAGAAATGAACTGGAAGGAAGGAGTCACGGTATCGGAGGGTGTACGAGAACCGTCTTTCGCTCTTTTTTACGTGTTTCTCCTTTTCCACGCTTTTTTTACGTGTTTCTCCTTTTCCAAGCTTCTTTTTACATCCCTCTTTCCTTTCCGCGCTTCGTCCGTCCACCCTCTCGCACCCTCTTCACAGTCTTACGACTATTTTCGGGCGATGGGTATTTTTAAGCCTCGTTTGGAGCTTAAGCGGCCGATTTCTAAGAGAAAGAACCCTCCACCCGCCCCGCCGACCGCGTTTCCTGCTTTCGTTCGGGAATAACGCTCGACGAATGTCCCGCGGGAAAATACGCCGGCTGCGTCATCTTCCAGGACGTAAATCGAGATGCGAATGAACTGCGCTCGTACGATGCTCCAATTTGTGAACTACTTCCAACGACAATCTTGTTTCTATATCTAATTATATCGTTGTTATACAGGTAAAATTCATTAACCTCTTAGCTACTGTACGCCACTATAGTGGCATTCGCGTATGTCATCTTTTTGAAGGGGACACCACTATGGCGGCTTTCCCGTGTGTCGTCTTATAGGTTATATTTGAGGTTATTACTTTCGCGTAATGTATTATACCTTCGTTAGAATCGCGTGTAATTAGACTGACATTATACGATTTCCTTTTAGACGCGAACAACATTGGGAGATAGAAAGTTAATATACCGCCAGAGTGTAATTAGAATTATTAATATAATAACGCGTGCGAGAGTGGATGGGCATCGCGCGTATGTCTTTCATCAGGGACTAACAGCTTCCTATATCTCTTCTTTCTTTAGAGTGTAACTCTCGGAGATCTCCCCGAGGGCGAGGTTGTTTCCGACTAATTGAGCGACGTCACTAAAAGAACCTAGGATGTCGTTCCTCCGCGTATCCCCTGCACCCTCCACTTCCTCCACTTCCTCCACTTCCTTCACTTCACCTTCCCCGTAGTCTCCGCCGGCTGTTTTTCCATACCGGGTTTCTTTTACCGCCATCTTAGGAAATTCAGGCACAGCTTGATTAGCCCCGCGGCACCAACCACGTTCATTTATTACCGCAGGGAATATATGAACATGTTTTGCATTCTTTTTACGATGCACCCATTAATGGCTGCCGCCGGATAAAAATAAACCTCGTGCCGAGGATTTGGAAGTGGTAACGGATGGATGATCGGAATGCACGGGGTTGAAAGAAACAGTGTGATTAAACGCCGGATTTTCACTATTTTCAGAAGACCCTGAATGCCGGCATTTCGGGGGTGCGGAATGTTCAGTATTGGTTCGTCTAGTTCACATCTTTTTATGGGTGGATCGCTTTTCTTTATTAATTGCGTTGGGAGCAATTTTTATGATACTTTCGTCTAACAGTAATATTATATTTAATGATATGCTAATAGTTCCAGACTTTCGGAGCTTTGAAACTCCAGACTTTCGGAGCTTTGGAGTTCCAAACTTTCGGAACTTTGGAGTTTTAGAGTTTCGATGTTCCAGAGTTCCAGAATTTCAGAATTGTAGACTTTCGGAACTTTGGAGTTTCAGAGTTTCGACGTTCCAGAGTTCCAGAATTTCAGAATTGTAGACTTCCAGAACTTTGGAGTTTCAGAGTTTCGGCGTTCCAGAGTTCCAGAATTTCAGAACTGTAGACTTCCGGAGCTTTGGAGTTTCAGAGTTTCGACGTTCCAGAGTTCCAGAATTTCAGAATTGTAGACATCCAGAACTTTGGAGTTTCAGAGTTTCGACGTTCCAGAGTTCCAGAATTTCAGAATTGTAGACATCCGAAACTTCGGGGTTCCAAAGTTCCAGAATTCCGGAACTTTGGAGTTACAGATTTCTGGAATTTTGGAGTCGCATAGTTTCCAAGTTACAGACTTCCTGTAGCCGACTTTACCGAATTCGTCGAAAGTAAGGTGCAACATGTACTCATTCCTAATTTTCTTTGGTGAAGGCAAAAATGTTACACCTAGCCAGACACTTTTTTCCACGAGCCGCGTCTCGTAACTCTTTCGAGCATGCGGATCCACTGGAGTAATTTACGAATGTAAGTGCCAAGCAAATTTACGGAGTTAAACGAGTACCTCGTAATAACCCTCTCTCGGGCTCGCGCTCTTTAAATTTCGAGGCTTTGTGTCGTGGAAATGAAACCGACGAGGATCATCTACCGACATTATTGTTGTAATAGAGTTTAAATGTTTATTGTTGCAGAATGCTAGTCTTGCCACGGAATAATTACTTATTTTTATACAAATAACCTTACATTAAAAACGTGTGTCAATCAGAAACAATTAACTCTTACTTTAAGTTTATCACACTCTTCTTCAAAAATTGTTCTTTGACGGCAATTAATGCTTTTAAAATATCGAGATATACATTACATGTTAATTGCATGTAAAACTTATATAAATGTATTATAAACTATTAAATAAAATATCAGGATTTCGATTGTTAACGACGAACGAATATTCGCAACAAAAACCAGCTAACCTTTCAATTATTTCCTTATTTATTTACTTCAAGTTATACGAAAGCAAAATCTACCTAGTATCATTAATAATTATCCAAATTAATCGTTAAACAAAAAATCGCTTAATATTCCTCGCAAAGCGCGAAACTATCTAAGAACACCGCAAGTAATAACCCAAATGAAGGTCTCCAGAAACATTTTGGTTCATCTCCATAAATCCAATGAATGTGGAATTCGCGATTCATTCGATCGCTTCTTAAAAGGTCGAGCGACAAAGCGAGTCGAATAGCAGTCGAATGATTGACTTCGACAAAGTATTATAATAAAAGGAACGCGACGATGGAAAAGGCTTCATCGACACCGAACTCAATAAACTGCGGAAGATAATCCAATGGGTGGTGAAGGGGTGGTTCGACGAAACGTCGATTAAATGACATTTTTTGTAACGCGTTTAACACGGCCGTCAAAGCAGTAGAGGAGAGGAGAGAGGAGAGGAGAGGAAAGGTGGAGGGATCGGCACTTTGGTCTCTCTATCGACTGACGTTCCACCGGTACACCACTCGAGGCTTTATCTCGAAGCTGTGATCAAAGCTTAATTGAAAAAGGGCCAGGCCCCTTCTCTTTCGAATGGAAACTGATACCGGGATACGAATACGATCGACGATCCACGCTTTTACCTCTTTTTCGTTACCGATGTACACACACATACATGTACAATGTACATGTACGTGTGTATACTACACGAATGTTGTTCACCGCTGCCGTTATTTCCTTCGGGCCGGTTTCGAACGAAAGATTAAAAGGCAAACGACGATGCAACAACAGTAGCCCCCACCACCTAACCCCTCCATTCAACGAAGAATACGTTTTGTTTTCTAACTGACAGTCGACGGGCTCGTTTTTTCGAACAAACGTATCGTTACGTCATCCACGATTAAATGTCGTTTGTCTTAATCTTTTACGTGGGATGATAATCGAGGCTCGAGTTGTCCCGCGAAATAAAGACGTCTTGTTTAGCGAGTACTTTGATGTTTAGATCTTGAGATGGATTTAAATTTAAAGATGTAAATTCCCGGGGGAATTATCCGGTGATTGGATACAATGATTAGTTTGGAATCTCTCCTGAATGGTTTTCAATATTTAATTAGTTCTTGGAATTCGAATTGTTGTAAGAATTGTAACAAATCCAACTTGAATTTTAATTTATTATTGCGACGGCGAGCAGGAGAAATTCCATTTAAATTAAATTTAGAAACTTAACGTATGGCGATAGAAAATTGAGTGTTATTAATTTCATATCAGTTTAAGAACTTTAATCAAATACGATGAGCGCGAATCTAATTTTTCGCTCGTTGAAGATTCAACCACCAAAAACCTATAATTTTAACATCATCCGAAATAATCTAAATTGCACAAAATCAATATTCAAACTGTACTCTTTCCACAGAAATCATAACTAATAAAAACAAATTATCTGAGATAAAAAATAATGCAATTATAAAAAAACAAGACTATGTTCAACTTTGGCTCGAAATGAAGAGGCACGGTAAAAGTCGGTGTAGGTAACTCTCATAGAACACGGTTTCGATATAACGCGGTACTTACAAAACGCGGTTTCGATATAACCCAGTACTTATACAACGCGGTTTCGATATAACCCGGTACTTACCCAACGCGGTTTCGATATAACGCTCTACTTATGCAACGCGCTTTCGTTATAACACGGTATTTATATAACACGGTACTTACACAACGCGATTACGATATAACGCTGTACTTATGCAACGCGGTTTCGTTATAACGCTGACTTATACAACGCGGTTTCGTTATAACGCTGTACTTATGCAACGAGGATTTGATATAACGAGGTACTTAAACAATGCGACTTCGATATAACGCATGTATTATATATAATTCGCGTCTCGCACAGCACGATTGTCATAACGCGACTTATCTCTGGCACCAAACTCCCGCGTTACACGGTTACCTGCACCTTAAATCGCTACGATAAAAAAGCAAATACCTTCAATGACAAGAAAGACAATTACGAACGGTTAACAATATCAGTTCTTTGGAAATTTGCAATGAAACTCGAAGCATTCAGGGGAGCGCACGGCACGAGTCGACGCATCAACAGGACGTGTCGAGTGAAAGGGGATCGAATAAAATCAGGGGGAAAAAAGAGATAGAAAGAATGCGTGATTAACAAGCACAAAGGCGGCGGAAAAGCAATGAAACCGATAGTACATTCGTAGTTTAGCGAGTCCTCGAAAATCGTCGGCTCAGCACGCACTCAACGATACTCCTCTCCTTTCTTTCCTATCTTTCCACTTTCCACTTTCTTTTTTTCCATCCTCTTCTCCTACAGTTTTCTCGGCGTTTGTTAACTGGGTGGGAAGTCGAAGCTATGGAGGGTAAAGGGTGGTGTGGGGTGTGGGGTGTGCCGATTAATTACCAGAGTCGAAAGGATCCTTTGATTTTTCTCGGTGGGCCGTGCACCGTGCACCGTGCGCTGTTTACCTGCTAATTAGTATCGTCGCGCTCGCACACCTTTTCTAATTATCTTACCACGATTTACCGAACGAACCTTCGACCGTCTTTCTGCCGTGCGCCGGAATCAACAACGCGGCTGATTCACTGTGCGAAACTCCCGATGAAAAAGATCACTGAATCTTTAACTGCAACTTTTCGCAAACAAAAGCTGCAGTTTGCGCGGAAAGAATTATGAATTCAATTTAAGGAATTGTTCAATGCAAATAGAAGTTAAGTCGTTGGATGAGAACGGATCTAATGTCGACACTTTGGAGTTTAATCGTTTTGAAGCTTGTTATAAGTTTCGTGATATAATTACATTGTTCTCTGCTCTTCTAAATGTTATTGTATACTTGTAATAAATACAACTTAGGGAATTATTAAGTTGGCAACTGAGTTCGCGACCTTCATTAGAAACTTTAATTAAACAAACTTGATTAGATGAAATAATTATTGTACGTATGAAAATCGTATCGCAAAAATAAGAGCTCGAATGATATTAACGATTAACAAAAGTAATCTACAAATAGGGTTGTTATAAATAATAAATGAAGGTACAAAATAAAAGTTTGAAAATTTAGTTGCTGATTTCTGTAATTATGTAATTTTTGATGTAATGGCGTGAGATTGGATTTGTTTCGAGGAGTATTATGTTAAGCACTTTATTTGTAGGTTTATTTGTAGTTAAGATATTTTATTAATTCGTATCGAAACAAGCGGCTGAATTACCGAAAGGTTGTTAAATTATTACGGTGGAAATTGTTATTATTTTATAATCGCCTTATTGTACCTTAAATTGTAAATAAAGAGTCGAGGTACTTAGATGTAGTTGATTTTCATCATCGACTTATTAATTGAATTAATAAGAAGTCAAAGTGTTTCGAAATTAATTTCGTCGCTTAATATCATATATTCATTCTCTTGAATTTAATATTTATTTATTCGGAGTAAAATATTTAATACCACGAACATTCGCAAAAATTGAGACAAAAATTGTTGATGCAATGAAAGATTTTTTTAACCCTTATATTGCCAGCCGGCCGATATATCGGCTTAAATTTAAACGCAGTGAAAATAATAATTAAATTGTCTTCCACATTCTTTAAGTTTGAAAAAATAAATAATAAAATATAGTTTCAGAACACCGATATCTGCTTTACATAAATTTATTCCCGAAAACATTCATATTCGTCAAAAAAACACCGGCATTTTTCGCACATGTCAAGTGATGGGGGCTGGCGGTAAAAAGGTTAAATAATTATTAAACTTTCGACATCTTAATCCAGATTCGAATGTTGAAGATAAAATATTAAATCTTTAATAGAAAAAGTTAATGTTTCAAGACTCGAAAGTTCAAGATAAGCTATTTAAAGCGTTAATAAATAAAGTTAAATTCCTAAACTTCCCATAGCAACGTCAAAAGAAACTGATATAACTCGATCAAGTCACGACCTTTAATCACCGTCGTAAAACAACAAAAATACAATGAAAAACATCGTAATTCACCTGACACATCGCGCGAATCAGAAGCCAATTCCCTTCCGGGATCGAAGAGTCCATCTTGCACGGTGAGAGTATCACAGAGGTTTGATGAGCACGTTGATCGT
Source organism: Nysson spinosus (assembly GCA_910591585.2). Classification (NCBI taxonomy): domain Eukaryota; kingdom Metazoa; phylum Arthropoda; class Insecta; order Hymenoptera; family Crabronidae; genus Nysson; species Nysson spinosus. The sequence continues at coordinate 16,639,046 of OU342830.1, forward strand.
AACACTGTTAACACTGTTATAACACGGTCGCGCGTGAATTCAAGGGTCGATCCAGCAATGGAGGGAGAACGGAAGCGTGTTGCTTCCGACGCGGTTCACGGCCCACTGAGAGAACTTCTGTCCCGCGAGCGAGCCAGTTCTATGGAACCGCGAGGCAAACGGAGCGAGCGACCGACAAGGACGGAGCGATAGTCGGGGAGTGTCAGTGCGAGAGAGACAGAGCGAGGGAATTGTACGTCACATGCGCGCGCTGTGCGCCTAAACAAAAATCCGACCGCTCTACCTCCCTCCCTCTTATTTACACCCCCACCCCTTCCCGACCGAAGAGGTTCCTTGAATTACCAAACATTTCGAGCTTCCGCGTTTCAAGATCATTGGCGATATTTGTTTTTATGCGGATTTTCGTGAAAGGCATGAAAGGAGTGAATCGAGGTTGATGCATGGTGTCATATTAATGATTAATAAGTACCGATGAGTGTACCGGCATATATGGCGGCTAATATTAATTTTCGTGGAATATATATTCTGCATAAATTATCGAATAGATTATGTTACTTTAAAGTGTTGTATAGTAACTTGAAGCAATACTTTGTTGCTGACATTTTTGTTCGGGCTTTATCGAGTTCCATCTTTTATTTGTTATGGATATTCGTAATGTAACTTGGTGCCGTTGAACTCAGGTTTCTCGTTGCCTTTGACAATTTTGGAATGAATTGAATTTGTATAGCTTTTTGATGTCAAGCTATTGGGCTATTTTTAAAAATCGAGGGAAATTGTAAAAAATGTTGTAGAATATTACGCATCTAAATACTCGCTAACACCTATTAAATTGCTAAGATATTCCATAATTTGTGTAACTAATGAAATTATTACATTTGCAAATCATTTGATAAACTATAATTTTCTACTATTTCCAAAAATTCAATAGATAATATATTAAATTATTATCAAATGGATGTAGATGATAACGGAATATGCAACTCGTATTTTCACTCTGCCAAGAGAATTCTCTTTGTATTTCCACCGTGTTTTACGTGTCTTCGAAAATGAAATCGTAGAACATTTTGACGAAGTAAAATCGAGATGTTTTATTCTTTTTGAAGGTAAAGAAAGTCCTTTTAAGAAGAGAACGATCCATGATGACTTTCTAAGAGACTTCGGTTCATGGAAATTGGAAAAGTGATTTAATATCGTAGAACCTAGGTTTTCTATTATTTTTGGAAATCCTCGGCAGCCCGTAACTTTATTCGAGGACGAAGAGAATTTTATTGGGTTCCTTTCGTCGCGCTTCTCTCGAAGTAAAACTCGGTAAAATGATTTAATACTGCGAAACCCAGATTCTCCGTTACTTCTGGAAACCTCTGAAGTTTTCGTAGAACGGAAATCAATTTTTGGAAAGTAAGTCATTCGGTAGTTTTACGGTGGAATCGAATCAAGTAAATTGATTCTGGAGAACTCGAGTTTCCTACTATTCCACTAAAATTATTTCGTGCAGTAATTCGAATTCCATTTGAGAAACATCTATTGTCATCCGATAATGTTTCAAAAAATGTCCAAAATTAGTCTATGAATAATTTTAGCAATTTCTGGAATTTCGTCGATTATATTGCCATCTGATAAGGTTTCAAAAAATTTCCTAAATTATTCTATGAATAGGAATAATTTTAGCAATTTTTTGAAATTTCGTTACTTATATTGACATCCGACAAGCGATACAAAAATTGCCAAAATTATTCTACAAATAATAATAATTCTAGGAATAATTTTAGCAATTCTTGGAAGTTTATCGGATGGCAATATAATTACCGTGTACGCATCAATTTGTGACAATAAACATTGCCACGCTTTTAAGTTTGCTTTAAGTGAATTTAAGTTCTTCAAGTTGGCACCATAACAGATTATTTGAAATAATAACTTAAACAATTATAATTTGGCGCAGAACGATATTCGAAACCCTGGGACTTAAATTAAATCCCGATTGAGTTATGACACTTTCAGTGAAAATTCTGCAATTTGATTTGTTTGGTCGCCAAACAGTCGGGTCTCATGCCCAATGTTTTCTTTTATCACATCTTCCGGTCCCATAATAATATCACAGCATTTTATGGCGGAACCCAACGATATAGTAAAATCTCGGCGATTTCCAATCGCACTTAATTACCTTTTCATTCCACACTCATTAGTTATCAGTAAAGTGATAACGGTAATTCGAACGCGCTTATCGCTCGGACTTCAGTTAATGAAAAAAGATGGAATTCCGAGTGAAAGTTTAACACTAGAACTACCGAACATAAACTCACTTATGCTTACACATTTATTTATTTATATCAATTACGGCTAGAGAATTGTAAGTTGAATTGTAAGTTGAATTGTAAGTTGATTCAATTATTTGCAATTATTAACAAATAAATGGAGTTAGATAAAGTATGTGAAAAATGATTGATTACCTTCCGGTATCCCAAATAAACTCGAAAATAATGCGCCGTGATATGTTCGAATAATTTCACTAAAAATGGCAAGTCACTTTAACTTCTTCCGTAGTTCTAGCGTTAAAGTAATAATATACATATCGACGCGTCGATCATTTCGACCTATTACGCGCGAGCCTTAATTTCCCTCGCGCGTAATGGACACTTCCGGTCTTGTTAAATGCGTTGCTTTGACTGCCGAGAGCGAAGTCAACGCCAGAGCGCCACCGAAAATATTGTCCGCGGTCAGTTTCCAGACAACTACACGTGTCTTATTTCGTGCGAGTAAAACCACTTCTGGTTGGTTAATTTGGAAATAAGCGAGAATTTACGACGTCTGAGTATCTCGTTAAAGCGTGTCTTACCGTTATTACGAAATCCATTTATTCCGCCAAACTCTCTTCCTCTCTCTCTCTCTCTTTCTCTCTGCGGAAACGTACCTGAAACAAGGAAAGAAACGAATTAGTATCGTTGGACTTTCTACCATTTACTTCGTAGAAGCGTATAAAACATAATCATTATATTATATCATCTATTATCAAACTCTATATAAAATTATTATATAGGCATTTAATTCAATAAAATATATACACACACATATATATATATATAGATGAAGCTCATAAACTAATATATAATATAGTAATTAATAGGCAGCGAATTCTTAGTTTATAGTAGTCAAGTAAATTAATATATACTTGCTTTCGTAATATACAGTAATTAATTTATTTATATGATATATAATATGAACGTTATTATTGAAAATAAAAAATATCTAAAAGAATATCAGACGCATATCAGAACGATCATCGTCGAATACCGGACATCCCATATCACTTAAGGCGGATCGGTTAGAAAGGGTTGATTGGACGGAGAGGCTTTTCGGCAGTTCGCGTTACGATCGAACGTGACCGGTGAAAACAAGCTCCACGGCTGTTCTAAAGATGATTAATCGATCCGATAGATTAATTAACCCGCGGACCAGTGCGGTTTCATTACGTCAAGGACGGGTTGAAGCGCGGGGTTTAGTCGAGGGGACTTGTCGTCGGTCCCCGGCTATGTCGGGAATTTTAGTGAAATTCCACTTGACCGTTTTCCATCCCCCGCCTGCTTCGTGTCGTGAATTTTCAGGGTACCGATCACGCGTGATGCTTATCATGCGCGATATTAATGAAAAATTCTTATCGTCCACCATACTCGGTGCCACCTGCTACAGTAATTATTGCGAAGTTCGCGAACTGGGTCAGAAGACCCGCGATATGTGCATTTCCTAGTGTCAGCCTGATAAAGAATGACAGAGGTATAAAGTACACTTTATTGGGGGAATGATAAAGGTCGTTCCAATTACACGTGTATGACGGCTCGGATAGATTCCTGACCTTCCATTGGTGGACACGTGAGACGATCATGTGATGGAAGGAAACATAACGTTTGTGAAGCGTATTTTGAATTAATATATATATGAATATATATATTTTTTTTTCCATGAAGAATATAAAATATAGCCAATTGAAATCAATAAGAAAAATCATTCATGTATATATAAAATAAATGTTTAAGATAAAACATTAAAATGAAAATGAAACATTCTATTCTATGTGCAATGCAAAGGGTTAAAGAGATTTTGACGATAAAATGATTGCAATATTAAATAGACGTAAATTTAAGAAGTCGCCTCTCGGGTAGAAAATATTAAAGAAATTTTTATACTGAAATCATTAACACAATAAACAGACATAAATTTAAGGAATCGAATCCGGGATTAAAAAACATTTTTGGTTCGTGGACGTTAAACCTCAGACTGATATCAATGTCGAAGATTCGATATCAGGGATAGGGTAATCCTGGAGGCATCGATAGCGCGCAAATAGGATCGAAATCGTTTCCACCGGAAACGCAGTCCCGGCGAGCAGCTTGGTCTTGCCCTTTTAAAGTTCGCCTAAGTGGATTTTCGGGTGGAATCAGCGATAAACTTGTCGGGAGGATCCTCCAGTTCGAAGGGCGAAGTAGCATGGAGGAGATGCGCGCAAACAAAATCAATATTTAATTTAACGGACTTTTGTCGTACTTTGACATCTCAAGGAAGAAAGAGGAGAGAGGAGGAAGAAGAAGAAACGATCGTTCGCCTGGCAGGAAGGAAGAATACAAGAATAGGAAGAAAAGGAGAAGAGCCGAGGTGGTTCCTTTCGAATCTTTGAAACTCGATAAGGTATCTGAAAACCGTGCTCTTCGAGAGTCCTCTTCGAAGACTCGGAGAAGTCTATCCCGTCTATCGGTCCGCGCATTTATAAGCACGCACGAGTTCCTTCGGTGGACTCTGAAAAGCATTTCTTTCCTCGCGTTTATTCGACGCTTCTCCGTTTCTACGTTTCTCCGTTTCTACGTTTCTCCGTTTCTACGTTTCTCCGTTTCTCCGCTTCCTCCACGACACCCGAGTATATCGGAAATCTTTATAGATACACGGTTCACGTGTATCCACGTTCCTTTATGCTTAATACAGCATTCCCGATGCGCGTGAAGATTCCCAAAGAATGCTGCTCCGTTTCCCTTCAAATATCACTCTCCGCCTTCCAACTACCGAGTGCGTACTTATTTACACACCGATTTCTATATAAATTATAACTGGAAGATGCAAGGTAATTAACCCCTTGGCGTACAAATAAAACGGAATTTGATGTGCCCGAAAAATACTGTTTAATTTGACTCAACTGAACAGTTATGTGCAAGCTGAGAAAGAGAACGTTTTATTTTGAAATTTGGATTGTTATATAACATTTAATCAGACTGATGTATAATGTTAATGGAAGACAATTAAATAACATTATAAAATAATCATTTAATAATATACTGCACTGTATTAAAAATCACAGACCCGCCATTTTGTCTGTTTCGGTAGTCCCAGAGTTAAACGAGTCGTCCTTTCATAAAATTATTACATAATCCAAAATAACGGATTTATTATAGACTGTATTTTTTATCGATCCGAGCAGAGTCTCGGAGATTCGTTAATTTTTCATTATCATCTTTGATGACTTTTGACGCAATAAAAAATAAATATTATTCAAGATAATAGAAATTCAATGATAAGCATTTTCCAAAGGCAACAAAATGGAATTATTCCGGGAAACATATCGTTTCGAATTATCCCATAAAAACATTATAACCCTACGCTCTCAAAATTGACAATCCGTCCGCCCACATTAAAACGCTAATTAACAATCAGGCCCGTATCAAACAACGAGATAATTACGATACCATAATTAGTTTAGGATAACGTTTAACGTTGAATCGTGGCGGGGGTGGAATATTTCGGAAATCTCGTAACATAATAATCATAAAGCAGTGGTGGGACAATGTGGCAGAGGGGTGGGGGGTGGGTGGAGGGGTCGCGGGCGTCCATTTAGCGGTATAATTGGTAAATGTCCCGGCAGGTGAGGGACGCCGGGTCCATTCGCGGCCGTTTTAATTAAATTCTTGTTCAATTTGGCCCACGTTGTTCGGTCAAAGTAACTCGAACGACATCCCCTCCACCTTTTCCCTCGAAAAGAACACCGGCAAACGTTACATAAAGTTACATCGTATAAATCTATTCGCGGCGTCACAATTAGATACTAATTTACCTGGAAAACGCTGGAAACACGGGAAACGAAATGGCCGGTCCGCGAGAGGGGAACAAAAGAGAAATTAATGTTTACCCGGCACTCGTGTCCTTTGTGCGCGATACGGTGGTTGGCAGAAGTGTTCGCGCACCGCGGTATATTTATGTAAATAAAACTCGGTGGAACCTCTGTTTTGTCCCGTCGGAAATACTCCTGAAAATACTATTATTCATGATTTATTATTGATTAATGAATTAATAACTATTAAAATACAGTGTTCATATCGTTGGAACTATTGTTGCATTGTATCCCTTCGTATATTATTGTATATAAAATGTTAATATTCGAGTGTATTTTAATTTTGCAATTCCATTATTAAACCCGAAAGCACCGATTCTCTCGCAGAATAATAAAACCATTAATCACTCATATTTATTTACCGTATTCGAAATGCAACGATAACCATTAAATCCATGCAGCGGGACGAGGACTTTGTAGCTACACATTAATTTTTAATATCCTTAATAACCATTCCATACATCCTCCATTATATTATCACTTTGCATGATATAATATTACATTAAAATTAAAAATCACACGGAGCCACCATAAGAAACCATTATTATGGAGTCGCAATAATAAAATTCTAAACATTCGCGGCAGTTTTTAATTTTTATTATCGCGCGATAATAAAAAGGCACAGCAAAATCGTAGCGAAGCGTATCACGGCAGGCGTTTCGTTCGTTAAAATGAAATCTTCAGATCTAATGTTCCACGCTAATGACTTTCAATTTCGCGGTTCCAGGGAGCATTATTTAGGGAAAAAAGTGCACGAAATAGTTTCGCCTCGGCGTGTATATCTGAGGGAAGCAAATTACGGGGAGAGAGAGGAGGTGGGGGTGGAACGATAATGCAAGGGGGTCACGAGAAGAATGGGAAAAAAGGAAGCGAGTAGAAAGAAATGAGCTTAATGTGTGGCCCGGGTTTTTAGTGGTGGTTCGACACACCGACGTTCCTAATGAAATTTAATAACACTCGGGGAATCCGTCTTATTAACTTATCGCACAAGTTTCTTTCGTGCATTTTACAAAGAAATAATAATAATAAGAAAGGTGGAATTTATTAGCACGTTGAGTGCCATTCGTGTCACAGATGACCACCGATGCCAACACTATCGGGTTGGCCAGTGTCTGTCTGAGACGGTTTCTGCTGTTTTTAACACAAAAAACTACTCGTAACCTATAAAACAGATACGCAGTCTAACAGCTGAGAGTTTAACGTATAATTGAAAAAAGTACATTCTGTTCGGTTACATTTTTTAATGCATATCTTGATTGGAAGATGAACAACGAGAAGATGTATTGTAAACGTGTTAAAATAACGAAGTATTATTGAAGAATGCGTGTTTTGTTCGATAACCTCATTCGACCTTTTCGGAAAGTTCGCGGTGCACTTCTTCCGAGAAAGGTTTTTGATTTACCGGCGACATATTCGAGGTGATTCTTTATTTCGTTCGATGAATCATATGTTTCTTAACGCGAGAAATTGTTTAACGAAGAAAACTAAAATTCCCGGATCGCAATCTTCCGCAGAGCTACCAGCGGTTCGCATGGTCACGGCATTGTCACACGATTATTAAACCCTGCAAATGTTACTTACAGTTTTTGCAGCTTCGATGCCTTCCTCGAAGCAGTGCAAAGTCCCACGTCCAAAATGTTTCCTTTGGCTGTCCATTTTTCATTGCACACACCAAAACAACGACGATCTTTGTACGACACTGAACTGCACGGTACGAACCAAGAAACAAGTATGGCGTCTCGAAAGAGCGTTAACGGGACGAACCAATCACGCTCGTTTGCCTAATAAGGTAGCGCGCGCGAAATTCGAGAGAAACTGTGGGACAATACATAAAATAACGAAACGGTTCGATCAGGAATTGACGTCGAACAAACCGCGGATTTAACGATAAGCAAACGGAAGGAGATCGAAACGACAAGGTGATTTTTGTCTCGGTGAAGATAAGCACGGATTTCCATCGCGTCGTGAAGGTTTGGTTAGGCGAACTAGTTGGAAATCGACGAAAACTCGACGCGATTCGCACGAATCGTATAAGATCGTAAAAGTGTATGCTCGTCGGGAGAGGAGGGAGGAGGGAGGAGGAAGAGGGAGAAACGTAGAGGCCATTTGTCGGCACATTTATTGCGAGGTAAACGATATACGCCCTACTGGATTTTGCGAAATAGTTTGTAGAGCGTATACGAACTCAATGATGCAACGATAAATCATTGCCGTTCCTGCAGTCGAGATACGGCTCTACTCTCTACACCTATATACAATCTCCTCGGCATTGATTTCCATTTACTAACACGTGCAACCATACCTTTTGCCTCCCGCGACTACGGATTTATCGTAAATACTGAACCCCATCCACTGTCAACCGCAGATTCTCATGTAATTGTTGTCTTGCGGAAATTTATTTCTTACACCGTTACGTATAAATAACCAAAGTGCTTCGAGGTCCTTTGGACCGTGTATATGTCGTTGGTAAATAATATTCATCAAGTAAATAAAACAATCCAGAGACGGAGAATCCGTATTTAAATTCGTATTAATAACGAAATTCGCGTTGAAATTTGTCCTGGGTGTATACCTTCAAAAATGGTCAAAATATGAAAGTCGCCAATTTTACTCTTGAAGGGCTTAAATCGATGGTGGATGATGTATAAACATATTCTAGGACGATTTCTGGTCGAAAGAAGCGGTTAAAAAATTTTTATTGGTCAAAAATGGGTCGAGCCAAAATCGCAAAAATGTGAAGGGGTATACCTTCAAAAATTGTCAAAAATTAAAAGTCGCCAAAATCATTTCTAAACGACCCAATTCGATGGTAAATGATGTATAAACATATTCTATGACGATTTTGGGTTGAAAGAAGCGGTTAAAAAATTTTTATTGGTCAAAAATGGGTCGAAAGCAAGTTGAAAAAATGTGAAGGGGTATACCTTCAAAAATTGTCAAAAATTAAAAGTCGCCAAAATCAATTCTAAACGACCCAAATCGATGGTAAATGATGTATAAACATATTCTAGGACGATTTCTGGTCGAAAGGAGCGGTTAAAAAATTTGTATTGGTCAAAATTAGTCGAAACCAAGTCGAAAAAATGTGAAGGGGTACACCTTCAAAAATTCTCAAAAATGAAAAGTCGCCAAAATCATTTCTAAACGACCCAATTCGATGGTAAATGATGTATAAACATATTCTATGACGATTTTGGGTCGAAAAAAGCGGTTAAAAAATTTTTATTGGTCAAAAATGGGTCGAAAGCAAGTTGAAAAAATGTAAAGGGGTATACCTTCAAAAATTGTCAAAAATGAAAAGTCGCCAAAATCACTTCTAAACCACCCAAATCGATGGTAAATGATGTATAAACATATTCTAGGACGATTTTGGGTCGGAAGAAGCGGTTCAAAAATTTTTATTGGTCAAAAATGGGTCGACCCAGAATCGCAAAAATGTGAAGGGGTATACCTTCAAAAATTGTCAAAAATTGAAAGTCGCCAAAATCTATTCTAAATGACCCAAATCGATGGTATATGATGTATAAACATATTCTATGACGATTTTGGGTCGAAAGAAGCGGTTAAAAAATTTTTATTGGTCAAAAATGGGTCGTTCCAGAATCGCAAAAATGTGAAGGGGTATACCTTCAAAAATTGTCAAAAATTAAAAGTCGCCAAAATCAATTCTAAATGACCCAAATCGATGGTAAATGATGTATAAACATATTCTAGGACGATTTTGGGTCGGAAGAAGCGGTTCAAAAATTTTTATTGGTCAAAAATGGGTCGACCCAGAATCGCAAAAATGTGAAGGGGTATACCTTCAAAAATTGTCAAAAATGAAAAGTCGCCAAAATCACTTCTAAACGACCCAAATCGATGGTGGGTGATGTATAAACATATTCTAGGACGATTTTGGGTCGAAAGAAGCGGTTAAAAAAATTTATTGGTCAAAAATGGGTCGATCCAAAATCGCAAAAATGTCAAGGGGTATACCTTCAAAAATTGTCAAAAATTGAAAGTCGCCAAAATCAATTCTAAATGACCCAAATCGATGGTATATGATGTATAAACATGTTCTAGGACGATTTCTGGCCGATGCAAGTCATCCGAACGATATAATTGAACAAACAATAGAAACATATTTACAGAAAATGTACTTCTGACAATAAGTTTGTAAGGCGATGGCAGTTAATAACGGCACAAAAGCCGAGTAAATAGTAAATAGTAAGGTGAATAAGAGAGGAATTAAGAAAGCTCCGGACGTTAATGGAGACACAAAGAAGTCAAGTGTTGACTATAATTACCATAAGTGCTTAGAATTCGGATAGAATCGGTTTACGTAGCTCGTTATCCAGACTTCTATTATACGTCCTTTAGCTGCTTCTAATCTCGGCGAAACGTTAGAAAGGGAATAACGAGAAATTCCGGGATGAGGGTCTACTTAAACTAAAATCGATAGAATTAATGACTCTCTCTATATATACATACATATGTATATTCTATATATACATATATACTCAGTAATCTCATCCCTTCGAACAGTTATACAGAGACAAATCCAAACTACTCCTTTTCCTCCCATCGTTTCTCACTTACTTCCACTTCAATTACAATTCCACTTCAGTTAAAATTTTATTTCGGCGTTTGTTCATTTTTGTAACATGTAACAAATTATTAATACTTTTTATTCGTTTGTTTTATTCCGGTCTGGCCTCAAAATATTCTAAACATCTTGACATTTGAGAATATGTTTTACTTTTCACAAAAATGACAATTTAAATAGCCAATGGTCACTCTTTACGCATGACGAGTATAGTCCTCATGACACAAAATCGTGCCACTTCTCCATGACGAGTATAGTCGTCAATCACAGCTAACTGGTTAAAGAATAATGCAATATCGCCACTTTTTAGAATTATATTTCAACGATTTATCATTATGTCTAATAAATAAGAGTTAAATTGGGAAGAGCTCTGTAAGCAGCATTTTTAAAGAAAGATCACATCTAAAAAAAAAGTTCAATATTGTTTGATAAGCAATTGATGCGGATTATCCTTTTTTGGACGATTAACAAAACGCGAATATTATCGCGTTAATTAATTAACGCCATATTAGCCGATCAAAAGTGCACACCGGTATTCAGGATGAATATGAATATGAGATATGAATATGGAGGTGTACTCGAAGAATATCGATGTTTTCTCGGGTATGGAAGCCTGGCGATTGTTCCGGCCACAGGTACTCGAGCATTGAGAGCAGACACTCGTATTCCCGGATTTGAGGATTCGCAGTGGAAATGGTAGGAGAGTTCCATTTAGCCAGTGATTCAGCAATGATTTCTCGATCATAATGCGAATCCGCCATTTCCCGATGATCGTGCGTCCTCCGTGAACCGAGAACCGCGAATCAGCTTTCCGGGACATTAATAAACGAAGATCTACTTTCTCATCGAAATCTCTCCCGCACTTTGTATCGCGTGCATTAAGAATTCAGAGCGGAAAATGAGGATCCGTAATGCTTGTCCGTTTCGTAATTCACCGACTACTGGAACCCATTAAACTCTAATTATTGGCCCGAGTCTATCATTACCGGATGCGGCTGAATGATATCATTGTTACGGATCTCTGACGAGTGGAAATTATTTTTTTTAATTATTAATATTGGAGACTTAAGAATTGGAAAATTTCGTGATAAATGGGGCTGCCAGATTGGACCGAAGTCAAGTTACGAAGTTCTTGGAATTGAAAATACCATAACTGAATAATAAAGCCATTTCGATTTAATTCTTTCCGAGTAAAATCAGTGTTATTGCTAATCCTAAATATTATCATATTATAAGTAGTTTCGTTAGAAATTATTCTGATAAGTCTTATCACTAGAACTACCAATATACTCAGTTATGCTTGCGCATTTATTTATACATAAATTACGGCCGGAGAATTTAAGTTAATTAACGGATTCAATTATTTCTGTTATCTATATAAAATAAATGTATATAACATCTCGAACAACGCGCCGTGGCATATTCGAATAATTAATCTAAAAATGGCAGACAAGTAATTCTGCCTCTTTTCGCAGTTCTAGTGTTAATAATTTCGAATCGTTAGAAATATTATTTCTAACATATTTCAATGCAGTGCAGTTCTTCCAAATACGTTCAAATCGTTCTCAGCTTCTGTTGATTATAAACTGTTTTTAAACGATTAATAAATACGAGGTATTTAATAAAATATATTACCCGATTACGATAATCATATAATCATACTAAAGTAACAATAAAAGGGTTGCATTCGAATACACCAAAGTCCGAAGAAAAAAGCTTCGGAGGCCGTAAACCGGTCGATGATATTCAAATAGACAATTTATATCGTATAATCCAATATTAAGGTATCGCGTATGTACTCGAGTAAGCGACTTCCCCAGGTTCCTCGAGTTTTCATTGGGCGAATCGCGTACGTGAGGACGACCCTCGAAGTCTCGCAAACAGGATACAGTGGTTCCTAATAAAAACTGCATTCCACCGTATCGTATTCCACTATTTGCCGAGGCGGATCCCCGGAATCGTGCTCGTGTATCGCGTGTAAACGACGCCAAGTCGAAACGGCCTCGAAAATCCGCGGTTACATCGTGGCCCGGCTGGAAACTCGGTTCCTGCTTCCCCGGGGGGAATACCCGTTCTTCGAAATTCATGGTTCCCGGTTGTTCCCAGTGGTTCAGGATGGTTTCCGATGCAGAGAGTACTTTATATAGGGTGTATCATAACATGTGAGGTCCAGTCCGCGAGTGGATGTGAAAATAACAAAAATAGTTCATACGGACGTATGTTCTATTTGAACTTGTTTGAAAGTTATAGCCATTTTTCTGTCTCAGTAGTCCGCAACGGCTTTGCTTGAGAGAAGTTGTTCGAAGTTGTTCGAAGATGTTCGAAGTGGTTTCCGCCAGTCTGTATGCAGCCTCGCAGTAGTCGCGTAAGAGAAGTACGCACTAATTCAAAAATCCCTGGTGTGTTTGAAATTTGGTGGCAAGCTTGTTCTACGCATGCTCGAAGTAGTTCAATACTGATAATCGCCGTGGAATATACAATTGCTTTTAAATGATCCTAGAAGTCAAAGTTTAATGGATTTAAATCTGGAGAACGAGCAGGCCAGGGAATAAGTCCTCCACGGCCTATCCATCTTTGTGGAAATCTTTCATCCAGGAATTATCTGGCTGCAGAAAAATGGCTGAAATATGAACTTTTTTAAAATATTGTTATGTCTGCTATCCACTCGCGAAGTGGGTCCCGCATGTTATGATACACCCTGTATATCCCCAAGAATCCCGGTTTCCAATGACACGGTACTCGTGTCAGTACTAATCCGTACTAAGGAGGTTAGACGTAGGATGGTGGCCATTAATTCAGCAGAAACCAACCCCCAACATCTTTTCTCCCTCTCTCTCTCCCCTCTCCCTCCTTTTCTCACTGAGGAGAGACTCAAACCCCGTCTACCACAAACGGTACTCCGTTTCCTTCCCTTCGTTCCACCGATAGCTTTGCTTTCCCTGCATCGCGGTTGCTTCCCCATCCATCGAACCAAAGGTTATCCAATATTTAGGAGACTACGGATAAACGTTGGAATTCCGTTAATTGGTACTTTCGATTTATACCTAATAAAATCGGTGTTAGTTCTACTCCGAAATACTTTTACGTTATCGGACGTTTCGTGACGCGCTGAAATCCGTGGTATACGATACCTCGTGATACGCGCCCGTAACGTCTATATAACACAACGTCTCAAAATAAAACTGTTTAAGCGCTCTACAATATATTCGTTATTTTATATCGTTATCATAACGTCAGACATATTGTAATTGTTACGAATATCAGCGACATATTTGATTCGAGTTTTAGTAATATTGGCATTGGATATTATTGGAAGATGGCGGTAATTATCGGCGCGAGAGGGTGATGGTTGAAGCAGGGGGTTGCTCGGTGGTACGGCGATCTTTGCGCTGTTTATGACAATGATGGATGGTAACTCGGGTAATTCATCATTCTCTCTTCTTCAAGTAAACCTTCGATGTCCCTAGTCTTCTTTCTCGATTATTTTAGCTCGATAGTTCGATCGATTCCATCGATAAATTCCATCGTTAAAATCCATCGCAGAAATTGCATTTCAGATGGCTAGTATTTCCATCATCGTATCGCGACTTCTATTCGCGAGTTTTGATTCCACCTTAAACCGTCGATTCGAAACTAAATAACCGCGCGAGTCAATATCAAACTACGGACTACGATCCATTTATATTTCTCTTCGGGATTCACCATAAATCCTTGATCCGAAACTAAATGTCCGTGGCAGACAATATGGAACGATAAAGCACCGTATTTCCAGGTTTTTATTGATACATGATCCATTTCGAATCGCGAATCCTAGACCGAATGATCGTTGCCGTCAAATTCGAAGTACGATATATATTACTTTCGTATTGGCGAATACCGAGAATCGATTTCGGATCAAATCCGCCGTAAACAAATATTAGATATTAAAGTAAACGAAGATGCATCGTTGTTGATGGTGAAATATATATTGTGATGCCGATCTGTCATCCATTTAATATTCGCCTGATTCAAATCCATAATTCGCGATGAAGAATTTTTTTCATTTATTTATTTATATATATATATATGTATATGGGATACTTCCCATTAGAATACGAGGATACAAGCACAAGATGTAGTCGAATTTATATAAATTTATATAAATAGACCAAACGAACAAAAAAGTTCAATCAAACTAAAACAAAAGGTATTCATAATATCAACTCGATGTGGATCATTAACTTATCATATTAACTCGACTTCGACGATTAATTTGTAATATTAACTCGACTTTGCGGATTAATTTCTAGCGCTGACTCAACTTCGCTGATTAATCACCAACACTAACTCGACTGCGACGATCCGACAAGCATAATAATTCACATGCAAATTCAAACCAGAGTACATCCAATAATTAATAAAATTCCCTTCAATCCCAAGTCTCTTACGAACTCGCGTCTCCAAAAAATTGATAGCAGACACAAATATTCTCGAATAATTCGCAACAATAATACTCGCAATAATAATAGCCAAGGAAAAATATGGCGAGCCAAGAAATCGAGTGTCTCGGAGACGATGCGATTCCATTCCACATTTACACGGTGGTGTAATATTTAACCGATATTTCGGCGGGAATTACGTGTCCGTGTCAGACACGTAACTCGTAGGATCCGAGAGTAGACGATATAGGGGGTGAGGGGCAAGTGGAGAAGAGAGAAGGGAGAAGAGGAGGGGAAAAGGCGGATGCAACGAGCGTTGACAATATAACTGTAAAGCCGTCGTTGCCGGCGTCGTTGCGGCCGTCCGCGATCTTCGTTATTCCCGGCGCTATTTTCGCCAGGACGCTCCTTGCGACTTCCGGCAACGGGTTCTCGAGTAACAAGCGAACAACTGAAAACTCATATCACAGCAAAAGTGGAGGAAACAGGGTTGGGGGAGGAAGGGGAGTGGTTTTATTATCGGGTCACTGCCGTAACTGCAAACAAACTCTTACTTCTTGGACATTCCCACTCCTCCATCTCACTTTCCTCGATTGATATCGTTTATCCTATTTTCTGCTCCGACTTGATTCGGTTATTTTTATCGCTGCATTCTCGTGCTCTTATCAGCGTGATTATTATTAGTATGTCGCACGTGTGACGTAAACTATCAAATAAAAAACTTGTCGGGAAACTTTAAATGCTATCATGCTAGCCCATCCCAGGAAACCTTTCACTCGGCACGGACGAATTTGCGTTCGTTCTGCGCAGGTCCCCACCATCAGTCCCTGCTCCGAACACGCTATTGGCCTTAGTCCCACTGTGACGTCACAGAAGTCGGGCATAAAGCAGTGGTGGGAGGAAAAAGTAGCGGGGACTGCGCGAGCCGGGTGAAAGGTTTTCTGGGATATTCGGATCAACTTAACCCTTCATGTCGACCATTTTTTATAATTATTATTGCAACAAAAAAATCAAATGAAATGGAGGTACAAAAACAATCTACGATACAAGACATGTAATAAAATACAGTTTCTAATATAATACAGAATATCATGTACATTTTATAGTATTATAAAATGCAGTCAATTATGAAACACAACTCGTAATAATACAGTTATTAATTCCTCTAAACATCAAATAGGGAATTTTCAAGAGATTCTTAACGACAAGTCGCCCGACGAAAGTTAGGTTAGAAACGGGTTTCAGTGGAAACACAAAGACACATCATGCCGTACAGTAATTAAACCACCATAATGAAGTAATGAAATTTATAACTCATCAGGGAAGAATGTCGACGGTCCGACATTGCGTACCGAACTTAAAGTCATCCTCGTAATATCGTCCCTCGGTGAACACGTTTTCTCCCTTTCACGGAGCGCAGCCTGGCGGCAGAAATATTATACGAATCCGAGGAATTACTTTGAGCATCGGGCCACGATAAATAACGAAGTATTCCTTGAATCTTTCAAGATGTCTTTATTCGGGGCAGATCAAACGGCCGGGGAAAGGAAGCGCCGAAGAAAGCAGGAAAGAAGGCAGATGGAGAGGAGGGTGGCGGTTTAATTTATAAATAGTATTACCGGGAAGAAGCACTCGTACTTAATGACCCTTTAACGGATACTTCCGACTCGTGAATACGTTGTACGGATCACGAGTGACGGTTCGATGGTTCGACACACTTTGAAAGATTAAGTGGAATTTAATATCTAAAGTAGTTAAGTGTAATCCAGATTGGAGTACTTTTAACACTGGAAATATAAGGATTGTTTTAACCCTTTGCGACCCTATGTCAAGTGTGACTAGACATCACATTTTGTTGTACTTCGCTCTTGTTGTTATATATATTATATTTTTGTTATATTTTTGTATGTGTTTAAAAAAATATATATATACTTTGACTGTATATACTTGTCATTTGAAACGAATATAGCGCGGACCGGCTATATTAATAAATATATCATATATTGTACTATATTATTATTATTATAAAACAGAGAAATACGAAATTAACAGTCGGATTACCGGCGTCATTTAATGGAAACTTTTCGATAAAAGTTTTCTGACGTGCAACCCTTTAATTATTTCCATAAACAGTCCCACTTCGTATGGAAATCTAAAACAACGTCGCGCTAAATTTTCGTGAGATATTCACATAAAGAAATTCATTAAAACATTTCGTAGAAAAAAGTTCGGTATAATATTCGCACAGGGAATTCATTGGAATATTCAGTAAGTACATTTACATAAGACACAGGACTTGCAAAAAAAGAACTATAAAATACCTGCCGTGGTTCGAAATTCGGAAAGGAAAAAAAACGCGTGCAATCGAAGCGTAAGTAGAGAAAGCTTCGAAAGCATCCAACAAAAGAGGTAGAAAATATCTAGCGGAAAGGGGAGGGTAATCCGGAGGAAGGAACTGAATTTCTCAGACATCGATTTAAAAGCGCAGCGGTTCCTAGGTGGATGCCGATGTACCGAGTAACTTCGTCCTCCTTTCGTCTGGTTTTAGCGGGAACGGTGGAATCTTCGGTAACCGAGTCGGGGAGGGATGGGAGGGGGTGGATTTTCACTTTACGATTCTCTCACCTAATCCAACTAAAGGTCCCTCGTAAGAGAGAAAGTACTGTTCGTGACGAGTATTGGACCATTTTTCCCTCTTTCTTTCCCTGCCTCTTTTTATCCCTCTTTCTTTCCTTCCGTCGCTCCTTCTATCTTTCTTCCCCTGCCTCGCTCTCCTTCCGTCGCTCCTTCACGTTTTCTGTTTCCCTTACTCTTTCTCCCTCCGTCCCACTGTCTTTCCCTTTCTATCCATATTATTCAACTTTTCCTTTTCCCTTGATCATCCTCTTCGTTTCTCCTCTTTCTTTCCCTGTCTCTTTTTCTCCCTCTTTCTTTCCTTCCGTCGCTCCTTCTATCTTTCTTCCCCCGTCTCGCTCTCCCACCGTCGCTCCTTCTCGCTTTCTGCTTCCCTTACGCTTTCTCCCTCCGTCCCACTGTCTTTCCCTTTCTATCCATATTATTCATCCTTTCTTTTTCCCTTCATCTTCCTCTTCGTTTCTCCTTTAATTCTACATGGACCGTGCTACGAGGTCCAACTATTCCGGCGCAGTTACCACGCTCGTCTTCGTCCTCTTCACGAAGACCGTTCGTCCGAGCCGCGATATTTCTCGCCGGTTTTATCGCATCGTAATTGCGCGATTGTCGCATGGAAATGGAAAACGTTTTATTATTATAGTCGTAATACGAATTCATTATCGTACCTTAGCCAACATGGAGGACGAACTCCACAGGTAGAACGAGGATCTCTCATCTCCAGAAACTTTCGTATTATTATTAGATAGCCGTGCCGAAGGAGTTTCATTTCATTTGGGAATTTTTCGTACGCAAATTTAAACTTGACCAAGGAGATAGCAGTTGATATCAATTTCATATTTTTGGAGCGATTTGAATCGATTTGATGACATGATATAAATAAATAGCAGGAAAATAGGGTTTCTTTTACAACTCGGTTACAGAAAGTTAATTATTAGAGTTATAGATTATACTTATTGGAAAACATAATTAGTACAGTTTTGATATTATTAGAAAGTATAAATATAGTTATTGGAAAATTATGACTATATGTAATAATTAAATATAATTTTACGATTACTTGGTTCTTATGTTTACAATTATATTGTACTTATATTAAGTATCATTTTTAATTGTCTTTAAATAAAAGCTTCCAGTGGAAAAATTCGAGTAAGTGAAAAGTAAAGTCTATTAAAGGTCGATTAAAATTAAGAAAATCACGAAAATATTGAGGTGTTGTTTAAGTAAAATCTCGAGCTTATCGCGGAAAGGAAAACTGGGTTCGAGGAAACACGAAATTTCATTGGAAACTTTCCCGGCGAATTTAATTTACCTTGAAAATCTGATTATATCCCGGATTAATTATAATCACGATAAAAGAAAGTTCTCGCGGAAGAGGATAATATTATGTTATTAAATCGCAGGACGAGTCACCCGTTGCGCGTTAAATTAACAAATATAATTAACCCCTAAATAATGAATTCGCCAGAATTCTGATGCAAGTTTCATGCAGAAACCTTGGAAGTAAATCAAAATTGAATTACCTTTTTAATTAACCCTTTGCACTCGAGAGGCGACTCTCCGTAGCCACTCAGTTTATTGTGGCAATTCTTATGGCGACTGAAAGGCGACACTAAGATTTTCTTTAATTATATTTTGTCATTGGACATTAAATCACCGACAATTTACTTCACTTTACTTTAACCGTCAAAATAACGAGATTCGTTCGCATTTTGAGGTTTTCCGTCAAAATGAAACTAGCATTAATTTCGCAAAAAAGCGACTTCGCTTCGCTAGAATTCTGACGCAAGTTTTACGCGAAATTCGCGGGAAAATAGCCGATGAAAGTCGACGGTGGAACGACGATAAATAATAGTAAACGACACATCGAGACGGAATAAAGGGTGAAATAATTAACGCGGCGCCAGAAATTCCGTGAAAATTACATTTTTCCCTCCCCGTGGCCGCGACAATTTCTCATTTTCATTCGGACCATGTGCGGGAGAATGTACTAATTAAAATTCTTGGACACAAAGGAGAGCTTCGTGTGAGCGCGAAAAATAAAAAGAGTGAAAATGGAGGAGGTTCCGGAGAAAAGTACCGCCGCGAGGGGAGGAAGTGCAAAGGGATGGAGAAAGAGGGTAAAACCGGGGAAAAAAGGAGGGTTCCCGGTGGTTACTTCTATTCCCGGATAGGAATACACGCGAAACGAAGGAACCATTGTTCCGTTTTTATTCTTACCGTTCCAATATTTACATAATTATTTATTATGATGTGTTTGCATATGAAATTTAACTGAAGAAGTTAGGACATGAAACGTGATGGGATTGCATCTACGCAATTAATAATATTTATATACATATCAAATTTATATATGTCATGATAAATATTATTAATACATATATATATGTAGGATAACGTACAACGCGATTTCATACAACGCGAAAGGTATAACGCGATTTCATACATCGCGTATCGTATAACGCGCGTTCCTACAGCGCTAAAGATATAGCGACGACTTTTTTCGTATAACGCGGTTCTCGTATAACGCGTTACACAATAAAATGCGAAATATAATTTTATTAATTTCCCGAAAAACGGGATTTCATACAACGCGTACGCGTATTAACAGCGTTATACGGGAGTCCACTGTATTTTTTCGAAAGAGCACGTAACGTTTGAAGTACTCGCTAGGCGATGTAAGTAGACGATGAAGTAAAGTTTTCTGGAAGGAGTCCGATTGGTTGAACGGGAATGCAGACGTAAGCACACCTGTTCGTGAGCCGAGGAGTTTCTAGCATTGAATTAACTCGGAACAATATATCGTTGGGTATTGTATACCAAGCCGTTGTTGAGCTTCCCCGCTCGGCTACTTCATTTATCAAGTTAAACAATGGACCACTTCTTCCACCCCTCGCTCACCCCTCACTCACCCCTCACTCATGCCACCCATCCAAGAGGGCTATCAGCCCTCTTCGAGATATCCAGGGAAAATCTCTTCCCTCCTTAGCCATCACCCTTCAAAAGGTTTTCTCCCTTTTTCGCTGAAATTCCGGGAAATCCTAACGCCGCATCTATAACGCTTTGGAAAACGCCAGATTTTCCAAGCGATTTTACATTTATTAACTCTTGCCGGATGTCAACGCATCAAACCTGACTTGATGTTAGGTCGGCGGTTTACCTGATCCTTACATAAAAAACGTTCCACTAACAATTCCATAATTACTGAAATATCATTGCGTAAACTAAACTGGGGAGACAAATATTCGTACATTTGACAATCGCAAGATTCCTTCTGTTTTGTTTGGTTATGGATCACTTGCTTCGTGTTCGTTCTAACGTTTACTTTAACATTAAATTTCAATAGAATATAAAAGCTTCGAGCAAAGTTCCAGCAATAAAATGTTATTTGAGAGAGATACGCTTCGAGGAGGAATTAAAGCAAAGAAGGACTCGATTCTGTAAACTCGTCGTAAGAACTGTCCTCACGATTTCCTCCTTGGAAGTAATTTCTCGTCGTTTAAGTGGAGGGTTTAAAATCACTACCGCGGGATAAACGGTGGTTCAATTAGCTTTAAGTCCCAGTCAACTCTGTGATCGCTGCTCTAACTGTTTAATGGTACATAAAACATACTATGGAAACGGTACTAACGTTTTGCCATTATTCGAGGGGACTACACGCGCGAGTATCGATTCGATGCTAAATTTCATGCTAAATTCGATGATAAAAATTCGATGAAAAAAATACGATGAAAATATACGATAAAAAAATTCGATAAAAAATTCGATGAAAAATTCGATGCTACATTCGATGCAAAAGTTGAAGCAAAATTCGATGCTAAATTCGATGTTAACGCTTTTAGTACCTTAGAGTCGATATATCTTTCGGCTTTCCATTTTGAATAGAAGTTAGGCATGTAATGGCACGCATAAATTAATAGACACCTCACAAATCGGATATTTTTCAAGGTTTTTTTTACGGCACCCAGAAAACTTGTAAGGTACAATATGGATTAAATTCGATACTAAATTCGATGAAATGTTTTTTATAAATTTTCGTACTATTAGGTACGCGCATAAGTTCCCGCCGTTTTCAGGTGACACAGTTTATGTATTATACCTTCTTTGAAAAGAAACAAATGCAGTTAAAAACTTTGTAGATCGACGGAATAAGGTCACAGAAAATAATGCAGAATACTTTGACGAATAAAAACTATTTTTCTTAAAAAAAGATCAAGTTCGTTTGATATCATAAAGCGGCGAGAACTTATGCACATACCTGATATCTTCCGCGGTAATAATTCCCAGTGAAATCACTTCTCTACGACGTAATCGTAAAAGTAAACTCGTGAAATTATTTCTCGTGTATTTCGAGCGGAGCAGGCAAAGAGAGTCTCCTTAAGGGCGTCCTTTACGAGGGTCGAACTGTTTTCCTAATCGGGGAAAGATAGAAATTCGAAAAGGAGGGTGGACGCGCCGTGGAAAAGGATGCTTTTAGAGGTAACGAGGAAATCGTTGAAGACGCGACTTAAAGTACGCTATACTAACGGCTGAGATTAGGGCATTAGATTCCCCGAAGCGATCTTATTCTCGTCCCGAGGAAAATCTCGGACGATGAAACCCGCCTCCAACCATCTCCACCCCTTCTACTCGCTTCTATTCGCCCTCATCCGCCTCCATCCGCCTCCATCCACCTCCATCCGCCTCTGCCCTCTTCAAAATCTCTTTCGAGAACCTTATACCGGCGAAATCTCTTTCGCTTCACGATCTTGCCTTTCTCGTGATTCACCGAGATCTACCGCCATTTTCTTCCTCTCTTCCTCCATCTTCTCTAAATTTCTTCCCGGATCACCGATACTTCGCCCGAACCGTTACAATTTTAACGAGCGCCATTCCAAAATCGGTGTATTTAAATTTCCGCTTCTAAGTCAGAAGTTATCCGCAAACGGACTCAACGTCGGAACGATTTTTATTATCATATTTTATCATTAACGCGTATTCCTATAACGCGCCAAAGATATCGCGACCACTGTTTTCATTTAACGCGAATCAAATATGTCGCTAATATTCGTCACATTTAGAGCGTTAATTTAAACAGTTTCTTCTTTAGACTGTATATAATAGTTACGAACGCGTATAGCGAGGTATCGTACAACACGGATTTCCGGCCAGCACTCAGCTTGTTTAAAAGGAAAACAACGAAGTCTCGTTCCGCGGCCTTCGCCGAGAATAATCGTAAGTTCCAAGCGCGATGCGAACTGCAATTTATCCGGTCAATTACAAGGAATTGCAGGAAATGCAATATCCGAAGAAATAATTCAATCGTATAAATGGATGGTGCAGCAGTTCCGAGGGATTCTCGTGAAAGATCGAGTCGGTCGGAAAGCGGACAGTCTCATTGGTCAATAGAATATAAAGGGAGCTTTTTCAATTAAATTACAAACTTTCGAAGACAGGAAACAGGTGAGAGTGGAAGGGAAAGGAGAATGAGGAGGAGAAAGAGAAAGAGAAGGGTGAAAAAGAAGATAGAAGTGAGTGGTAGCGATTTGGGGGATGAAAGTGGCGGAGGGCATCCCTTCCCGGAATCGTAGACCCTTATCGCTCCGAAGGGAACCGCTTGACCAAATCACTCGATAAAAACTCCATCGAGCACCTTATTTTTGTTCCACTCTTTCTCTCGATTTAAAACTCTCCCTATCGCCGTACCCGCGGGTCCTATTCGATCAGCCAATTTATCCCTTATTCTCCTTTATTCTCCCAATCGAGTTCAGCGCCACGGAAATGCTTCGTAATTCAACGAATTATCGCTGAGCCCGTTAAAAATGACAATAATGTGATTAACCGATCGGAGATCTTCCCATCGTATTTAATTGCTTCCAATTAAGAGCCGAACATAATATTGTTAAAAGATTATTCTACAACGATTTAATTCTCTATTATGTTATACTAATTTATTAACCAAGTTGAGAGCTCCTGGTCGAATTTAATTGCGAATTTAATTGCTTCTAATCAACAGCAGACAAAATTTCGTTAAAAAATTATTTTGTAGCGACTTAATCGTTTATTATATTATACTAATTTATTAACTAATCTTAGAGCCCCTGGTTGTATTTAATTACTTCTAATCAACAGCAGACAAAATTTCGTTAAAAAATTATTCTCTAGCGACTTAATCGTTAATTATATTAAACAAATTCATTAATTAATCTTAGAGCCCCTGATAGTATTTAATTGCTTCTAATTAACAACAGACAAAACTTGGTTAAAAATGAGTCCTGTAGCGACTTAATCGTCTATTATGTTATCCAAAATTATTAATGCTATTTATAACAATATCCATTTTTATTTGTACTACTATTACGTACCACTATTATATATATTTCATAAAAAAATGGAGTAAAGTCGAACAGTAAAAAATACATATGGCGTGCGCCACGGAGATAGGGAGCTAGGGACGAGATACGTTGGAAGAGCGGGAGAAGCGTAGATCCAGATTTGCAGCATCCTTCTCCGGAGGTTTTAATCACTTGGGCCGTGCATGTCCCCGGCCATTGTTTTCATTGTCATCTCACGGGCCATTGTTTCGTCTCAGAAATGAACTTCCGTTCGAACGCGTCCCATTAATATTTTCACGGATGAATCCACGCGTGGACCTTTTTATGGGGTTTCGTTGAAAACAACTATTCGATCACCTTCGAAGCGGGACGAAAGGGAACGAGTTGAAAGGGTGGAAAAATAAAAGCGTTGATTTTCGTCGAATAAAAACGAATCTAATTCAAAATGGAAGTTGCCCCGAAGCACCATCGATATTTTCGAGCGCGAAGGGCACACCGCGGAAATTATTATGGAAATAAATTTCCTGGCTGTTCTTTGTTTCCGTTTACTGGGCCGGTTTCGAAAGCTGGGCCAATTTGGAAAAGCAATTAAATGAGTATCGGCGGGAGCCAGTGGGGTGGTGATTTTTCTGGATACATCGTTGCAGTCCTGGTTTATGCGTGCAATAAAAAAACATTCGCGTGGAAATAACCGTGTAACGCGGTGCGTACACTACCGGCTATAAGTTTGGGATCACTTGCTTTGTTCATTCCAGCGTTTACTTTAAACGTTAGAATGCACATTGAAAGTAAATAGAATATAAAACCTTTGTCCATTTTATAATGTTACCATTAATATGAAACTATTTTCTTGCCGTGCAGACACATATTGTATTGGCACCTGGGTGTAATAAGATTTTGTTACCTTTAAAATCGGTCGGCTCCGTTTATTGCTATCGCTCGGTTTTTAGTTTCCCCGCAAGAAATGACTTTACTACAAGAAGGTTGGCGAACTATGCAGCAAGAAACATTACGCAAACTTGCCGGGGTATGTCAAAAATATGTAAAATAGTAATAATGAAAAAAGGGGGATACTTCGACGAATCGCGTATTAAGCGAAATGTATAATTAATATAGAATCAAATATACGAGATTTATACGACTCTTCTATCTTATAATATCGACGTACATCAACCTACAGATATATCCAAAGAAAAGTATACCGTTCCATTTTATAGACAAGATATTTAATAATTTGATTAATAATAGTAAGTGATCCCAAACTTATGGCCGGTAGTGTATCTACCCCATTGCCATATTCTACTGAATTTCGAAGTGAATACGGGATCCGGGCTTGACCGATCGCGTGTAATACGAAGCGGGATTTGCCGAGCCCGTATAAAGCCTGATCGAAATATTCCAGTAAAACCCGCACTCTTTACGCTTCCTGGCTAGTGGTGATTAATAAAACTGCGTTTATCGGCGAGTGCAATCGCCATGCGTTTCCTCTTTGACACCGTGTTACTATTATCAAATTCAAAACTGTGTGTTTCTTTGTGATTCCCCTGCAACTGCTATTACTTCTATTCGATTCGGATGATATTTTATTTACTCGCTCTCTGTATTCCAACTGAGAGCGTCAGCTAATTAATTCGCGGAAGTATTAGCCATAAAACGAGTCATATTTTAATATAAAATGCAGAGTCTGTATTTCTTCCGTCTGTTTATGTTTGCCGGGGGAATATACTACTAGAAACGTTGTAGAGGCCTTCTTGCAATTTATTATTAATAATACTACTAATTTCTATAAAAAAGGCATATTTTCTCCACACATTGAGAAAAGGCCATTGAAGAAAATGGAATGTATTTTAATCAAATAAATATTATATCGTAGAAAATAAACTAAGTAGCGACTGAGAGCTGACATTAAGATTGTCTACATCATTCGTGACAATTTAAAGTGCAATAACAAAAGCAAACCGGAATAAACTTTAATATCGTTTTCGGTAGCTGCATTAAACTGAGTGGCGACTGTCAGTCGCCTCTCGAGTGTACAGGGTGAATTTCCAAAGTGATAAATTATTCTTAATTTATCGCCTCGATCCGAGACACCATAAATCATGAGATTAGGTGATTGCAGCAATCATCCAGATTACGGTTGATACGCGAATCCTAAGAAAGCAAGGTGAGACGAAGGTGAGAATAAAAAAGAATAAAAAAGTATAAAAAAGCGGGCGTGGAATCGTTTAGCGAGTCGGAGATACGGTTCTTCTTTCATCAGGGTATTAGTTGAAAAATCGAGAGCAGCGAGAACAAAGAAAGAGTAAAGCGTCTGTCCGGAGAAAAGCCAGAACAAATGGCGGAGGAACCAGGGGAACCAGGGGAAACTGGAGAAACCTCGAAACGGGCTAAACTCCCTGAACCGATAAACTTCGTCCAGATAAGTTTCTCAGCTAAATGGGTTCGCATTACGCGAGTAAAGCTTCCCGAAAGCAACTGGAAAAAATCAAATCCTAAAAATGGGAAGAGTCTGCACGCCGGACGCTGGACGCTGGACACCGGATGCGCTGGATTTCGTAAGAGATATGGGTCGCGTTAATCGAATTTGTCACGTTACTTTGGTCTCCCAGGGTATATAACTCGAAGTGTAATGGGAATTTGCGCCGGCTATCTGGGAAATCACACTGCAACTACATTTCATTGGCCAGACTGGAAGTCTTTCGAACGATATGTTTCTTGTCATTATAGTTTATCGCTTGACGATAATGAAATCATTATTTTATTATGGCAGGAGGGTGTATGCGTAAATATTACCTTTGATATTAATAAGATATTGATAACAGATATTAATAAGGCTGATATTAATAATGTAATAATGTTCATATAATGAACACATTTACCTTAAAATCATTAGACAATTCCGGATGCAATTTCACGCAAATGAAATAAAATGAGGTACAAAGATACTTTAAGTTAATTAACTCAAATCTTGTATCAATCGACGTACGTATATAAAAATGATTGTGTTCGATAACTGAAATTAATAATTCTGACTAAATAATATGTGAATATATTTTAAATACTTTTACTTCATCGCACGTAATTTAGACTCGACGACAGGGATTAACACTAGAACTACCGACCACATACTCGGTTATACTTATATATTAATTTATACATAAATTATGGCTAGAGGGTGTAAGTTAATTACTGAATGTAATTATGCGCTTTACGTATATAAAATAAAGGTACATAGAACTTCGAACTACACGCCGAAGTATACTCGAATAATTATATTAAAACTAGCGAACCAGTCATTTGAACCCAACAACAACGGACAATATATTCACTTATATTTATACATTCACGTATACGTCCTTAAAAATAAGGATGAACGGAAAAACTAAATTAACCGATGTAATTACTTCCATTATACAACGCGAGCCAGAAAAATCACAGAGAATGGAATCTTATAAATTGAAACATTTTTATTAAATTCCTAGGACCCAACATTTTGACGAGTTCCGCAGTTATACTGTTAAAGACAGTTCCTTCAAACGTGCCGATGCTCGGTTCCCAAGAAAGATTCCGATATCTATCAATTACCCCGAGTATCCATAAGTCTATCCATAACTCCATTGTTCACCACCGATTCGATCCGATAGATCACGACGGCTCTCAAAAAGAAATATAGTGGTAGGTGTGCCCTGGAAAACTAGGAGGCTCCCTTGACGGGAAGGTAGCGGCGTTAATAATAATGGGGAAAGTTGTGCGAGCGAGTGTACATCTATACCCCTCTCGACTGTGTACCCCATGACAAATTACACCCCGGGGTTTTATTGTTGTTCTTCTTAGTTCTTGCCTTCGGTACCCACTCCTACCACTCAGCCCCCTTCCTTCATCTTCTTCTTTTTCTTCTTCTTCGTCTTTTTCCAATTCTTACACCTTTCCCGTTTTTCCGCCGTCTCCTAACAGGTTCCCTTTTCTCTTAGCTAGCTACTGGTACTTTACAACCCGCGAGAAGCCAAACTTTAGCGCCACCCCCTCGCCCTCCACCCGCGAGACTAATTAATATATTCCACGGCGTACCACCGGTTGCTCGTTTACCAAGCGGCCCGTCTTCGGGAGGAAATCGTGTTGCACGGGAATTTGTCTCTTATAACGCGTATAATTTAAAGTAACACTGATTTTCATTATATGAAAACAGTAGTCGCGATATCTTTGGCGGGTTATAGGAACTCGTGTTATACGGGAATTTGTCTCTTATAACGCGTATAATTTAAGGTAACACTCGATTTTCATTATATGAAAACAGTAGTCGCGATATCTTTGGCGGGTTATAGGAACTCGTGTTATACGGGAATTTGTCTCTTATAACGCGTATAATTTAAAGTAACACTCGATTTTCATTATATGAAAACAGTAGTCGCGATATCTTTGGCGGGTTATAGGATTCGTGTTATACGGGAGTCCACTGTATATAGTCTACGACCTTGCACCTACATATTTCTTTCGCCACTCCTCGCCACTTTGGTATTACTATAAACTCGTTACCTAACACTGCACGTGAGACACTTCGAGAATCGATAGAACTCCGTCGTTACACCTTTGTTTTTATTCCTCGATGCTTCTCTTCTCGTACTCCGAATCTCCATCGTCGGGTTTACTGTTTCAAGAGGAGCCCGGTCGAATAGTAGCGTGGAAATAAAAAGTATGTTTACCTTTCGATTGTTCCATTAAGAGCGAGTACGGTAGCGAGGGACCGATCATATAATCTCGAAGCCCGACCTTCTAGGTACACGAAACTAAAGAAAGCTCAATAATCCCGTTAAGGTGACTACCTTCCAGTGTCTTCACGTGGTCTTCCCACGAGAAAACTACTCGCTGTGCTTCCCCTTATCCTCCACCAACCACCCGTTTCAAGGTATCGAGTTATTTATTATCGAGATACGGGAAAGAACTAAATTCGAGACCTAACAGAAGTGGAGTTAACAAGTGGGACACAGTATCTTTAGTTCCCCGTATATTACACTTACGTTGCAAAAAATATATCAACTAACGAGTCATATTTTATATTATATTAATTATACATTTCGCTTAAGACGCGATTCGTCGGAGTATTCCACGTTTTTCATTATTACTATTTTACATATTTTTGACATACCCCGACAAGTTTGAGTAATGTTTCTTGCTGCATAGTTCGCCAACCTTCTTGTAGTAAAGTCATTTCTTGCGGGGAAACTAAAAACCGAGCGATAGCAATAAACGGAGCCGATCGATTTTAAAGGTAACAAAATCTTATTACACCCAGGTGCCAATACAATATGTGTCTGCGTGGCAAGGAAATAGTTTAATATTAATGGTGAAATTATAAAATGAACAAAGGTTTTATGTTCTATTTACTTTCAATGTTCATTCTGACGTTTAAACTTTTGACTGGTAGTGTATATTAATTGGATAAACCAAAGAAGAATTAGAACCAAAGATTGAAGAATCGACAATTGCCAATTAGAGAAATAGCATTATCTTACAAACCACGACGACATCATGGATACCACTCTAATTCGATGATGCCAAACCTCGTCAATAATTCACAAAAAGGATCAAAGCGAATCGTTAGAATCAAGTACACCGAGTCGAATAAAGAACTGATACTCATTGAATGGCCGGGAGCATAATAACAATAGAACAGGGATAAGAAGGTAAGAGAAAGGAAGAGTCGTGGAAGGGAAGGAGAAAGGAGAAACAAAAGCGTATCTCGAGGAATCGAATCGAATCGAATCGAATCGAATCGAATCGAATAGAGTGCGGCATCAGCGTATTCGTTGGTTTCCCGTAAGAGGAAGAGGATGTCGACGGTAAGAGCTTAGGATATATCGACTGCTTATCGAAGCACTCTCTCTTTCTTCCAGCAGGATCGTGGAAGGATGATACCAGTGATACCATCGGTCTCGGCCTCGGTCTGCCCACCTCTTAGCCTCCTCCGAGCCAGACGTCCCCAAAGAATAAAGGAAGAAAGGAAGAAAGGAAGAAAGGAAGAAAGGACGAAAGAATCAAAGAATGAAAGAAAGCAAGGGAGGAAGGAGTTCACCGGCACCTTCACCTTCGGTGGCCAGTATATCTCCTTTTGACAAGCGAATACCGCGGAAAACGCGTACGGTAAACAAGAGAGACAAGGAGGCACAACAAGAAACGGAGAGAAAGAGAAAGAGAAAGAGAAAGAGAAAGGGTCCGAAACGAACGAATAAAAAAAGGGAACTCCAAAGTACGTGTACCCTCGTATATCTCGAAAATTGGATTCGAGTCGGGAGATTCGTATTCGTGATAAATCTCGCGGAGGAGATTTCTGTTTCTTGTTCCCGGTGCACGGAACACCGCGAACATACGGATCGAGAGAACGCAAGTGATCGCGGGGTAAGGAGAACCCTGGTGCGAAATTGCGGAGGAAAGGAACGTTGAGTGATTGGTTTCGAGTGTTTGCCGATCCGTCGGATCGTAAATCGATGTAGGATGCTTCTGCATTTTTTCCGATTTCAATCGTTGAAATGATTACAATATTTAACGACTCCAATTCGAGTGACTTGCGAATTAAGCCAAGCTTGCGGGGTACTGAATTAACCGTTTAATTCGATGCCGAGTGTGGAAACAATTAAAGCTAACGAGGTGACATGCTAAATTGCGGTGTGTTTTAATAATATAGAATACCAACGTACATAATGAACAAATGAAAATATAAGGAAATATATAAAAGATTATATTATAAGAGAAAGCTTACTTTTCATATACTTGGCAGAAATCTTCAATTACATAGAATTAAACGTTAATTAAATAACATGCAGCTTTTATGAGTTTAATCAGATATTAAATATGTGTCTTCAAGATTAACATCGTATCAACGAGCAGAGATATAATCCGGTTTGAAAATATTCCGGGAACAACGTAAAAGAAATTCCAAATAGAAATGAAAGTGAGAGTTGGTGGCAGAGGTTGATTCGCGGGAGACAACATTGAATAAGAAGATGATTCGGCGTGAGTAAGATTGTCAGCACGGTAAAGCCGTATAATTCCGAGTTAAAAGGAAGATTTCCGAGTCCATCGGTCGGATAATTCCCTGGGAAATCCATTATTCAAGAAAGAGCTCGTTCCTCATTGAGTTTCTCGTCTCTTTCGCTCGTAAATCAGGTAGGTGTGAAGCTTGAATAAAATCCACTGGACTCCTGTCGTACTCGATAACGAAATCACGCCAAAGTACATCCATGAATATTGAATAATGCTAATCAACTATTTTACGTGGAAAAGTAAACATTTCTTTACCTCGAAATCAAATATGAGGTATTAAATCTAATTAATATTTCCCTACATTTGTATCTTTATCAGCGCCTAATCATTTATAATTCATTCAACTCGAGTCTTGAATTTGGATACGAATTTGAAAAGATTGAATTAATTCGCTGATTTAAGATCGATCAATGTTTAATGATGTAATAAGAGTTGATGATATATAACAAATACTATATACAATAACATACAAAATATGACAAATATATAGATATACGACAATGACATACAACAAAAATCGCGAATAACTGAAAACAAAAATCTTATAAACAAAAAATTAATTAAATGTGATATATAAAATCGTTTAATTGTACGAAATGAAATTCGCAAAGTAATAAAACAATATTTGATAGTATAAAATTGATGTAATGGACATTGTATTAAAATGGAACTTACTGGTAATAAGCTAGTTATAATAATTGTAATAATTTTTATTAATCAATACGATAAGTGAGAACTGAAGGGGAAAATGAGTGGAAAATGTGTTTGGTGAAGTTTGGGGCCGGAAAAACAAGCTGTGTCGAATAGAGTCGTGGTGGCAGGACTGCCGTCTGACTTTCGAACGAAATTTCCGGGGTGCAAGGAATTAATTACACCGACGCTTTCTCTCGGCGGGGCTTCGTCTTTGAGTGCTTAATGGCGCCTCGAAATGTCCTCACGTACGATCCACTCGACGGAGAACAAGAAACCTCGGCCTGCTTTTACCCCTTTTACCCCTTTCCATCCTTTTCTCTTTAGTCTACGTATATTCCACTTACACTACAAGAGAATCTATCAGCTAACGAGTCAAATTTTATTTCGCGGGGTCTTTCAATATTTTTAACATTTTTTTATGAATAATCTTATAATGCCGTATAATTATATTCTACGAATTACTCGTATCAGCTAACGAGTCCAATTTTATTTCGTGGAGTCTTTCAATTTTTTTAACATTTTTTTATGAATAATATTATAACGCAGTATAATTATATTCTGTATATTGTTCGTATCAACTAACGAGTAAAATTTTATTTTATTTGTAGTCTTTCAAGTTTGGAATAACTTCTCTCGAATAAAGTTATAATGCTGTAATATAACGGGTTAAAAGGGAAAAGCGAAGAATACGTGGATTAAGCCTTTTCGAAATGAGCGGAGAGTTTGCTAGGATTATCATTGACGTTCGAATCCATGGACTTAAAAGGACTCACAGGGTAGAGGCGAGTAAGGGGCGAGTAAGGGGCGAGTAAGGGGCGAGTAAGAGGCGAATAACCGGGGTTTTCCAAGAGGCAGGCAAGATCCAGGATCCGTAGATTTTCGAGAAAAAGAAAAGGAAAAAAAGGCGATCTGACGGACGGAAAGAAGGAGCTAGCTACGATCTTTCAACGTCGTTCTTCTGGGAACGTCCGACCGTGTCCCTCGTGCCACTCCACGGCCAAGGATAAGCCTTTTTTCTCCTGCAATTTTCGCGGCCGTTCTCCACGAAATCCCTCGAAAATACAAGATCCCACGGAAAACCATGCTTTTATCATACGCCATGACCAGACACTTCTCCACCTCCTTTCTCTCTTTGTTGATCCAAGCCCCTTACCTCGATCTCCAGACCTTCGTCTCTTTGAACGCCAGCGAAATTCGCAACTATTTTTTAGATCAAACAGCCACTTTGAAAAACCTTCAAAAACCTGATATTCCAGTAGAATTTCAAAGGAAAAATACAGCTTCCATGTGATCTCGAATTGGATGGACTTCCTTAAAACCAGATTCGTTTCTTATCTTAGATAAATTCAAAGTGTATTAATTTTTATTAATAAACTAATAATAAAGAATAACGTGATTAATAAAATGCAGAAAACCCAGAAATAAAACTGCTATCGAAATCCAACAAAACCATGATTAAATCCGCTTCGAAGAGAGAATCCAATCGATGAGAGCAGGAAATTGATATACGCCACGAAATATGAAATCAAGTTGCTTTCGCTACACAGACATAAAATTCCCTAGGACACCCGAGCAAGGTTTTCCGAGGAAATTCGGAGGACCTCGCGTAAGCAAACTTTCGGTTTCCTTTGCCTTGGAGCCACTACAGCAGTCAGAAAAGTCGAAGCAAGTCGGATACAAGGTAGACACAAAGGAAAACCAAGATGCAGGATCAACACGGGAGGACTAAAGATAAAGACAAAGCTAAGGAAGACGCATTGTAAGAAGAAGGAAAGAAGAAACTCTCTCTGTCGTCAGAGAATTCGCAAAGCAGGAAAGAAGGAGGGAAAATAATCTTTGTGCGGCTTCTCCTTCGTTAAAATGAAATATCGATCTTAGCTTCCGAGACATTTTATGTTGGTACGACCGAGACCGACCACCCAAGTATTCGCGTCGCCAGTTTTCTTTGGAAAACGATATTCTACAGCCTCATCCATGTCTCGGTTAATCCCCGAGGAAATGGAACCCAGCTATTCGGTACCTCGCCGATGATATTTTTAAGAAACCCACCTCGGGGGAAACGGAAATCGAACGATATATGCTTCCTACCGGAAGTGCACGACTCCTCGAGTACCCATAGACAGGAAGAGCTAAGCATTAGAACAAAAACTATTGTAATATCCTCTTTGTAAAATATCGATGGAAATTTAGTCAAATTAAATGTAACCCTTCGCATTCGCTGGCGATTCTCAGTCGCCTTAGTTTGATATTAGACTTTAAATTCGATAGCTGTAGTCAATTTTAACAAACGTATACCACCCTAACAAACATTTATGTTATCATTAACTTCATCTTATTATTTCCGAGTTAAATACATTAAAAAATGAGAAAAAATGAAAATTCAATTTTAAACCGATTCGGCATCACTGTCGATATTTGAGACACGAAAGCTAAGAATGATCGATTAAACGGGGAATATATGTTATTTTTTCTTATTTAATGCGTTTACGTGGCTTTTATATTTTCGGGATGAAAAGTTATGAAGCAGGGAAATGACGGTGCAGAAATCTGTCTAACCCTTGTCAGGGGTTCTGTTTCCCCTAAACTGGGGGGGCATAGTGGGTCAAGATGATGGGAGGGGGTGGGGTTGGGGGAGGTCGGGATAAGGCAGAGATAAGAGGTGCTTCCCTCGAGTATCTCCTGGCTTCGCCGGATCGAAACGAGACGGTGCATAATAATTGATCGGCACACTTGACACCGATAAAACCTCCAAGGAATTCCTTACTTTCCTCACTACTTTCGCGCGTCGATGAAATAATATAATATATAAAACTTCGATGAAACATTGCGATAAGATCGAGAACTTATTCAGTGAGAAATATGTATTTCATTTACTTCGTATTAAGGCATTTCAAATTAATTCTTCAAAGGGACGTGGAAAAATGACGAGGGAAATTTCCCACGAACTTAAACTGATGAAACCAAAGTTATTAACTGTTTAAGGTTTTTTGGGCATACATTTTGGGAAAATGTCTCCCAGTTAGGATAAGGGGTTCTGGTAGTTTTGGCTGTCCACGTTTTTTGGAAGAAGAAGTGTATTTTGAAATGAAAATATTTGTATTACTTGATAATACAAATATTAGATAACTGGCTTTGGCAGTTCTAATGTTAAGCGGTAACACCACCCCTGAGCCTCTAAAATGATACGCGAGTTTGGGAATTTTTATAGGGTTAATCAATAATTTTATTTCAAAATTGAAATGGGGGTTTTATTCCATATATGTTTAAATGCAAACAAATATTTTTTATAAACGATTTCAGTGATTGATGAAAACGATGATTGAACAACAAGTTGTCAACATTTCGAAAAAATTACGTATCTAGTACCTACGTACTTCCAGATAATCAGATATCAGATAAATATGATCAAAAACTAGTGATTGAAGCAAAAAAAGTGTTCAATTTTTAAAAATCCCCGGAATGGTGTTGCCCCTTAAAGAAGTTTAATCTCGAAGTAGAATAGCCCGGCAAAGTCAGCCAGTTCGGTCGTAACTAAAGGGTCGATAGATTGCCGTGAGTGCGGGTGGCCTTGGCGGCGATATTTTTTCCGTTCAGCACGCACGAAATTAATAAATAATGTCGGTCCACTATAACATCGAGGGGAGAGGGTTTTCCAGGAATCACGCGGAGAAAGCAAGGCCACGCGTAATATCTTGCCGCTGTTACCCTCGAGACGAAGCTAAACCCCTGCAGCGAAGGAAAGCCGAAACTTTCCCCGCAGCGACTCGTGCTTTCAACCACACGCCATCCTCGGGAAATTCTATTCCACGCCGGAAATAAACTGACCTCCGTCAAAAGGCAAACCAACCTTAATAATTTCGCCCGGTGAAAGGCGGTGTTTTGTAAAATTAGTTTTGTTACGCCGTTTGACATTCTTCCTTCAACACAGACATTTTAATGCGCGCCATTTTCGACGGACCTTGAAAAAGCAAAGGGCAACCTCGCCAGTTCGACGTCCTAGCATTGTTCCTTTTTGAAAGTCTTTGAAATGCGCGACGTTGGGACGTTGGGACGTTGGGACGTCGGGACGCATCGAAGTTGGCTGCAAACTTGGGAAGTTTGGAGACCCGGTCGATCCGTGATACCGGCACGGATGAAATTGTTTAATAAAACCGAGCCACCGGCGGGAAAATGAAGAGGACGATAACGAGCTTTTAGAATAACGGCTCCGCGACCCCTCTTTCTCGGGTAATCGTTGCGATGCTATATCACACGGATTTCGCACGTGCCGTGTTAGATGATGGAAAGTGATAAATCAGTGGTTTTTGCCAAATTCGAAAAAGTCCTCTCTACGGTGATACAGTATATTGTTATAAATTATGCGCGAACCGTAACGTGGCTAAAATAATGATTTCTATGGAAGAATGTACAATGTTGAGGAAGAGAATATTATATTATGTGTACTTTTATTATTAGAGAGATGAATATAATCATATTATATAGTTATTATATAATAATATAATATTATTATATAATGTTACACAGAATATATTACAATTATATTCAATATAATATCTGTTTATAGTTCAGTATATTTATTTACCATTAATATATCCATTATTGTACTAATCTATGTATACTAAAGGACATAGAACCCGTGAATAAATAAATCATAAATGATAATAATAATAAATAATATTTATACTCATAAATATACTTATATTGTTATAATATAAGTAGATTCAATTTATCCCACGTTATCATCGATATCAATTATTGTCGATTCGCGTAACAAACGTATCAATAAAAATATCAATAAAACCGATATAACGAAACCACCATTTATCGCATTCACTTGCATTAATCTACATCGGTTTATTTATTCATTCATATATTTATTTAGTAATACACGGGAAAAGCCTTATAGTACGGCGAATATAATACATTTTGAAATCATTACAAAGCATAAAATTAAAATAACTAAATTATGAATATGAGTAATATGCTAAATTAAAAATCACAAAATTTCCGAATGACATAAATTCGTTGACAAGAATTTAGAAGAATATATGTCTAATAACGTCTAGTTTACACCTGTTTAAGGAATACAAATAAATATGTAAATACATAGAAATAACTGACATTGAACTTAAGTCCCAATCATCGTTAAAAAGAACAACAATATGCCGATTAATTATTTCGCAAAATCAAGTTCGCGTAGAATCAGGTGCCAGGTGCAATCCGAAGTTACTTCCGCGTAATATTCCCGTTTCAATATGTGGAAAAGAAAACGAGTCGCGAGTGGTGGGGTTGGTATCGCGAGAGGGTGCGAGAGGGTGCGTTGGGGTAAAGAAATAAACGCATCGGTTGGTAACACGAAGGGGTTTTCTACACAGTGCAATATGTAACTGTCGCGGCGACGGCAAGCCTTCCAATAAAACCAGCTTTTTTTTCCTTTCCCTTTCTCCCTTTTTTCCTGGTGGAAGCCGTACCCACCTCGCCAGGGATAAATGGATCGACCGGACGTGAGCTTTAGGGCTGCCAATCGCAGGGAGCTTTCCACGTCAAAAACGAGAGGAAAGCTCCGCGACGTCGAATGAAGTTGCGGCCGTGTAACAGCTGATACCGTCGAAGAACTATCTCGTAACGAGTTAGTAACACGTGCATCGAACCGGGCTTCTACGGCGGAAGCCGACTCGCAAAAAGACGGGATTGTTTGCCCGCGAATGATAACCTAGTTCTCACCTTCGGTCATTCTAACCAATCAGACTCGAGGAACAATGGATAACTCGGTGGAAGATGGATCTTATATCCCCTGATAACTGCGGGGGATATCGCTTCGGTTTAATGGATGATCTTTCGCGGATGCTGCGAACAACTTCTGCAATTCTCTTTTTAACTTCTTCACTGAGGAAGACTTGAGTCAACGTTGGAAATACTGTTTACTGGAGTTTACTGTATTTCTACATTTACTTACATGTCCATTACAATTGGATGAAAGTCAATGAATGGACACAGTACTGGGTGTTATATACACACATAAAATAAGGATATATAGTCTCGCAAAATGCAAAAATCATGTTTTATATTTGAATAGTTTTATTTAAAATCGCAAACCCGTCATTTTGACTTCCCTAGTAATTCCAGTGTTAAATTCTATTCATAAAACATCGAAAGAATATAATTAATACAAGAATACAATTTTAACGATTCGCCTGATAAAAGCTTGCCACGAAACATGCCAGAAAACCATAGGATTGTATTCCGTACACGTTGATCCACGGGCCGCTACGAAATCGTTGAAATTCACGGAGACCCGATCGTCAACGCGATCGGTATCGTCGTCGGCCGTCGAACAACAAACTCGAAGGTTTGTCGGTTTGTCGGTTTGGCCTCGTCGATATTCGTACACCCCATAGACAAACCAGGCGCGTGCGTCCGTAATGGACACGAGGGAAAAATCAATTGTTGCCGAAGGGCTTTTAATCACAGGACCCTGATACCTTTTATTTTCGATTCCCCCGATTCCGCTTCCCGCACTCTCCTTCTCCTGTCCTCTACCTACGTGTGCGCGCAAGAATGTTTCCCGTGTTTGCGTGTTTGCATGTTTGCATGTTTGCGTGTTACGTGTCGTCCGACGAAAAGTTCACGGTTTATTCCTCCCCTTTTCATTATCCGACTCGTTTCCAAAGGCAAGCCGCTGACGGAACCGCTTGACATAATGAAACATCAGGTGTTAGAGGATAAAACAACCTTTAAGCAATGCCCTTTCGAATATTCCGATTGTTTGACAAACCGATCGACGATTCTCGGATGTTACCGATCTCGCTGTTTTTTAGCAATTATTTGGGGCTTAACTCTTTGCACTCGGTTTATTGGGGCTACCGGGAAGCGAATTTAAAATTGAATCTGGATATTTATTGTTATTGGATTTCCCAACATTAGTATTTGCTGCAAACATGTAGCAAATACTAATGTTGCTTATTTGAAAATGTTATTATTAAAGAATAATAAATAATTTCGAGTGTAAAGGGTTAATAATTAATAATATTTGATTCGCTGCTGGTGCTGTTTGTTGTTGCATCGAGGAAAATTATTATGGAAGATGAAAACTGTGAGGATGATCTTCGATTCTGAGGTTTGGTCTTTGATTTTTTGTTTCCAAACATTGCTTCCAAAATCAGATACGTGAGATGTAAAAATGAAGTAGACCACTTTGAAAATGGTTCAAATTAATATATCAAATTGTATAAAATTAAATAATAAATATCAATATTTGGCCCGCGCGTTATTCTCCATTCCCATGAAATTCCAAAATCCGTATAAAAGCTACTAAAAAATTCATACGGCCCTCTTTCGACGAAAGAAGAAATATGAATACCTTCGTGGGAAAGTCGGCCGAGCAATCGATCATTTTCTACTTCGGCGAAAAGTTTCGAGTAGAAAAGGACACTTTTGTCGGACCAATAGCAGCCAACTTTTCGTATCGCAGCCGACGTCTGAGCAAATAAAAAAGCTCTTTTCACGCACATTTTGCGACGTTCCATTATTACCTACAATTCGTACGAAGAACATGATTCGAAGACTCCGAAGGAGAATCGGAAATCCTTTGAATATCTTTCGCGAATCATCGACTTCGAAATTCCGATCGAACCGATGATAACGAAACTTAAGATTTCCTTTGGAAATTCAATTGCATGAAATTCCAATGGAAAGTAGATCCACCGGAAGCCGAATATAGAAACAATAGCGAGTAGAAAATAAAGGAAACGAAGGGGGATAGTTGAAAATATATCTGATGTCGGGTGATACGAATTCGGAAATGTAGAGTTTTTCTTGTTAAAATTTCAGTTTTTCTTCTTTTTGTTACGGATATCGGAAACCATGGAAATCTGATATCTATTTGAATAAAAATGATGAAATCAATATTTAATTAAAAGTTGTATTTAATTTCGTTGGATTTATGTTTGATGTATGATATTATAATACAGGTTTTGCACTCCAAATTAATTATTTTCCAGATCACATTCACATTTTTGCAAATTCTGAATTTCATTTTTATAACAATACCTTAAGAAAACAAATTTGTAGAAAAGCTGGATTTGCGAAAGGATGAATTTGATTAGCAAAAT
This sequence comes from Nysson spinosus, assembly GCA_910591585.2. Taxonomy (NCBI): domain Eukaryota; kingdom Metazoa; phylum Arthropoda; class Insecta; order Hymenoptera; family Crabronidae; genus Nysson; species Nysson spinosus. The sequence goes on from OU342830.1 coordinate 16,678,984, forward strand.
GGTTTACTCGACGTGGAAAAAAGCGAAAATGATCTGCAAAAGAGTTAATCGGAGTGCAAAACCTGTACTGTTTATTATTTCAATACAATAAACTCTAATGTAAAATAAACACACCTGACGTATGTTAAGCTTGCAAATATTGACGTAACTCCAATTTATGTAAATATAATAATTAATGTCGTACGTATCTGGGCAAATAATCCAGCACCCCAAATCCACCCCTAAAATACAATGATTTCACGCGCGAAGTGTGAAGTTTAAAACTCGTTTCATACGCGTTCGAATTCGAGCTCTAACTATAAGCAAATAACCGATTCACCCCTCGATATAATAACGTGATATATGAAACACAGAATCCCGGAAGTGTAAACTGTTTCGCTGGAAAGCACGATATGCTGCCTGTTGAATCGCATCCGAGTGTCGAAGGACACGCGGCGAGGGTGACGATACGATTCAGCCCTTAAAAAAGAAATGGAAGGGTGGAGGAAGGGTGTAGGAGGTTCGGCCCGTTAGACAGGAATTTTATCGTGGCTCCGGTCAAATCAGCCCTTCGTGTACTCCCGCGACTCTGAGTTGTGAAGGTACTTTCTCCCTCGGATCGGTGAAACGCTTTCTTCGAGATTTACGCGGTCTCCGGTATTCCGGTACTAAAGTGGGGACCGGAACGTAGATCGGTCACGCTAAGGGTGTCAAAAACTCCTGGGATTACATTATTTCTGTAGTACTTACACTACCTACCGGCCATAAGTTTGGGATCACTTGCTATCTGTAAGCAAATTATGAAATATCTTGTCTAGAAAATGGAAGGGGATACTTTTCTTTGAGTACATCTGTAGGTTGATGTACGTTGATATTATAAGATAGAAAAGTGGTATAAATCTCGTATATTTTATTCTATATTAATTATACATTTCGCTTAATACGCGATTCGTCCAAGTATCCGCCTTTTTTCATTATTACTATTTCACAGATTTTTGACATACCCCGACAAGTTTGCGTAATGTTTCTTGCTGCATAGTTCGTCAACCTTCTTGTAGTAAAGTCATTTCTTGCGGGGAAAGTAAAAACCGACCGATAGCAATATAATGCTATAATGAGAAGAGTGACAACAAAAGTATACAGCACGAATACCCAACGTTAATAAACACGAAACCCATTAAATTTACAACAAACAACTCGTAAAAATAATGTAAAAGACATGGCAACGCTTGGGAAGTTCGTGATGATAATACATATTTCAGTTGGTAATAGTGTGGTGAACGGAATCAGATAAAGATGGATAACCTTTGGATAAAGCGAGAGGACAGTTCTGTCCTCCGTCCTTGGAATAATGTCGGGAACAGGAGAACCCGGCCAATTTACGATTACGAGGCACGAGGGGGTTAAAGCGAAGGGTTAAACCGGGCTTAATCAATTCTCGCGGAAGCTTGCGAGAAAGGAGGGTCGGCGGGACACGCCAGTTTTTTACGGACTTCTGGAATTCGCTGTTACATCGGATACCGATAAACCCAGGGAATTGGGGGAGTTTTCTTTTACATACCTTATTTCTTCCCCTTTTAAAACAAATTTAATTAATTTCATATAAAAATGTCATATTTTTCTTCGTGACTTCTGGAATTCCAGGTACAGCGGATACCGATAAACCAAGGGAATTAGGGAAACTTTTTTTGATATCATTTATGTGTTCCTTTGTAAAATAAATTCAATTAATTCCGTGCAATAATATCATATTTCTGAGGAAAATTATATCTGAAGAAATTTTAATTTTCTCGTTCGCTGGCTGCACTCGATTTTTATTCGTTAAATTTTTCGGTTTCCTCAAATCTCTACAATTAGAATTATCCAGTGATTCAACTGGTTATTATTTAATTATTTATTATTAACATAACCGTGGAAATCTCCTTTAGTGAACGACAAGAGAAAAATAGGAATATAATATATACAGTAGACTCCCGTATAACGCGGTTAATACGTTAGGCGCTATATGAATTCGCGTTATAGGAAATCGAGCTGTACGGGAATTTGTCTCGTACAACGCGCACAATCTAAAGTAACACGTTTGGAATAATTATTGCTATGCCAAATTTGATTTTCTATGTTTTATCAAATAGGACGGTATTTGAAAAATAAATGGCATATATACGATGAAGAAAACAATCTAATGCTCGACTGAAGCAGATTTCATTCTTAAATCAGGTAATTCCTGCGTTTTATTATTTTTTCGTAATATTTCGCACGCACAGACATAACTCCGAAGTTATCAAACCGCATTTCCATAGTAATACTTTCGGTCGATTTAGATCGGAAAGATGAAAATTTGTATTAAACGCGGATATCAAAATTCGCCTGAAAGTGGCTCCATATGCCGATAATATTCACCGTCTGCTCTATAAATTTCCTCGATTCCATAATGTCCCCTTCGACGTAGGGTGCCGTTAGAATCCGGGGATGACCGTGAATTAGTTAGAAAGGGATTCCAGCCGTGCCTCGTAGCCGGTGGTCCGACCATGAAAGGCTGAATCCACTGTGATCTCATTCCGGAAACCCGCGAGCTTTCAAATTCCGTTGGAAGTTCGCGGGCTCGTGAAATTTGTCACTCGGTACGCGGTGTTTGCGGTTTGTTCGCTTCTCCTTTCAGAGACTCTCGTAAAAGACTCCGAGGAAAGCCGTAAGTACACGTTCTATTTGACTGGAAATGGAACGGTGGAAAATGTACCTTCGAACCGACTCTCATTTTCCCAAGGAAAACTCATCTTTCGAAGTAATGCGCTAGTTTGACGAGAAACTAGAATCACGGGAAACTCGCGCAATGTACGATCCAGAAGATTGTAAGAATAATAAAAATGGCTGGTTTGCCATGCGTTTAACGGAAAATATTGTGACATCGATGAAAACGCAAATTATTTCGTTCGCTAAAATGAAAATTTCTATTCAACACCGTCCCGTAATCAAACGAAAAGAACGAGCCTTTTAATATAATTGAAACAAGCTCCGGCGACCAGCCAGGAAATTAGAAGTAACAGTGTAATAAGAAACGTAAGAGAGAATGCCGTGTAAAAAAGTTTCTAAACTCATAATTTCCTCGTAAACACACCCTCCCAGCTGCATTACTTTGCTTAACTCATATTTAGTGGAGACCGCAAAGCTTCCGTTTTTACGAGGATGCGCTAAGCGAGAGAATTTTAAGAATAACCACCGCCCCGCCCCCTTTGTATCTTAAAGTCTCCGGAAAAACAACGATTTCTCTTATTCCACGCGCGAATACTTCTTCGCAGACTCTCCTGGAAGAGGCTCCTTTACAAAGATATCGAAAAGTTTCCTTGAACCAGGAATACCTCGTGCTTTTTATTAAAGATACTGTTTGCACTTTTCCCTTTTTTATTCGCGTGAAAGCAAGGATAGAGAAGGGAAGGGAGGAGGAGAAAAGGGAAGAAAAGGGAGAAGGTCCGGTTTAAGAGAAGCTCGATTTATTCAGACGCGGTCGCTTATTGGCGTAGAAGTTTCCTCGCTGGCAGACAGGACGCCCGGCGTCGTGGCGCCGCTTTAACGTCTATACACACCAGAAGAATTCTACAGCAGAGAACTCCACCGTGAATGCGTGTCTTTCATCTACCGGGTGTGTCATATTGCGAGGACTTAGTTGAGAAATAAACGCGGTGAGTTGAACATATAAAATAGAATTAAAGAAAACTTGCGCGGCTGTGCTGCGTTAATATATTAGGGGTGCCGGAAAGTAATCAATCATTTTTCATATCATAATTTTATTTTTGGATATTGAACATTATTCTATTAAATAATCCACATCGTTATCTATGATCCTTGATCAACGATCTACCAATGCCATAACTCCCTTCTTGAAAAAAACAAATTCCCAAGTTTCGATACGAAAAAATTCTCCACCGTCGAATTGATTACTTTCCGGTATCCTTAATATAATATTATATTTGAAACGTATGTTTCAGTGTCGATTAATGATTAAATCGAATTAATTTTTTTAATTAAAATCGCGCGGTTTTTTGGAACTTGAAAATGAACAAAAAATCTGATATGTTTAATGGAACATGTTCGATGTGAATATGTTATATTTGATGTATTTTGAATAAATACGTGTTTCGAAGTCGATTAATGATTAAATAAAATGAATTTTATTTGGACAATTTATCGCAAAAATAAGACACGCGCATTTTTTTGGAACTTGAAAATGGTCACAAAATCTGATATGTTTAATGTAACATGTTCGATGTGAATATGTTATATTTGACGTATTTCGAATGAATGCGTGTTTCGGAATCGATTAGCAGTTAAATAGAATGAATTTTATTTGAAGCATTTTCTCACAAAACTAAGGTAATGAAGAATTATGTGGAACTTGAAAATGAACAAGAAACGTGATACGTTTCTGGAGGAATTGTTTACAGTTTGGATAACGCGATACGAGACACCCGATATAAACGTACTGCAGTTTCCACCCTTCTTCTCTCTACATCCGCACCGCATCAAACGGCGCTCCTTCGCAAATAAAAGATCGAATTCGGCCAGGCTTCCGATTCTCCGAGGATATTTTGTAACGGATACTACGACATCTTCGAGATCACTATTTCCCGAGTAATCCACCCTGGAAAATGCTCCACCCCTAGATCCGAAGGGATAGAAAAAATTCCACGTATTTTTCCGCGAAATATCGCCAACCTGACAAAGTAATTTCATATTTTCGCTGACTTCTGTCTAACTGTCTTCCGAATCAAACTTACTTGGAATTAACTAACGAAGAACGAATATAAACTAAGTCAACCTCTTCACATCCTTCGACGGTTAATTTACGTGCTATTAAAAAGATATTTAAATGTGCTAACGAGAAAGTAATTCCCAATTGTCATAAACTAAATAAAAATGTTTTTTTATATATTCTTTAATATAATAGTTCAGGTAGCGCCTCTAAAAATTCGTCCCTGAAGAAGTTAAGCGAATCGAAGATCAAATCATTTCCAGTAATTCATGCCCCATTAATTTCATAACATTCTAGAATCCTAAGATGATTATTTCAATCGATTTTAATCGAACCATGTGTTAATCAAACATCTCCAATAATTTCCGCAAAGAATTCGTCGAACGGCGCTTCGAATAATCTAATTAAAGAAACGATAAATATCAGGATTCTAATATAATCAAATAGAAGTGTGTATAATCAATATTCGATCCCATAATACGATCGCATGATCGAGCCACGTCAAACGAGACGTCGCAAGCAGAATAAACAAGAAAATACATGAAAAATCCACGTCCCGAGGAAATGTAAATTCAACCTTGATACGCGTTACATTCGAATGTCTGGACACGTATATTTCCGTCTATTTTACGTCACGGAGCGTATTCTTCCGAATGACGGGAGTCTCGTTGATTATCGATCCACCGTCTCGATTCCAGACGCCTCCGGTCGTCGGTGATCCAACCGATCTCTATCCCGATCGAGAAACCGGCTGCTACTTTCGTTCGAGGTAAAATGTATCTGTATATCCGCGCGATACGCTGCAAGGTGCACCGTGATAATGCACCGCGTTATATCTCCTTGAACTTAAACCTCCGAATTACACCGAAAATAAACACCGATATTTATCTCTTGCACTCGAATCCATATAATTTAAGGATACCGCATTTCGTTGTTTACCTTATTTTAACACATTCGCACAGCATGACGCATTTGTCAGTCTTTGGGATTCTTTACCAGAACCCGGATAACTCAAATGTGAGACTTTAGATACGTTGCACTTTTATTGGGTTGTTCGGAAAGTAATTTCGTTTTTTCCCGACAGAGGATTTAATTGTATCAGTTTTTTGCGAGCAAAGAGCACAAACTTTATGAGCGTGGATTCATGCTACTGCCAGAAATATGGCAAAAAGTATTGGAAAAGAATGGCCAATATATAATTTAATAAAATATTTATTTATTATACGAAAATTGTCTACGAAAAAACGAAATTACTTTCCGAACAACCCAATATATGTTATGTTGTTGTTTATAGCATTTCTTCAACATAACTTTATTTAGTTATCTTCCGAATTGAATTAATTAAATTCATTAATTAAATAGAAAATTCTGAATATTATATCAATACTTTAAAAGCCGGCAGATTTCGCAGATAAATTTCATCGGCGACTGATTCTCTTCGTCAAAAATTGACAAAGTAACGAAGAGATATCAGCACAATTATTTAGTCATTTCGAATCGACAGTAATTAATGCAGAATATTTGCCAAGATTATTTCAAGATAAAGTATTAAAAATAGTAAACATATTTGTAATATTTTGAAGATAATGTTGATATCATTCGAACGATCTCAAGCTAGGAAGACAAGACACTCGGTTAAAATGATGGCGATATCAGGAAATTGGATGCTCTTCGAAAATCCCGAGGTCCACTATCACGTAACCGATTAGATCGTTTCGCGGGGGTCGAAGTTTTAATTGAGACGCGAATTCTCGAAAGAGGAATTTCGTTAAAGTTTCACGGTGCCTTAGCTACTAATTGGACAGAATGTGCGGGCCTCTCGGCGCCATAGAATCCGGCGTGATAGTCGTTGGTAGTTGGTTACAAGGAGTTCGCAGATTGTAATTTTCCGTCTTGCTCTTTCCTCCTTTCTCTATTTCTATACACAGCCACGTTTGTATAGGTTTATATACATTTATGTACATTTCTATATATATTTGTAGTTTCCCAGTAACAGTATGGCCGCACTTATGCCTCGTTCTCTGTCGTCGGAGTACCTTGGAACGAGAGGACCAGGGGACTTTCGAGGGTTTCGCGCGACGAAAGGAACGACGGCGCTACGCTTCTCGTCGTACTTTCACGTACCCCTTCCCTTTCTATTTTCATTCTACCTCTGTGTTTTCCCTGACTATCTCAAAGAGAGATTCTTCAGCGACATAGAACCGGAGGGACGCATAAAAATAGTGGAAAAGATAGCGTGTAGGTTGACTCGGCTCTAATGAGTCCTACAAAAGCTGGCTTGGTGACAAACACGGATATCGCGCATCTCCGGCGAACTCACCCTCCGCACGATATAAAAAGAATATTTTTATGGGAATCGTAATTCTACTCTGGTTTTTCCGATAAGGAACATCGAACTCGTCATTTCAACCCTTTCTTTTTACGCCGGCGGGTAATTATTGGCTGGTTCGTTGTGGAAGAAAGTTCATTAGTGGATATCGTTACGGGGGTGTATAATATAATGTTATATAATTATGTTATAATGTTTTCGGCGAAAAACTGAGAAGTTCTGAGAGGATGGAATCTTTAAGTTCAATAAAAAATGGAGGAAAGTGTGGAACATAAAGATGCGTACATAATTGAATAAATATATATCGACATGTAAAAATGTTGCCTTTGAATTTTACTTATTAGTCGGCAAGGTATGAGTGGTATTTAAGCGCAATTTTTAATTGGCACTCATTTAAATCAACAACCTTGATATCGAATTCATTTTTCTCATTTTGCAGTTTTCTTTTTTCTGGAGTTTAGTTTTCTCGTTTTTAGCAGAAATTTAACCCGAAAACTGTTTTCGGAAACTAGAGTGACCATTCATTGTCAGCTACTCAAAAGTAATCGAACGTTCTATAAACTGCTTATTTAGTGTTTTTGACAAAGATATTTGAGCCGTTTATTTTCAAAATGGTCCAAGTCCATTCTTCAAGACATACGGTTCATTTATGTTTTTCACAAACAAATTTCTTTAAAATGCAGAAGTACAATTGCAGTCAGCGGTTTAATAAAGCTACACAGAAAAGTTAGATGTATGCGAAGTAATTAAAGATTAAAAACGCTAAATTTCATGACGTCCATCGTAAAAATGGGTCCCCCGAAAGCAGTACTACAGTGAGAACGAGCAACAGTTTAATGTAAGCAAATTACAGGAGGCATAAACTCCATTAATCTGCATCCACTTGAAGCGTCGGGTAAAGCATGGCGAAGGAGGCAGAAGAAAGGGTATTAAAAAGTTAGGTTTAATAAATATTAGGAGGTCGTTAGGTCCTTAATGTCGACGGGGCGGAATAAAAGGTGGAATACGGCGGCTTCTGAAAACGAGCCGGAACAGACATTCCAAATGTCCGGGGGGGGGGGGGGGGGGGGGGACGAGAAACCTCGTTGGTGATGTCGGCTTTCCGACTTCTACCTGGTATTTCGTTGGTTGGTACGCGTGTATGTGTACGTGTAGATGTTGTGCCTTCGTGAACACACCGTGAAGCAAATGTAATCGTGGACCGTGTAGGAAGACGGTTATGTATCAGGAAGGCAAGGACATAGAGAAACCGGGAAGTTCTCTTTGAGACAAGCTCTTAGATGGGACCAATTAGAGACACCCTTCTGTCCTCTCCTTCGCTCGGCACCATCTTTGGCTTCGTGCCCTATACCGGGTGACACAACTTCCCCCGAAACAGACGACAAAGAGTAATGGAGGAGAATCGGATGAAAGGACGGAAAACCGACGATCCGCCAAAGCGTTCTGACGTTTATGAACCGCCGAAATTCTACCTTCTCTGATCCGCTTTTTGTTCCATTACTGCGCGGCAAACGCATTCAAAAATACAGTCGACTCCCGTATAACGCGGTTAATACGTTCAGCATTGTATCAAGTTTCAATGTCTTGAATCCTTCACTGTTTTTCTGAAAACAGAAAGTGTGACTGACAAATCACAAAATGATCTACCCTTTTCCGATACACGTCGACCATCTTTTTCGTTGCATAGCACCTAATATTATCCATAGGCAAAAATGATTAATAATTTAAATACCATGATATTCGTGGAGAGTTCTTGGCAAACATTCCGTGCAATTTCGAGAAACAGCAACGCATAAATTCACCGATCATTAAACATCTTGAAGATGTGTTTGTTCTACAGCGTATCTATTTATCCGGTGTGTAAAGCACGGAACTACTCCACTTAAGAATGTCAAATGACAAATTCTAAGCGTTCGTTAAACTTCTGGGAAAGCGTGTTCGTCCTACATCGTGTCTATTTGTCAAACGTCTCGGAGCAAAACGAGATAAATAGTGTTCTCGTATCGAGATAGACAGCGTTAAGCAGGTTACGCGGTTAAGGAAGAAAAATTAGCGACGCGTGCGGAAGTCCGCGAAGAGGAGAGCAAAAGTGCCGTGACGAATCAGCCGCGAGATGGATCGGTGATCCATTACGATGTAATATTAATGACGTTCGCAAGCCGCGAGTGAATCAACATGTCTGATGGACGTACTGCGGGGACACTCGGTGGGTATACAAATCAAGATAATGGTGGATATTTCACGGTAATGTAACGGGTGGCTGGATAAGATAGGTCCCTGGAGCTTTTCCGTGTATACCAACGTATACGAAGCCATCATCTGTATCAATAGACGGATGCTGACCCTCTATGAATCTCCTTCCTTTCATCTTCCGACTTTCTCTTTTCCCGGATCGAGAATCTACTTCATCCTGTATCCTGCTGCATAATGCGAAACGCAATGCCCATCGATAAGACCCTTCCGACACCGCCGTATTATGGAAAGGACTCATCTCGATGCAAGAATTCGCGGTGTGGATGTTTGCGAAGATATGTCGGGAAAGGCGATTTTGGGTCGACACATTTTTCAACGAAATACATGTTTAATTTACTTGTTTCGACAGAAAATGCTCCTCGAACATGTTTAGGCATCATATACAATCGATTTGGGGTATTTAGGAACAAAATTGGCGACTTTGATTTTTTGACAATTTTTCAAGGTATACCCCTTCACATTTTTGCGATTTTGTGTTGACCCATTTTTGACCAATAAAATTTTTTAACCACTTCCTTCGACCAGAAATCATCCTAGAATATGTTTATACATCATATACCAACGATTTGGGCCATTTAGAATTGATTTTGGTGACTTTCAGTTTTTGACAATTTTTGAAGGTATACCCCTTCACATTTTTTCGATTTGGGTTCGACCCATTTTTGACCAATAAAAATTTTTTAACCGCTTCTTTCGACCAGAAATCGTCCTAGAATATGTTTATACATCATTTACCATCGATTTGGGTCGTTTAGAAGTGATTTTGGGGACTTTTAATTTTTGAGAATTTTTGAAGGTATACCCCTTCACATTTTTGCGATTTTGACTCGACCCAATTCTTGACAGGAAAAAATATTTAATCCACTTCTTTCGACGCGAAATGGTCTTAGAACATGTTTATGCATCATCTATCATCGATTTGTACCTAAGATATTTAACGTACATAAGTGTGTACATAAATCGCAAGGTTTATTTAAAACGTCGGCCGACACGTATTCTATAACTCTTTATTGCAAATCCCGGGGTCCTCCGTATCTCGTTGCATAATGCAAAATGCAAGGGGCATCGATAAGCCTCCTTTACCCTATCGGCAGAAGTCTCGGTCGAACACGGCTCCAAGATTCACGGTTCGTGAAAAGCTCCCGAAGATAAACCACGAAGCAGAGCGTTTCGAAAAAGGAAGGAGTGTAGAAGGGTAGAAGGGTAGAAGAGGAGAGAGTGAGAGAAGATGAAAGAGAAGGAAGCCGAGGATAGAAAGGAAAAGCGAGAAGTACTCGGAGAAACGTGCGTAGTGATCAATATTAAAGCAGGACATCCACAAATCTCGGCGCGGAATTTACGAAGGAAAACACGGTCTCCAGTCCCCTTATTTTCTCTTCCATTTCCTTCACCCCTTTTTCCACCCACGCAATAATTTCCATCGCTCGATTCCGTAACGTATACCTCGAGTACCGAACATTATCGAATCGACCCTGTTCGTGTCCGATGCAATCGATATCCTTCGACGAACCCCTTTTTTCTCGACTCGTTCTTCGAATAAAAAAGGGAAACCACAAAGATCCATTTCGCTCTTTTCTCGCATAAATAAATCCGACACTCGACGAAAGATGAAATGAGGAGAATTAATTCGATAACTCAATGGTTTCGATCAACTACAAGTGGTTTCTTCATCAGATTAATTTCCAGATATTTATCGAAGAAAGTACTCCAGCTATCAACTAAAATCAAAGATAATATCTTTCTTCGTAAGAACTTCTCGATGGGAGCCTTTCCATCTCATCTTTGGCATTATCACCTAACCTTAACTCAAACACATCCGATAACACCCTAAGATGGTTCCATTATGTATCCAATAAGATGATAGAACCAGAAACAACAAAGAACTCCCAACAAAAATCATTCGCGAGTACGATTCGTGCCCGAAGTGATCCTAAACTTGGCAATTCCAAAGACACCTGCTATCAAGAGTCGACCTATTTCCTTGAACGGCGAGGAGGCTCTCGTTGGAAACAGGAGGCAGAAATGTCGGAAGTTTGCCGTCCGTTTTGTACATAAATAGGTCTGAAACGAGCATGAGAGACAGTGAGAGAGAAAGACAGTCGAGGAGGAGGAGGAGGAGGAGGAGGAGGAGGAGGAGGAGGAGGAGACGGAAGGAAGTTTTCCGATTCCGGCGCGAGAGGGGCCTTTTGAAATCCGTAGAGCGGAAGGCCTGTCTGTTTGCACGAGGGCTCCCATTCACACCGTCCGGCGAATCAATATTGATAGGAAACTTTATATATGGCAGGACTGCCTTTACCAACATCGTTCCGATCGAATGCAATATTAATAGAGACCTTCGAACAATATCTCTCTCTACAAGCAGCTTGTTAGACGTGTGTACAATCTACAAACACGTATTTACCTGGAGAGACGTAAACACGACACCCGCCACCGTCCTCGTCTCGGAACTGGATAACGAGCTGTCTCTATCACGGACTCGGTTTATTCGTAATTCAATGTGACTCCCTCTTTTTTCCGACTTTTTATAGCCCGACTATCTCCGCGCATTCCGCGTTTATTATTAGAAATATGGAGAAATATCGAAATATATTAGGTGGTCCAATAAGTTCGTTCCGTTTTCGGCGCGGCGACTTTATTACCTTCTTACCTGAGTAATAAACCACAATACATACTCAGGTAAAAATGTACATATTCCAGTACACTTCTAGTTTTGCTTTCGTGCGAATTAGACGTATTTTTTTAAGTTTTTCTGTAATATCTAAACTAAAATCATGCCGGACAAAAAAATTCATTTTCGACACATCATGTTATACGAGTTTCGTAAAGGGTATAACGCTTCGGAAACTTCGAGAAATATTTGTGTTGTTTACGGGGAAGGTTCTGTAACAGATCGTACGTGCAGAAAATGGTTTGATCGTTTTCGTGGAGGAAATTTTTCATTAGAAGATGACCATCGCGCTGGACGACCACATACTGCTGACAACAGTGCTGTACGTGCATTAGTGGTGGAAAATCGTTGCATTCAAGTGCGTGAAATTGCATCGGAACTTCAAATGAAAAAATCCACCATGCATAATTGTTTACGGAAGATGAGATTAATTTCAAAGTTGAATATGTGGGTGCCGCACGAACTGACGGAGCGTAACCGCGCAGACCGCCTGGCAGTGTGCATGGCTCTGTTGAATCGGCATCGAAATGAATCAATTTTAAAAAGAATTGTTACTGGGGATGAAAAGTGGATACAATATGAGAATTCTAGAAGAAAACGTAGTTGGTGTGAAGGCAACGAAATGCCCGAATCAACGGCAAAACCTGGACTGCACCCAAAAAAGGTATTGTTATCGGTTTGGTGGGATTAGGAAGGAATTGTTTATTATAAATTTTTTCCAAACAACTGTACCATCAATGTCGACAAATATTACGACCTTTTGGACCGATTAAAGGAAGAAATTCAGAAAAAAGGCCAACATGAGCCAACAAAAGGGCCGTGATATTACAGCACGACAACGCTCGACCACACGTGGCAAGAAATGTTATTGAAAAATTGAATGACTTTGGCTGGGAGGTCCTGCCACACCCTCCGTACTCTCCTGACATAGCCCCATCAGATTATTATTTATTTCGGTGCATTCAAAATTCGGTTACCGGAAAAAAATTTGAAAACTTTGAGGTCCTCCGAAAGCACGTGGCGGAGTTTTTTAATAAAAAAACGAAAGACTTTCATCCGAAAGGAATTATGAAGCTACGTGAGAAGTGGCAAGAAGTAATTGAAAAGAATGGTGACTATGTATGTGAATAAAATAAATTGTATTTGAAAAAAACGGCGTTTTACTGTAACGGCTGAAAACGGAACGAACTTATTGGACCACCTAATATATCAAGGACTATGGTGTAGAATAAAGTAGAAAGTATTGGGATGACCAGAAAGTCCCTGCAGTCTGCATCAGTTTTTTGCGGGGATTTAGAGGGATTTTTATGAACGCTGGTTATGAAGTTGCCCAAAAGACAGACAAATATTGTAAGTCAAAACGAATGATATGTTATTGAATATAGAAAATTGAGGAAATATATAAACTTGAATAAAAGTCGCTTTCTTGTTACAAGTTCAAAACCGCATGAACTTTTGGACCAATCCAATAGTAGATTAATTTACATGAATTATTGGAATTATTAGTGTTAGTATTAATGGTATATATTCGAGCGATTCTTGGATAGCAATTTAATTTTTCTAATTTTTTCTATATTACACAGCCTATGTGCTAATGAAATTTATTGCCAATATTAACAGTCTGCCAGAGATTTTAAGGTAAAAACGTTAGAATGAAGACAAGGCAAGTGATTCCAAACTTTTGACCAGTAGTGTACGTAAATCTACCGCGTCGGTAGCCAAGCTTTTAATTAAATACGATTAAATACGATTAAATACGATTAAATACGATTAAATACCGTTAAATCTTCCGCTTACACACAATCAGAATTTACGTATCAATATTAATATCATTGACATTATCCGGATTTCCCATTCCCCGTTATAAAAGCCGGATATTGATGTAACGATAGGGAATCCGCACTCGCGGAGAGATATAAATATGTCGGAAAATATATAACACTTCCCGTCCAAGGTAGAATACGATTCGGCAATTCTTCGTCGAACTGGACGTTTTTCTATTTTATTAGCGAAGCGTGGAAATAAAAACGGTCGAAGGGGGAAGGAGGCTGTAGGTGGAACTGTAGTCGGAACGACAATGGTGGATTCGCAAAAACATCGCAAAAAACAATTTCCGACTCAGCGAACCTCGCGAAATCCTCGTCAACGTTTCATTCGTTTCCCTCATCCTCGTATATATCCACGAATTCGTTGTTCTCACCCATTCCACCCCCGTAGTTTGTCGGCATTAACATGCAACAATGTTCGACGTCCGTCGTATATTCTGTAACCACGCTTCTGAATGTCCGACCAAGAAAAACGTGGAAATTACACAAATTTTCTAGTAGATCCAATTTCGTACCACAATATGCGGATTAAGACTTTTACGGGACATTTTTGATGAACTCCACACTTTTCGAGGTTTCTCAACACTACAAACTACCCAAGGACACAAAATGACTTATCTACCATTTTTAGTTAAATTATTCGAATATACCACGACGCATTGTTTGTGATCTAATATACTTTTCATTGATATACATAACGCAAATAATTGAATCCATTAATTAACTTAAAGCCTCCGGCCGTAATTTATATAGAAATAAATATGTAAGAGTAACAGACTATATGTCCGGTAGTTCTAGTGTTAAATAAGATTTTCATTTTTAATATAATTTAAACACGTAATAACATGCCAAAATTAATAGATATTTCAAAAATCGCCTATTTGTCAAGATATTTTTTAACGATGTCCAGAAAACTTATAAGGTACTATAAATATTAATCCACGTCCACTAAACATAATTTGTATAAAAACAAATATAAAATGTACAATCGAGCTTATCTTCGGCAGTTCTAGTGACAAGCAAATCAAACTAAATTGTACAATGAGCATTCTAGCAGAACCCACGGGGATTAGAGAAGCTGACGTATCTCTGGGAAAATACAAGGAAGAAGAACAAGGAATGAAAGAGATAGTTGAATGAAGAACGAAGAAGAAGAGGATTTCCAAGATTGTTGTTTCAGGGGTAGAAGAACGACGCCCGGGAAACAAGGAGTTAAGCAGAGTCTGCAGTGTCTTCGTGTCTGGTAAGTGATTCAATTCCGTTTAAGAGACACAGGGGGTTTTTGAAGAGGCAAGGACATTCTCCTGGTGGCAGCCATGGCGATGTGCCTTATCTAGAGCCGCTTGCGTTAAATCGTAACGCGTGACCATGCATACTAAACGGTTAAGCTGCCATATTATACACGGTGTTTGCAAAATGACGCTGCAAGATTGACAGACATATCGTGGGAGTCGGATCCCGGCAAGTGGCTGCAATAAACACGGCTCCAACCACCCTTTTGCGAGGCGAATCTGTGAATTCTGCGATCTCATCTTTCTTATTCACGACAGGAGTGTGAAATAATAATAATCATAATTCTGTGATAATTATCATCTCTTACGTGCTGACTTAACGATGAATATATTAATGACGAAGCGAATTTGCGTTAACACTTTGACGGCCGCTCATTTAAGATATACGGAAAGTTCACAAAACCAATATTTTGAGAATTAACAAAACGCCAATATACTCGTAAGAATTGGAAGGCAGTAACTCAAAAACAGTAAAAATGGATTAACATAGAAACGTCAAATCTAAGATTGCTAGTGCGACGTCACATTTACATGACACCGGTCGTCAAAGTGTTAAGGCTGAGTATATGATTTTAGTAGCGATACCGTAAACCTTGAAAACGAGCCCCATTTTGGATGTATTACAAATCTGTGTCACGCGAGAAATGTTTGATCCGATGAATTATGTTTATTGCTCTGGTCGCTGAAGAAGTAATCCAACGCGATATTCGCATGGCCCAGTTTCAGCGCGAATATATCCTACGGTTTCGGTAGTCGGAGAGACAAATGGCCTCGTCGCCGACTAGAATCGCTCACGAAACGTTATTGGAGGCCAAATCGAAAAGTGGCCTTTGACCTTTTTGGCGCATGGAAGAACGTTATGCATACGAGGACTCGATATTACACGGATGGGAAGTAGACGCTCCGCGAGCGCGTTGAGCTTTCTTTAAGGGAAGACCTTTAAGGGTAGGGTTCGAGGGAAGTGGCTCGTTTCACGGAAGCCTCTTCCATTTGATCGTCAAATGCGACGTAACGCGGAAAACAGAATGGTTATCGGGAAGCGGGAAGCGGGAAACGGGAAACGGGTAGCGGGAGTTCGGCCGGCGGCACGGAACGGGATCGCTTATTGGTTTAGTCACGGATCGTTTGTCGCGATCGGTCCCTATGGACTCTCCCTTCTCTCTCTCCAGCGGGAAAATATGGGTTGAACCGTTCGAGACGAGGCCATCTCGTCGAGCACCCTTTACTACCCTTTCGTAACAGTAATGCAATTTTGCAGAGCTAAGCGTTATCGCGCCAATTTTCCGAGTACAGACATTTTTACGGCGGACTTCGACTAACTACTCTATATACCCTGTAACGGCATGTACCTCGTATGTAATAACAGTAATGCAACTCGGTTGCGCCAAGTGTATGTAACGTACCACCCGGTCATATTTATTTTATCCATTAAATTCAGTTTGCGCGCAACGATCCGATAAGAAGAACTCGCGGCTTACGGTATCTTGAACATTCTGGGACCATGGAAGCGCTTCGAGTTATACGAGACTCGATAAGATTACCTTAACAGAGACTGACTTTTGTTCGCTACACGATAAAAGCTTCGATGTGAGAACAAAATCTTGAGCGGAACTTACGAAAATTAGTAGAATTCCAGTCTGTGAAAATGTGGTAAACAAATAGACTCACCTTTTCCCGAAGCATATCCCGCACCCTGATGGCCTGACTTTTGCTCCGATGAAGTT
Source organism: Nysson spinosus (assembly GCA_910591585.2). Taxonomy (NCBI): domain Eukaryota; kingdom Metazoa; phylum Arthropoda; class Insecta; order Hymenoptera; family Crabronidae; genus Nysson; species Nysson spinosus. The sequence continues at coordinate 16,695,802 of OU342830.1, forward strand.
CGAGTTGCAACTCGAGGCACCTCTCCTGCCAATTGAGCTCCTCCACCGCCGTCGAGTATCCATCGAAACTCTTCGAGGCTCCGTAAGCAGGTCTGGTCTCGAGTTTCTCCTTCTTAACATCTGAACTACCACCCGCGGTCCTTTGATCGACGAACAATCGATTTTCGGTAAAAATTCTAGCAGGCTGTTCCGGTTGTCTACCCGAGAACGAGAAAGCTCTGTCGAATGGACCTCTGCTCGACGTTTCCGGATCAAAGTTTGATCTACCTCTACTCAATCCACCCAGATCTTTCCCTTCGTAACCGCAACTGCTAGGAATACCGAATTCAGTTTGAGAAGCAAACGTTCTTTTCTCCGCGTACTCCACGTGACCACTGGATTCGGAGGTGAAGTCGTAAGGACTACACTTTGGCTTGGTCTCCCTGAGTTCAACGTATCCGGCACTCCTCGCGGTATCCGCGAAACTCTTGTCTTTTTGGAACAACAAGTTGGGTATATTGACGTAAGGCGAGTCTCTGTTGTGCACCGGAAGACTACTGGGTCCTCCTGTGCCGGAATTGTTATTGTTATTATTGCTCTGCCTAGGTCGTGGCGGCGGTGCTGGAGCCTGACGAAACTGCCGTGGCCAAAGTCGAGGACTCTCTGGTCCGCTCGCTAATCCTCGACTCGGGTCACCCTCCGTCACTTGTCTTCGCGAGGACTCTGACACCCCAGGTTGAACACCTGTTCCACTTTGTTCATGGGTTCGAACACCGAGTCTAGGACTACATGGAGCTGAATTCGAACCGAAATCCGTGGCAAGGCGAGCGATTGGATCGAGGATTTGTGAGAGTCTGCGAGCAGGCGAACCTCGTACCTCATCCATCCTGTACCCCTTCCTCGCTGTTCCACGCTTGTTCCTCGGTTTCCACTTTCTTTCTCCCTGTCTTTAGTTTTATCGAGAAACGTTCAGTGCATCGCTCCGTGCCGTGATTCCCTCTCGTCGTTTCGTGCCTTTTTCGAGGGATCAGGTTGGAACGAGACGAAGATCCGCCGCGGCCATCTCGAGACGACGATTTTCGGTGGCTCACACGATCGTCGGATCATCGTCGTTCATGGCATTGCAGTGGATACCATCTAACCTGCAATACGATCAAACAAATTGATCAAATTAGATTTCAAACTAAAGTCCTGCTTTACAAGATGTGTTTATCCTTCTAAATTATACAGAGCCGTCAAGATGTGAAATAACTGAGAAATGGTCTCGTTCGAAATTTGCTGTTCAGCCGAAAAAGTTCAAGTATTTGAGGACTTTGTTGAAATTTGTGAATACGCGATTAAATCAATTAAGCTCGCCATATAGGGTTCTATGTAACTCTTGGTGTACTTTAATTAGTCCAAAAGAATGTTATTTCCTTAAAAAAATTCTCCAACATCGCCAAACATATTACTTGGTCTTTCAACGACATTTTTCAAAATATACTTTCAGTTAACCAAATGCGAAATAATAGGAGATAAATAAAATTCCAATGGTAGATTAAAAAAGGGCTGTCAAATGTCACATCGTTCGTGAGCAATGACCTTAAGTCCTCCAACGTAATATCCATATTTTCATTCGTATTCTAACATGTTCCAAAACCTTATCATACACTTGAAGTTCGACCGATTAATAATAAAGCAAAGCATACTGTGAATTTCAAGTGAAATGATTCTACACACTGCAGCCGGGTATCAGTGAATCTCGCGGGTAAAGTTCAAGCACGGTGAACTTGTTTCACTGGCAGGTAGCGCGGCATTGTCGAGTGCGGTATTCGGTAACACGCGAGATTGCACCTCCATTCTTGCTCTACATTATAGAGCGTATTTCATTAACATGAGATCGGGTGCAGTTGATAGAACCGTTTTGCTTCCACCCCCATCCCCTCCCTACCTCGCTCCCTCTGTTCTCGTTAAACGAAGGTTGGTAGTTTTCACGGGAGGTCGTTGATAGGCCACCTTGATGAGGTTAGACCAGGAAATGGAAGGGAGATATTAACTCGCGCTGAGTGTTTGCACTACTAAATTGAAAGCTGTAACTCTTTGGGGTTGTCTCTCGAACCGACGTTCGCCAACTGTCCTCCTCCTCTCTTTCTCCACTCTCCCACGCTATCTTTCTCTTTCTCTTTCTCTTTCTCTTTCTCTTTCATTTCCTTCCCACGTCCCACTCCATGCGACTTCGTGTCACGAGAACTTGGAGAAAGGAGAGAAGGAAGTGGCTACAAGTAAAGGAGAGAGTAAACGGAGAGAGAGAAAGGGAGGAGGCGCGGGAAAGACGACAGAGTCGCAGGGCCACAAAGTTTATTTTAAGGTCGACACTAAAAGGGGCCAAATGAAAAACCGGATGGAGGGGTGGGCCGTTCTGCAATTACTGCAGAACGAAACCTCTCGTGCACCGCGCCTTTTGTTAAAAAAGAGACTGGGAAAATGCACGCTTTTGTGATCTACGGAAAGAAGAGGCGAGAAGTTCGGACGACTCCGTCCTTCGTCGTTTGATCGGGTTTTCCAAGGTGAATCACGCGCTGGATTTTAATGTCAAGTATTTAAATACAAATTCATTCAAGTTCTTTTTATATGCCAGAATGATCGCAAAGCGATATGCCGATGAGTTTATTACACATTTAAGCATAAATTTAATAAATATACTTATACAATAACGGTGCAATATACATTAAAGGGCTATAACGATGGAGTTTTATGTGGAACGAAGGAAAGAAGGTAAAGAGAATCGTGAAAGAGTGGTTCTACCATTTGAACGTAACCACGGAGGTCTGATCGAGGCAATGACTCGTATTTCTTAAAGCTCAATCACAAATTAACTTTAAATACGGTTGATCGCTCGAGTCTTCCGCAATCAACCAATCCATTCGCTTAGATAATCGCCCAATTCAGCCGGCGGAACGAGAGGAGCTCCGCGATGGATATAAATCGGCGGAGCTCGGCTTCTCAGATTAGAAACACGACCGAGAATGCTCTGAATGAAGTCGAAACCGTTCGCGATGAAACCCGATTCTCCATTTGCGGTTTTCCCGCGAGTTTCCCCGAACGATTCTCCAGATTGCTAGCACGGTTCATTCCCCAACAAACACTATTAACGAGTACCAGATCATTTTTGGTATCGGAATTGCATCATTAATTGGAATTCATGTCACACTTCGTACGAAGGTAGTTAATTCCGAGCAAAAAAAAACGCGAAAAACGAACCGTTTTCTAATTTCGATCATCATCAACCGGAATCAAATGAAAACGTGTTTAAATAGCCACAAATATTTGTATGAAGAATTTTAATTACCTCCGATTCAAAATGGCGGTACCACAAAATTCACTGTTCTTCGCGCAATAGAATTCATCAATTACGAAGTATGAATTCTGCTCGTATGAACCCGAAATCTACTTAAAATATGATTAAGTACCCACAAATATTTGTATCAACAATTTTAATTAACTTCGGTTAAAAATGGCGGTAACACCAAATTCACTGTTCTTCGTGCAATTCGAGCGGTGAACTGCGGAGAATCGGTTGACAGAGGCACTCAAAACAAACAGAGGCGGATCAGAAAAGAGTCGGCATTCCGAGGGGTGATAAAGCCGAAAGGTCGTCTTTCGGGATTTTCGCGAGAAAAAGGGGTGAAAACATTTTTGCGAACAGAAGAGAGGAGAGGAGGGAGAGGGGTGGCGGTGGTGAGTAGTTGCTTTCGGAGAAAACAGTAATTATACAAATTGGTGGCGCGGCCGGAAACTGAATCTTCGTCTAGAAATAACAGCGGGGTCGTGAGCCTTTTATACGTCTTCTCCTTGCCCTTTCTCTTCCAAGTGCCGGCGCTGGCTCCGGCTCTCGCCGCGATACTCGATGGAAGAGAAAGAACAAGAAAAACACATCCGAACTACCTGTGGCTTTGTTCGTTCGTGCAATAAATACGAAAAAAAGCGAGAAGTTGCAAAATGCTCCGTAAAGAAGTACGCCCGTGAAGACCACTCGAGAACTTCTCTGCTGCCGCTTTTAAAACCGGAACTCGAATCCACCGCTTTATGTACATTGTAAAAACCCTCTTCGATACCTTCTACAGCCAGTTCTCGAAAGGAAGTGTTTTCAGGAATATTACCCTTGAAAAATGATGCTTCTTACGCTTTGAGAGAATCATTTAATATCCTTGAAATTAATTCTTTGATTTCATAATCTGTTGAAATGTCAAATTAATTTCTAAAGCTAAACACAGATATAAACATCTCAACTTAGACATCGAATTAATCCAACAAATTTCGCGTTATATTCGACAAGAAAGTTAAGTTTAATGTTTTATAATTTGTCTGAACATCAACTTAATTTCCAAAGCCAAACACAGACATAAACCTCGAATTAATCCAACAAATTTCGGGTTATATTCGACAAGAAAGTTAAGTTTAATGTTTTATAATTTGTCTGAACATCAACTTAATTTCCAAAGCCAAACAGAGACATAAACCTCGAATTAATCCAACAAATTTCGGGTTATATTCGACAAGAAAGTTAAGTTTAATGTTTTATAATTTGTTAGAACATCAACTTAACTTCCAAAGCCAAACACAGACATAAACATCTCAACTTAGACCTCGAATTAATCCAACAAATTTCGCATTATATTCAACAAGAAAATAAAACCTAATGTTTCATAATTTGTCAGAACATCAACTTAATTTGCAAAGACAAACACACCGATAAATATGTAAGTAAAGAAATCGAATTAATCGACGAAACATTTAAGTTGACTTTACGTCTTCCATTAGAATCTTATTCGAGCAGCTATTTCAAGGGTCGACTTTTAATCTGAATGCGAAGCCTGAATACTTTATAAATTGGATGAAGCTGTCCATCCGAGGAACTCGAATGGTGCGTACGTTCGAAGTATCACCGAGAATACCAGGGCATTATGTAATCGACTCGTAACAAATCGGTAATGATCCTCTCGGTCTCAGGTTCGCTAGGTTACATCAGTAACGAAGTTATATTTTTATCCGTCACGATTGGTCAGTCGTGCGAGGAAACATTAGTTGATTTCACTCTTGAATATCGCGCCGTAAAACGTTAATCGTTTTTTTTTAGAACACGTATCTGTCGAAGGGTTAATGTTTAAGGGGTAAGTTAGCAGAGTGTTTGGACGATGGACAGAAAAGCAGTATCGATCGCGGAGGTTTCATAAACCACGACGTTTTAATAAAGCTCGATGTAACACGCTCGTATTCCTGGCGTTTTATGATTACTATGTTGTAAATCTATCGAGCTGGGGTATCCGTATATATGTGATTTTACGCGGACTCTAGTTGTATCCTATCGAGTTCCAATGGCACCGTACTCCCGTAATATCTCTGGTTTTACGAGGAAGCGATATCTTTTTCCGCGCGATACCATTCCGTACTTTTCGGATTGTCGTTTTCACGGAAAGAAATCTTCCTTGGACATATTATGGTCCACCGGTCTTCCGGTCTTCCGGTCTTCCGGACCTCTGGATATGGAAGATATATGGACATATATACGGGCTCGCAACTTCACAGAGCGTAAATCTGAATACGTACTCCCCAACCGTAAATCTTTCGATAAATTTCTAAGGGTTACGAACGATTCACCGCCCCACACTTTTTTCTAACCAACCCGATATTTATTTACGAATGTCAACGTACATCAACCTACATATATACTCAAAGAAAAGTATCCCGTTCCATTTTATAGACAAGGTATTTCATAATTTGCTTAACGATAGTAAGTGATACCAAACTTATGGCCGGTAGTATATATCTCGTGGAGAACAAGCATGGAAACAATACATTATTGGTTATCGAATATTATGAACGTTAATATTGCGCTATTAGAATGTATACGGCGATATTTTTCATCTGCCCGGTATAATAATAATACCGATAAAAATCATAACAGTACCGATAATGATAATCATAATCATTCTAAAACCCTTCTTTCCATCTGATCCAAAATTGGGCGCAACTATCAATTAACATTTAACTAAGCACTTTCCACTTCCCGTCGAAGAACTCACTAATTAACAATCTCCAGGAAGATAAATTCACGGAGGTAGAAAATTTCGCGTAATTTAGTTAGAGCCAAGAATGGCGGCGAGCGCGAAGACGAAGACTTAATCGATCGAGCTGGGCTTAATTCTTAATTGTAATAAAATTACGTATTCATAGAAAGGTAGGCTGTTTTTTTTGTACAAAGTGGAGTTGATATTATATACTCGTTCGGCGCGTTCCTACATAAAATCGTATGTATACGTATTAAAGGTGGCGGCGGGAGGGGAGGTGGGAACTAGTGGTCCCAGAGTGTCCATGAATAAATTTCAAATTAACTTTCGAACGGTTTTCGCGTTATACGAGCCGCAACGGAAGCCCCGGCAATCTGCGCAACCGGGTTCCAATGGAGCACCCGTTATAATGCAAAAAGGGCTCACTCCCACGTCCTCCTCTTCACAAAAGAACGCTCTCGCGCCTGAAAAAAACCCAACGAAGAATAACCCCGTTCGTAGCCGCGCTATTTTCATCCTGCTTAAGCGTTTTCGCTTAACGTTTCATTAACCCTTTCACCGCGACTTTTTACCATGCTCTTTCGACTTCCACGAAAGATACATCGATAAGAATAGAACTAGGCTATTAATCTAGAGCGAACTTCACGAATTAAGAATTCGCCTGTTCGCCTTCTATTTACTGGCATATTTTTGAGATATTGTCAGTGATATGAAATTTTTATCGGGTGTAATTAAATGACGATTAAAGGTTCGTCTTTTAACGGGAATTACGATGAAAATAGGATTTTATATTCGTGGATTCATGACTTCCGGAGAAACGCGATCGAGCGGAGTCCAGCTGACTAATCCTAGAAGACGTGTGCCAAAACAAATTCGGGTCGCGGATATTTTTATTTTTAGAGGTCACGTTGACAAGTGGAAGCATTATACGATTGGCTCTCATTGATTCGCATAAATAACATCTTTCAAACTAGAACTACCAAAGCAGTGAAAATGGCGAATCCACGACATTTAATAAACATTCTAATATATAACGTTTCATCTTTTCAGATTTCTCTCGGTTCACGTTGTACAATGAACATAAATGTAAAACTCGCCTTCTTTCAAATCCATCGCTATTCCGATCGGAATCATCACTGAAATCATGGTTCGCTAAAGTAATTCGAATAACACTCGAAGGAATTTATCTCCGGTAGGAGATTCTGCCGATGGTCCCCGGTGTGGTGGTAATTGAGAGTGGAAGGGTTTGGGCGGGAAAGGTGACGTAGGTAAGGGTGTATCAACGTTACGAGGGACATTACAGTTTGTTGCGAGCTCGGAATCGCGGGAGGGAAGGGTGAGGAGGGAAAGAAAGGAAGAAGACACGGTACTCTTATCCGAAAGAGACGATACCATCTGGTTTTCCCGGAGTACGGTCCGTTACCACTGAATTTATACGCTCACTCTTTTAACCTCGCGTGCATCGCATTTCCTCCCGGTATAATCGTTTGAATTATTGCTACCAGGATACTTCTACCTGGCGTACCTGGCGTACCTTCACTGCGCTCTTCCTATTAACTCTCTTCGTTTTAACACGTTAATCGGCCAGAAAATATTGAGAACATCGTATCAGTCCCCGCCTGCTGTAAGTGGAAGAATGAAAATAACGCAATGCGCTATTTTATATATTGGGTTGTTCGGAAAGTAATTTGGTTCTTTCCCGACAGAGGAAACAGTTTTTTGCCAGCAAAGAGCAAAAATTGTATGAGCGTGGAATCATGCTACTGCCAGAAAGATGGCAAAAAGTATTGGAAAAGAATGGCCAATATATAATTTAATCAAATACTTATTTATTATACGAAAATTGTCTTTCATTTTCACATGAAAACGAAATTACTTTCCGAACAACCCAATAGTTATTCGTTTACCAAGCTTGTTCCACTTATACAAGTATATAATTGCAAATTTACTGTATGATAAAACTCTTTATTAGAGTTGTTATGATAAGTTGATGGTAATGCAGTTTATGGTTGCAATACAAGTTTACAGAACTTGTATTTGTTGGCATTGCAACAGATTGCGGGGGCTCGATATTAAAATTTAGGACTAAAAGTAAATAAGGACTACTTTATGTATTTCATTATCGCGAGCGCGCGGTTGTTTATCCGAATTAATCGACGCGCGAGGAGGTAATATTTTCATGACGAATATACGTTTATGAAAATTCGATTATTATATAACTCAATCTTTGTGCGGGAAATGAAATCTTTCGAATAGGATGTGATGAGATTGAAGAAAGTTTACTGTTACGCCGGAATGTGATAATATCTGCTTTCCCTCAATTATAATCCGTTATGGGAAAATTTATGCGACTACTCTTTGAGACGTACTTCATTCCGCCTTGTTTCGCAGGGCGTATTTAATTAGAGTCCATATTAAAAGTACGGCTAGAATTTCTTTATGGTGGATACATTCATTGTCCATAGAAATTGTGTTAAAAAACTTGTGATACGAAACGGGTAAGAAATCAATTTAAAGTAATAATCGTAAAAGTATGAAAGTGTGAATTGACTGTAATTATTTCATGGTTGTTCGCCTTTCAATTTTGTCCAATAATTCTCTCATCTTTGACGCTTCACGACGAATAGAAATAATACGAAGATCGAAGAATACCTCGACCGTATTTCGTATCATTATAAAACAGCAGGAACTTCCTATAATCGTTGTAAAAGAGCGCCGAACAGTTGGCAAGAATGATCGACAAACGATATCTTAAAAGCGAGAGCGATTCGTGGAAAGGGGGAGAAAAGTAGAAAAAGAGTGTGAGTTTCCGGGAAAGGCAGAACACAAGGGGGCCACAGATCGTTTTAAGGAGAACGTCGAAACGTACATCCTTCTAAGGTCTCGTTTCGAATATATCGACGTTACCATCGGATTTTATGCCGGTTGTATCTCTTCGTTGGTTTATCCCTCCACCCAGTTTTTCTCCCTTTGCCACGCGAGCCGGAAAAATCTACCGGTATATCTCGGTTATGTATTATTTATGGCTCGATACCGCTATCCACCCCCTCTTACGAATCCGATTCCTTTTTTTTCGGCGAAAGTATCGAGGCTGGTACTACCGGAGTTATCCATCGACGTAATTTATTCGACACCCTGTATGCAAAAGCGGCTCGTCGCTTCCTCAAATTGTTCGCCGTAGACAATGCTACCTCAACGACCGTCCCTTTATTCCGCGCATTCTATACGACCAAACATCTCCCCCCCTCCCCCCACTCCCCCCTCGCCACACCTACCGCTCTACTCCTACTCCTACCCCTGCCCTTCACCACCTTTCCCCGTCCTTCTCTGCCCTTGGAATGCATCCTTCAGCGTTTCACTGTCGCTGCTTTCCATGCTACTGTGCTAACGTATAAAGCTTTCTTTCAGATTCGCAACATCCTTCATTTCTCATCGCTATTCTCATTGCTATTCTCATTGCTGCTTTTGAAGCCTTTATGGGAGACGGAAATTGTAACGACTATAATAATGGCGACGAATGGGGTTTAACTGATTCACTTTGGGGATGGATCGGTGATTTTTGTTCGGTCGATTTTTAACGATCTTTGCCGAACGCAATGAGATATATTAACTCTCTTGACATAATTGTCAGGATTGTTAGGACCAATAATAATTATTAGGATTTTTGTTAGGATCGATGTTTAACGATCTTTGCCGAACGGAATGGATTATGTTAACACTCTTAACATAATCTTCAGGATTCTTAGAACAATAATTACTAGGATTCTTTTTAGGACCAACAATAATTACTAGGATTTTTGTTAGGATCGATTTTTAACGATCTTAACCCTCTACAACCCAAACTTGTCGAGTCTAAAGGAAGACTGTATAATATGGAAATAGTTAAACTTAAACTTAACGAATCTACGTTACATTGAAATACTTACAAATGATTCCTTGAACACGATGAAGATGGAGACAATCGTTGCACATACTTTTGCAATTATTATCAGAACGAAAAAACGGTGCTAAAGGAAAGATACCGATAGACAAGCTTGTGACTTAGCCAGTTGAAGTTATGGAGGGTGAATGAAATGTCTTGCGATATTCTTCAACCGACATGGAAGCGTAACTGTCTAAAATCCCATAAAGCTACGCAAACAAACGTATCTCGCATTCCTTCCTCGTCAAAGGGAATTAAAACGATGCTTCTATTTCTCATTCCACGAGTCTTGCGCGTTGCTTCCCGTGCAATTTCTCTGCCGGTGTGTACGCGGAAAAATAAAGGACGGCCGTCGGCCGTGGAGTCGCGTGCGAAGAAACTATCCCGCGGATACGTGACGCGAATGCATCCTCCATGCTAATTGCGAATAGAAACCCTGTGCACGGGGAAACCTCGAGTCGGAAACCTATGAGAAGGCTTTCGACTCGAACGAACCTACAACTTAGAACGACTACTTTTCTAATTAACTAAAAAGAATTGCGGACGGATCGATTTAAATCTGCGGGAGGACGATTTAAATCTCATTTGATCGCGAGCAGTCTTAAAAACGCCCTTCGAACCGATTACGTTTAACACTTTACACTCGAGAGGCGACTCTCAGTCGCCATTCAATTCATTGCGGCTACCGGGAAGAGACCTTAAGATTTACCACAGTTATTTTTCGACTGGATTTTAACACTAGAACTACCGATAAGATATTCAGTTATATTTGTATGTTTACGTATACATCTTTAAAAATAAGGATGAATGGAAAAAATTAATTAACCGATTTAATTATGATTAATGTCGTGAATTTAAACGTTTTTCTTACATTCTGAAGATCCGTCATTTTGATGGGTTTGGGGGTTCCAGGGTTAAATTATCACCGATGATGTAATAAATCTTTCAATGATCTTTAATGAAATACAATAATGATGAAAGTCTAAATAATAATATATAATCTCGAATGCAAATGGTTAATATAGTCAATATTACATAATCAATACTTTTACTCGACGATCTTATTTTCTAAGTTTCGCGTTCCATTTAGCGGTGATTTTCACGTTTACCGTATTAGTCATGCTTCGAACCGTTCCGACATATTATAGAAATACGTGAAAATATTTGTACACGGCGAACGCTTAATCACCTATTATTCACCCACGTTTACCAAAGATCGTACTTCTTACTGTTATCGCTGTCACGGTTCCACGATTACAACATTGATGGACACATTCTTAGAATCGGTGTACCGATGTCCGGTAGAAGAATCAGCGAACTCGAATCTGATAATAATTGGTCCGTTATTGGGTCGTCGAGAGGATATCGGAATATTGTCCCCGCAGGGGTATCGTGATACGTTGAAATATTTTTAGTAGCGCGGCCTTAGAAAGCGCGGGATTCCGATTCTCGGGAAGTTTACGAGCGCGGAAACAAGGGGCGATATATCCGTGCTTTACGGGGAAAGATTGAAAGGTGGGACGGGGGGGCTGGACGAAAAGAAGAGAAAGAGATAGGAAGGAGAACAGGAAAGTGAATCGTGTTTCAAACTTTCTGACAGCTCGTTCCCCGAGTTTTTAAGTCCGGGGGTTGAATAACGCCTCTGCTTTCCAATTTTACTGGTGCGCACTAAATTACGCGAAATAATTGTTACTTCCCCTTCGAATCTGTGTGCGTTTCGAATGAACACTAGATTGGCGTAAAGTAATTATTTTTTATTGATTCTGGGCTGTATGTTCTATCATGTTTATCTTGAGATAGAGTGAGACGACAGTTTGGGGTCTGAAACTTAAATCCATCGAAACCCTGAGCAGAGATATTTCATTGAAATATTAATAAGGGTAATAGTGGGTGGTGCCTAAACACGTTCTAGGACCATTTTGGGTCGAAACAAGTAGATTAAAAGTTTGTTTCAGTAAAAAATTGAGTCGACCCGAAATCGCAAAAATGTGAAGGGGTATACCTTCAAAAATTGTCAAAAATGAAAAGTCGCCAAAATCACTTCTAAACGACCCAAATCGATGGTAAATGATGTATAAACATATTCTAGGACGATTTTGGGTCGGAAGAAGCGGTTCAAAAATTTGTATTGGTCAAAAATGGGTCGATCCAGAATCGCAAAAATGTGAAGGGGTATACCTTCAAAAATTGTCAAAAATTAAAAGTCGCCAAAATCACTTCTAAACGACCCAAATCGATGGTGGGTGATGTATAAACATATTCTAGGACGATTTCTGGTCGAAAGAAGTGGTTAAAAAATTTTTATTGGTCAAAAATGGGTCGAACCCAAAATCGCAAAAATGTGAAGGGGTATACCTTCAAAAATTGTCAAAAATGAAAAGTCGCCAAAATCACTTCTAAACGACCCAAATCGATGGTGGGTGATGTATAAACATATTCTAGGATGATTTCTGGTCGAAACAAATCGATTCAACATTTTTTCTGGCTGAAAAATGGGTCGATCCAAAATCGCAAAAATCTCAAGGAGTGTAAACACTCCTCTGACACGATAAATCATAAAAAAATTAAAAAATATAACACCGGAATAAATAGCGCAATTCTGCATGCTAGAATAATGATCTGCAGCAATGTATTTCCAAGATGGACGACAGCCAAGGCATTATGTGGCGACAGGAAACAACGTCATCGGTATCTCGAAGCCGTTCCGCTCGTTAGAACGATTTGTCACTGGCAGAAGCTTATCGGAATTCGAAAATTGGCGAGGACGTGCAGGGATTTTAACTTTGCCCTTGGCACACCAGACATCCACCGAGTCACTCGCAAGGATACATGGAACCTATGTTTACATCGAAGCTACCTAACTCCAAGGAAATATGAAAGCAGCAACGGTACAGGATCCAGGATCAGGAGAACGCCAGGTTTTCGAGGACTTTTGTATAATCAAGATATCTCGGTATCTCGCAAGATACCGGACTTTCCACGGCGCTTTCCACGTCCTTTTTCCACGATCAAGTAGTATACCGAACTCGGTAAAAGTACATCAAACTACCAAGCACGTTTACTCTTTCTATATCCTCCGGTAATTTTATACCCTATTGACCTTTTCTTCTTTTACCAGACACCAATGAAACTTTACTTCTCCGTGGTTTTCTCACGGGTATAAGTGATACCGTAATGTCTATCCGCTGACTTCATTAAGAGTTTCTTTGGGAATCTATCGAATAATCATTTTAAGAGTATGTAGAATACTACTATATAGAACCGTTGGATATTCCCGAAATGAAATATTATATCAATATTAATATTACAATTATTTACATCCATAGAAATATTAGGATTTACATAGAATTAGTTTTGTTTCATTTTCCCGACATTTGCCTGTCTACGACAAACGCGTTAGTCACACATTTTCAAAACATAGAAGACCATAATAAAAAGTATTAATTTTACTAACTATTACGTTGAATATAATTTCTATTCTTTACGTTGAATATAATTTCTATTCTTTATGTTGAATATTCTTTACATTCTTTACGTTGAATATTCTTTACATTCTTTACGTTGAATATTCTTTACATTCTTTACGTTGATTATTTTTTATATTCTTTACGTTGAATGTTACTTATATTCTTTACGTCGAATATTATTTACACTCTTTACGTTGAATGTTCTTTATATTCTTTACGTTGAATATTCTTTACATTCTTTACGTTGAATGTTAATTACATTCTTTACGTTGAATGTTCTTTATATTCTTTACGTTGAATATTCTTTACATTCTTTACGTTGATCATTTTTTATATTCTTTACGTTGAATGTTAATTATATTCTTTACGTCGAATATTATTTACATTCTTTACGTTGAATGTTCTTTATATTCTTTACGTTGAATATTCTTTACATTCTTTACGTTGAATGTTAATTATATTCTTTACGTTGAATATTATTTATATTCTTAACGTTGAATTAAACACGTCGCGTGGAATTAGAAAGGAAAGAAGAAGTGAGTAGAATTACCATGGTTCTCAGGTTGCCAGTCGAAATTCCTTTACGGGAAGGAATCGAAAGATCGAATTTCAATGCATAGTCAACCCTATTTGTTTCTAGCCGAAAATCTAGAGTATGTCTTTCCCGCTCCCCCGACCCACCTCCTCCCGACATCCAACTTCTTCCCGCCATTGTATTCCTCGCATGAATCATAGGACGAAGTTTGAGCACGTCCTTCGAGATATCTGTCACGTATCTCTGGCTGTGCTAAGATTCGATTTACAAGCTGAATACTTTTATTCGCGAATAATAAAATTCAGGTTCGCTCGGTAATCTTATATATTATCAAATTCGAGGAAGAATATCCCGCTCGGAAATATATTTCCATACAACGCTACTAAACGTAATACATTGCCAAATTCACTGTCGAAGTATCTCGATTTCTTATTCCGCGTTATGTAAAAAAATAAACGTTTCAGCAGGATTTTTATATCTATATATCTTCTGCAAACTGGAGATTTCAAATCTCTTATAGTATCGTAAGTATTCAAGTATCATGAATCTATTTCCGATACTCCTTTATCACAAGCGGGATTTTATAAAAATGTTCAAATTTATAAGTTTCCATTCTCTGAGAACGTTTGCGGCCACGTTGCATAATGGACATAATTAAATCAATTTATTCATTTTTCCGTCCGTCCTTATTTTCAACAACATACACGTGAATATATAAATATACCATAATATATAATCCATAGTTCCAGTGTTAAAAGAAACCTTTCAAGGGCTCACAGAAAAAGGCAAAACCCGAGGTACGGCTAAGTTTTTTGCTGCTGAAAGATCAATTTATTCCGATAACGCGGAGTCTAATCCGGCGAAGGAGGATCGTCGAGGAGGATCTAATCTTATTATTCGGTTAATGAAATTCGGGTGGAGAAGATAGTCCTTAATAAAGGTAGATGCATCTCCTTCGGTGAGATCCGCACGGTGCCGAAGGATAAGTAAGCTTTTTTGTATTGCATCGCGGGGAGGGAGGGGGGGGGGGGGGGCAAAGGTAGAGCCAATTACGGTGGTTAAGAACTGTTTTGTCATAATGTAATGGCTGCCGCTCACGAAGCACGCCCTAAGGCGAGTAGACGGGCATGCATTTTGCATAAATTCCACATATAGTTGCATAGAGACTGGTTCGCGTGGTCGATTCGCGTTATTGTCAAAATAATGCGGGGACCAGGTTACCGCTCCAACCTTCCCGGACCAAATAGACCCCTGGCACGTCACCCAGCCGATCATCCACTTTCGCGTTATCCTCCCAACCCCCCCCCCTGCGTCCTACCCTTACAAAAGAAACCAGCCTCACCCCTCCTCGAAGCCTCCGGAAATTCAAACGACGTTGTTTCATTTGCGTTCAAAAATATGCTTTCTATGAAATATGGACATTTTTGTATACTTTCGACGAGTTGCTAAACAGGTTTACAGTTACTCCGAAAGTATTCGGACATTAATCAAATTTGACTATATAGTAATGTATCAGTGTTAATTATCAACGAATTGGAGTAAATCTTTTGGTTTGTGAAACGTGTTTACTGTCATTTAAAATTGTATATTGTTAGTTTAATACATGTTCATACATAAAATTGTGATATAAGTTAATCGAGATCATGTATAATAATTCTGTGACAAAAGTATTCGAAAATTCATATTTTCTACGTCTTTTGTAAAATAAACGCAGTTTCGATATTCCGTTGGAACAGACTGACACAAAGATAATAACGTTTAAATAACAGAAATTAAATACTATTATTAAATTTACGAAAGAAAAGATTAATGGGAGGAAACACGAAATAAACGAATCTGAAATCACCATTTCAGGTCACCAACATTTCTTCTCTAAAGAAGTATTTTAGGTGTCCAAAAATATTAGAGTTCTAATATCTATTAATTAATCCTAAATATTAGGTTTCCTCAAATATTATAAAACATACGTAAAACAACACAACAGAGTACAAAAATAAATGTCATATCTACGTAGAATTAGGAAAAACACAATTCGACCTAATCTCCTCTTTTTAATCGGGGTACAAAAGTTTCCATAAATCGGCGATCCACAGCTGTTCTCAAAACAGGACATTGATCCATAACTCCACGATTCTCGTCATCGCTCGCGGACTGCTATTCACGATAAAGATACAATATTTCCTCGGCTCTGCTGATTACGACATTTTTAAAAGACAGTTCTATTGTGTACGAAGTATGCTCGAGATTAGTGAGAATGCCCGAGTATCCTCACTGAAATATAATGCTCGGTGGCCAGTACGTAGAAGAAGTTAACGATTGTAATTTCGAGTCGAAGATTTTGTTCCATCGCTCAGAAAACGGAGAAGAATCGGACGAATATGAACGAAGGAAGAACTGGCGGCGCGAGGGTTGACGTACCAAACTATTATATACATGAAATGTATAGTCCTTATCATCGTTTATTAAAACGAGGTAAGTGGAACAATGAGAATTGCTCTCGTTACGAAATATTCTTCCTTGCGTTAATGCCCCGCACAACAACGCGAATGAACATTATAAAAGACCGTCATGGAAAGCCACCCTCTTCTTCGCTGACCTCGAAAAAAGGGGCCAAGAATATCGGTTTTATGAATACGATTACCGCGAGATCGCGGAACTCGCAAGGTTTATCATTTTCATAAAGCAATTCACGTGTTTAATATTCTGGGAGTTACTGGTGACTGAGAATGTTAATGTTACTAAAGTTCGAATGAGAAAGAGGTAACCCTTGTACAACGCTGTACTTATAGGATACGGTTTCGATATAATGCGATTCGGAAATTGTGGTGGTACGCGTATTACGCGGTTCAGAATTGTGACGATCCGCGTATAACGCGGTTCACAATTATGGCGATCCGCATATAATGCAGTTCAGAAATTAAGGCGATCCGCATATAACGCAGTTCAGAAATTAAGGGGATCCGCATATAACGCGGTTCACAAATTAAAGCGATTCGCATATAACGCGGTTCACAAATTAAAGCGATTCGCATATAACGCGGTTCACAAATTAAGGCGATCCGCATATAACGCGGTTCACAAATTAAAGCGATTCGCATATAACGCGGTTCACAAATTAAGGCGATCCGCATATAACGCGGTTCAGAAATTAAGGCAATCCGCGTATAATGCAGTACCCAAATTGTGGCATTCGCAAATATAAAGAGGATCACTAATTGTGGCGATCCCCGTATAACGCGATTCATAAATTAAGACGATCCACATATAACGCGATTCACAATTGTGGCGATACGCATATAACACGGTTGACGAATTAAGGCGATTCGCATATAACGCGGCACTTATACAATGTGACTTCGATATAACGCGTGTACCTTGGTCCTTTTTCTAGAACTTTTTCTAGGACCTAACTTTAGAGAAGGGTTACCTGCAGATCGGTAATATTTATAAAATTTTCAATATTTTTAATATTACGATAACGAGCTGATAAAACTATCGTATCATAGAGCACTTAAACTGTTTTGTTTTTAAATGTTATATACGTGTTACAAATGCATTTCGCGAGTAAACCGAATTTATTGCAGATATATTTCTTTGTCAAACCCAGTATTCTAGAAAAGTCTGAAGCTTCGATCTCGTCACTGTAAGTTTAATATAATATTAATAGAATGTTGGAGAAAATAGAAACATCGGTTAAGAATAACCGAAGCCCGGCTCTGCCGGCAAGATTTATTTCCCTCGTTTGTTTTCATTTTTTTTCGAACGTTCCGCGAATCGTAAGTCAAGCGTACACTAATTCCTGGCGGTGTTTGGATTTTTCTATGCCGTCTTATCGAATAACCAACCGATTTAATATTCCTACAATTAATACCGTTAGTACATATTCGTTAATACTGTTATTAAAATATCCGTTAATAAAAGAAGCAGTCCTCGATAATACGCGACCTTTCTCAACAAAATGTCAAACGTAGATCAGACTCGTTCTACGAGGATCATCATCAAGAATTATTTCTCGTTAAATAACTTTTAGCGGTGAAGTATCGTTCACCGTTCTGTAAAAGCTGGTGCTTAATGTCCGTTTTTTATGAAGACGATAATATCGTATTAACCTCGTATGTTCTGAGGACTGAAAGCTTTTCGATTAAGACATAAACGATGATTACGATAAAAACTTACGATAAAAAAGGAGCAACCAACAATTAAGAGATGATATATCCATGGAGATTTCGTTATCGATAAAGAGCATCCAAAGGAAGAACGAGAAGGCAGCGAAGTTGCGGGTTAAAGTAAAAGAACGCGTGGAACGTAAACGACGATTGTAGTTGGACGGCAGCGGTGGGATTCTAAAAGGTGGATTACGGAAAAGCGATCGAGGACAATGCTCTCAGCGTGCTCGAGAAGTTATCGTTGCACGTATGGTAATTTAAAGGGGGTTTCGGTGCATAGGGAAATACGTAGTGGCGAGTAAGATCAGTGTACGGTGTGCCTAAGGCGTGGACAAAAGATGAATTTGAGACCGATGACCTTTCTCCTCTCCTGTGGAGAGGAGAGGAGAGGAGAACGCAAGAAGGGAGAGAAGGGAGAGAAGAGTGGAAGAGTGGAAGAGTGGCGAAGCGAGGAACGAGAAGCGAAGAAAGAAGCAAAAGGAGGTGAGGAAGAAAGAAGGGAAAAAGAAAGGAGAGGCGACAGGTCAAAGAAAGATCGTTCGAGAACGGTCCGTTAGTTGATCAACCGCGAAGGCTATTTAACATTCCGTGTTTGGAAAGGACGCACTTTAGGAATCGCAGATGTCCAACGGCGGACTGGCAGTGCTAGTTTTCAAACTCGTTCTCCCTGGTCTCGCTTGATCTTTCTGTTTTACACTCCGCCTCCCGTTCCCTGCTACTCCTTTTTTCTCCCTCGCTCTCTACTCCCCTCTCTCCCTCCCTCCATCTCCGTCAAAGCATTTATTTTATATTTGTTTTTCACAGGATAGCCGACGATGTAAAACACGAGGATCGTATAACGTAATTCGTATCGAGCCGAGTGTCCTTTTACGTGTAAGCATGCAATAGCACTAATCAAGGGGATGACAGCTTGCACAACAAGTAGGTCATACGAGGCAGAGAATACGTTACGAAGGACGAATGTCCTTTCGTAGGTTATCGTGTAACAGTCGATCGGTGACGTAATAGAGAGTTGCCGTGGCAAGGACGTGATTGTTTATTGCAATAAAACTTACCTGAGTTCGAATGGTAGCGTAGTGACGGCTTCTAATGATTTGAAACGGGCGCACTGAGTCCACTCCATGCCTGGTACACGCACAGACCACACTGGAATTCGAGGCTGTTTTTCCTCGGTTTTAACATGTCCGGGCACACCGGGACGTGACGTCGTTCCCTGGAGTTAAACGATGATCGTTAGCGAACACTCGTGAGGAACGGTCACAACGCGGAGGCGCGAAAAACGCGAAAATCTCGGAGATCCGCGGTAGAACGTCACGATATACGCACCGAAGTCGGCGGACGTCGGACCGCGACTCTCGCGACCATCCGCGGCGAGCGGCGAAACTACGAATTTTCTCTAGCTCTCTCGAGGCGGATTTCCACCAACCACCGTCGCTCTGGCCTCTCTCGCTCTTTCTCCCAGACTGCCTCGAACCTGCGCAATTTCACAACTTTAAATTATTTCTTCTGACTGCTTTCGAGTACTTATTGTTCAAAATAAGACCCCAATACAGTACTTTGAAGCAATGATTTTAAAGAATTACGTTACATTCAGTTGTTAAAATGAATCTACAAAGACCGAAGCTACAAGTTTAACGAGAAAATGAAAGCATTTTTAAGTAACTATCTCACATTAACATTCTCTGTCGGCAGAGAAAAACGTTAAAATTATTCCGAACAATGTACGAATATGCATGACAAATGTTGCAGCACCGTTTGATTAGAATAAATATGTTTGCGAATTCCTGCAAAGTATCTCGAAACTAGATTTTGTTTGGTACGAAACAATACGCAACGTAATTCGAATGCATTTCGATTACACAATTTTATAAGTCGACCGAGCAACCAGCACAATTTTTCGGACGTAGTTTCGGATTTATATTCGGAAAGCATTAATTTTACGTATTCGGGATTACCTCTGTGTGCGATTATTTACTTTAAACTACAACAAAGATCTGTCTCTATAATATTTTATTATCGGATCTCTAGGTAACGTACTTCTTACCTTCTCGTTTCACTGACTCCCTTCCCGGCCGACCTTTACACATTTTCTAACACTTTTCAGTGTATTTATTTCTGTCGCACGAATCTTCTTATCTTGCTCAGATTAGCCTGGAATATAACTATCATACTATTTATAGTTATTATTGGATAAAACAATATTAAAATATGAAAAATTAGACGACTCACCGAACACCTCAGATTCTGCCACCTTCTCCGCGGAAAGGAAGTGCTACTACGGAAGTTCATAACGACTATTAATTTTCCAAATGAATTTGCAAGATTCATTCTTTTCGTAGGAACTTTTTAAACTATTTACTACTTTATTGAAAACAATCTTGGTCAAAGAAAGTACTCCATCCATCGTTTTCATTTCATTTCATAATACTTTATCCAAAATATAATTTTTAAGAATAAGCGGTGGCCGGAAGTGCCGCGCAAAATTTCAACAGCTCGAAACGATCATCCTCGTTTAAACCTGCGCACGATTATTCTGCGTCGATTCATTCGAAACCGGTGCTCACGAAGTAAACGTCGCAGAAATTTCTTCGAAATCTGTTAATTAACTTGTGTAAATCTTCATTCGAATGTTTTTTTGCAAGTAAAAGTATCAGTGGTAGTGCAGTGAACAATTGAGAACGTTCGAATTGAGTAATAAGGCAATTTTGAAATCTGATTTTAAAAAATTAATTTTAAAAGAAATGTCAATGGAAAGGATGATAAGCAATGAATATTGTAAATCGTCAATGGCGGACGATTACATTCAGGGAAAGCTTGGAAGACCGGCGAGATGTCGGTGAGTTTTTGTCAAGTTCTTATTTTTTCATAGTATTATTTGATTTACGATATTTATCATTGAAGTTAACATTCGGGAAACTTTTGAGCTGAGTGCCAGCTCGCAAAAATAATTGAAATGAAACTCTTTATGCTTTCTTTTTTATTTATAAATTTTGGAATTCGGGTATTAAAAAAAGTAGTTGAATTTTATTAATGTATCTTAATCAATCAAAGCGTTGAGGAGATGAAGTGGAAGGAAAGAATAACAAAGAAAGGCATACATTTTCATAATTATGTATACGTTCTTTTAAAAACATATATAAAATATAAATTTTAAATCTTAGGCTTAACATCATAGTTACAAGAAATATCAAAAATATAGGATATATTTGGAAAAATCAATGTTTACGGGTTAATGAACGAATAATGATCGTACGATAAGTTCTCCAGCAATTTCTCCTTGTAGGTTGGATCTAAAATATCTTCTAAGTTTCCGTGTAGTTTAGAAATATGATGTTTACATATCCGAACAACTTGTCTAAAGGAGGCCATCTTGGGGAATTTGATTCTCAGTCGTTCGTTTATCCAATTTATCACCTGCGCTGGTAATATTTCGTCAAAGGAATATCTTTCTTTTATTAAATACAAATATATTACGCTGATCCTCGATATGTGAACGGGTTCATAGAAATCGTAGTTTCGGCATTTGTTGAAAACCTATGCGAAAAGATGAATAATAAATTCGACAATATTAAATTCGAATTTGACCCATCGAATTAATATTTCTTTATACTCCCACACATCTTAAAATGTTTATGTATTATTCGGACTTGAAATATTCTGCACTTACATCGGAAGAATCCATTTCATAGTTATTATCGTCTAATAACGAAACGCCCCAAGAAAACAGTGCAACGCTTCCTAAAGCAGGGTTCTCTAAGACTACTGTTCGATAGAACAGTTCAAAAAATACATTCAGTGCTGTAGACACATGTTCTTTGTTCTTGCTGTCGTTAAGTAGATGAACGAGTTTCGCCGTGTCATTGCGTACTTCATAATTGTCGTCCACGAGAAGTTGTAAAATCGTTGTCCACCAGTGCACGTGTGTATCTACGAAAACAATTCTTTATCGAATTATCCGCTGCGCGTGTACCAAAATGGTGCAGAAGCAATAACTGTTTAAAAAAAAGTAATATGTACAAATATGTCCGGGTACTCTTCGTTCGTGCATCTCGTAAAGTATATTCAAAACGGATCGTCTGAAATCCGTATTCAGCGATCCTATCCACAAATGATCACAAACGGAATCGTAAACGTCTTCTATGCACTCATCCGTGAGCTTGAAAACAAATAATAATACAAAGAATTTACTTGGTATGTCAGGTTCAAGTTGATGATGTTTTTAAAAAGCTCCAGATATTAGCTAGTTCAATTATACGTACATCCGAGATGGTGGATCGTGTAAAAGCTTTCCCTAATAATCGGAGATAGCTGTCTCGTTCGCCATAATTTCTGTTTTCCTGTAGTCGTATCTTGTTCAACACCAATTTGTATATCGGGCAGGAAGATTCAGGTGTGATCGTGATGGTGTTGTACAAGAAGTCAAAAATGTCATCTTGCAACTGAGGACTATAGTGGCAGAGATCCTTCATCGAATTTTGTATCAAATCCACGCAAAAGTGTTTCAAGTATTTTCGTTCGCAATTAATCTGCGTATCGCGAATGCAGCTTGAAAATGTTGTCCATGTGAGGGATTGAATTTCAGGCTCGGAAACATTTAGCATGTGTAAATATAATCTGTCTGGCAGATTCAATTGATCACACAACTCTGTGGTGTCCGGTCGGTTTGCTATACTTAGCATAAGTTTAATTACGGATTCTTTATAGATTTCTCGTCCTGGTCCATACTTCAGTAAATTATACTCGACTATGTGCTGAAGTATTATGTGGAACACAGAATCGAAGCTTGTGTCTCTGTAATGTAAACATTATCAACAATGCTCAAAACAATGCTCAAAACAATGCTCAAATTTGATTTGGATTTCGTTAACGACTCAAATTCTTATCGTTTCTCCTTACATATTCTTGTCTTGTTTCAATAACTCATCGATAACGTTTATATACGCAGTGGCCAGTGGAAAACACACGGGCCGTTTATCCCCGCATTCCAAAGATTTTAATGTACATTCTATGGTGGGCAAAAGCGCGTTCAAAGCAGCCGAATCCGTAATTTTCTGATGCTTGATTATTGCCAATATCTAGAATACAACGATAGGCATTTGAAGTAGGAAAGGGGTAACGTAAAATTGTAAGCAATCGCTCCACAAACCTGCAGCGCGTAACCGTGTCGTAAATTCAAATCGCGTAGGTTTGGATTTAATAAAATCTGTATCAGTTGTTGTAGAATTACTTGTGCTTTCTTGTTACTCAAGAATGGTACGAGCGTTCTAGCCGCTAATTCGCGTGTTTCGTAAACTGCACTTTTTGCGCATGCAGAAACCGACGTAATAATATCGTCGACCTGCAATGTCCTTATTACTTATTAATTTCTTCGAAAAGTCATCCCGCGTATAAACTCGTTACGTGTTAATAAATTTCCAATTACCATCCAACACTTATTCATCTCATCGCAATCATTACCGATGTGCAATCGCGACAACAATAATAATATAGGCTGTATATCTTTCGAATCATATCCCCCGGTTGCGGCAAAAGCTTTTAATTCGCTTAAAATAAAATTCAGAAGCCTTGGATATCTTTCAAAAAACATCCTGCCAGTCATTTTGTTGTCTTTTTCTAAATTCATGTGATCTTTCGTTCTCTGTACACCAAAAATTCTAATAATGAGCGCACTGAATAACAGCGTGGCGGCATTCCGTTCCTGTTAACAAGTGCACCTTATTTAACAATATTAAACCGGATATACTTTACCGTAATCTGGATTCCTGGTCTATTAAACTTCAAATGTATCGAAACATATATTATGTCTATAAAAAGAATTAAACTTAGTATATTTTACGCGACTTTCGAGTAGCTTACCGCCCATGTCTTTTCATTGTAACTCTTAAATGCTGCTATCAAACCATCCGCAACGTACACATTAACTAATTCTCCGAGTTCGGAATGTCTGAAAACTGCTCTGAGAATATTCATAACATGCGTTTTAATTGTTGGTACATCAACAGTGACGTTGGATGCCGAAGGTTCCTTCAAATCTTTCCATTTCGAGAACAAGCTGTCTGTATAAATGATCTTTTTCATTTTCGAGCGCAAAAAAGATTGCTGCTCAATTTTCGTCAAATCCAGTAAGATTTTCATAACTATGTGAAATGTGGTTGAAGCCATTTTCTTCTGTGGCCGGGGTTCCGTCGACAGTAAAGCCTAAACAATAAATCTCTCATTATCAAATTACGATCGATAATTCGGCTCACAAAAGTAACAAAGCTGTAGCAGAATATGCATTTTAATCACCTGCATCATAAACGGAACTCCTGCGCTTCTTCGAGTGGCACACAATTTCATATTTCCTTGCGTGAGTCCAGTGACTTCAGCAAAAATTTGGTGCAACCACATTATAGGTAATTTAGTTAGAGATGGTTCTTGCGTACACCAAAGTTTTTTACACAACTGACTAAAACCTACATGTGCTTGTTCGAATGCACCGCGGTGTTTAGTCTCACAGAGTAGAGTAACGAGATGATCTCCCATGTCGACGATCTATTATAAAATCAGTTTCAATTATTTATCTAATTTTCATTTTCATACATGAAATACTGAGTTAACAATCCTTACATAGTCATGAGGCACTATTAGAATTTTACTGCTGTTATCTACTATTAATTTAGTAGCAAGTTCACCAAATAAGAGACTAACTTCTTTGACTGTACGCCACGAACAAAGGAGGACCATTTGTGGTGTTACCGCTATATCGTCAAGTTCCGAATCTCCGGCATTATTCATAGACTCTAAATCCATTGGCAAATGTCCTTCGGGAGAAGAATTATTTACTATCTCAGAAACAGCTTCACTTAGCTCAAGGCAGACTGTTATAATGTCGAGTATTATGAGTTTCCATGAATTCCCTGCTTTACTAAACCAATTGATTGGAATAACATAGTTTGAATTTAAAGCCAAAGTTATCATAAACATATTAACTACCTTAAATCACATTCTTCTAACAGTATTCTCATACAGTAAATATATCCATAAAGAGAGTGCTGAGTGATCGCTGTTACAATATTTTTCTCTGCTAAACCTAAAGATTCCTAAAGGACAAAACAAAATATATATGTAGCCTTATCGTGTCCCAAATTTGTATGATAAACATGAAGTACAATGATAATGAATTGTAGCTACCTGCGCCTTTAACAATAGCACCTTCAAAAGTTGAAGCGTTACTACTTCCTTTTCATCTTCAGCAACCGAGCGGAGATCATACGTAGATACAAGTACATCTACTATAATTGGTGATAGTTCGCAAATTTTTAACATATACGCAGCTGTAATGCTATCGATAGGTCTAATACCCTTTGCTAAATCAAGTGCGATTTTAATCATCTGATTAACCACATCTGCTGCATCCAATTTTAATAGTTTTGTATCCAATGACTTTATTAAAGTGAATGCCATATTCTTATTGTTATCATACGTCTCGAGTAACAAACATTTATATAACTTCTGTGCATCGACGTCGGTCCACTGAACCATATCAAATTCATCGCTTAATAAATCTTCCAGCAAACATAACAATTGTAAAGATGATTTTCTATGATTGTAGACACTCCCAGGATGTAAACCATTTATGCATATATTGCGTACAGCCTTGTAAAATGATTCATACATTTTAATTTTTTCCCCGATTCTCGCACTCGCTGCATACGATTTTGCAATTAATTCCTCTGATTTGCCTCCTACATTATTTTTTCTGTAAGTTGTCCTCTTTCGCATTTCTTGAGTATACTTCCTGTTCATAATAGCTAAACTATCTTTCATCCGCTTTAAAGCCTACAAGGATAAAAGGCAAAGGAATACTTACATTCTTTGTAATAATATAATAGTACAAATTTTAAAGAATGGAATTTGTTATAAGTGATTTTCGATAAATAATTCCATGTGTATGCTTTTTCTACAGTTACAAAGTATTATTATAATTATGATAGAATCGGTAATTATAATTCAAATATGTGGATTAAAAGTTAAAACCTATCCCTCCTCACTTTTTTCATTAAAGGTATATGCTCTATATGCTCCTTGAGATTGATAAACAGAAACGAGGAAATAAAATTAAGTTCCTCCCGCAAAAATTCCAAAGTGCTTTTCCTTGACACTACCACAAACTTGAGAGCGTTTAGTCTGATCTGCAAGAAGAAGAAAAAGTTTAATGACCCATACGGAGATTTATTGTCGATGTAGTTTTCGTATGTTTTATAAAAGTAAAGTAAGTAACGAATGAAAAGAATGTATGAAGATTTTAATGAGAGTTTTACCTGTCTGTCCTGATGAAGAACACATTTTTTTAACGTTTCCAAACTTATCGCTCCTCGCAAAATCGTTTCTGTCTCATTCGAAGTAACTGATTTAATAACTATTTCCTCATTATCATATAAACCCTCCAATTTCTTTTTTATTAAACTCGTTAAATTCTGGTTTAATTCTTCATCTTTGATATCAGGTTCGAATGTTAAGGTCTCTTTGCATTCGGATAAATTCATTTTGACAATGTTTTTTCGTTCATACAATAATAAATCCTTGCAACAGTCTTCTTTCCACGTTTTTCTTCTTCTTTTGCAATTTTACTTACGTTCCTAAATTAAACCGGCATTTTACCGAACGGCGAACTCTTTTTTTACTGATAACGGAGGTGCAACAGAAGCGACGTATTAAAAATAATAAAACAAAGATCCAATACGAGTACTCTTATTCTCTTTTTATCATAAGAATGATAACACTCGATTAATTCTACAATTGATTCCTATTTTATCCTTCTTTATCTACCCGCAACTTATCATCGCATTGACTTAGTTTCCAACGGAGGACAAATTATTGACTTAATATAATATCATTTCTATTGCTCAGGAAACTGACTTTCAAGTCAAGAAGACTTATATTTTCAAAGCATCATTTATTTTTTAATAGAAAAAATCATACAAAAAGTTATTTGCTACTTTATCTATCGGGTGGCACGGCGAATCGTTAAGTGCTGGCCCCTGGTACAAAAACGGCGGCAGCGCAGTTTTTTAAAGCACTTTTTACATTAAGATGAGTCCAATACATCAATATGTATTGATATGTATCGATAAAAGATTAATTATTTTGATACACATGACTTGGACCAGGCCAGGAACGTTTTTTCGGAAAACAGAGGAGATTCATCTAAAATTTACCTTTTACATTTATCGTTATTACGTTCTAAAAAAAGGGTCGAATGAATTGTGAAATATACAAAAGGTAGAACTTCAACTATGGTAATACAATAAAAAATGCCGAGGAAGTTGTTAACTGTGAAGAGCAGAGAATGATTAATTCAAGCCTTCAGGAAACAGCGCCATTTTGTGCGCGATATTAGGTCATCGCACGACAAATACCGTGGATGATCATTACAAAAATGATATTAATTTCGAATCCTCGATTGTGCCTCGTTATTACAAAGATATCAGCGGCGATAAGGATCAACGTTAATTCACTCGAAAGAGACACGAAGAATCTTGAAATTTGCTTGGAAGATATTGTCTCCGGTAACTTTAATTACGTGTCTTCCTGGGAAGAATCCCAGAGTGCTTCCAAGTATTCTTCTCCGAAGGTCTTTCCTTCTGCAAACGAGACATGGCTTTCCTGGGAAATTCTGTTGACAATCACGAGTTCTTCCTCCTTTTTTTTTTAACTATTATTACTTTCTTTCTTCGCCAGCTTGCAACACAGACTTCTTCGGATGATTCATTACGCGGAATTGTCTGCTTCACGTTTCTTTTTCTCGTGCAACGTCGAGGTTTAAATAGCAATCAAATACACTGACACGACATACGAATTAATTCACGACTATGCTATCTGATACGGTAATCAAATAGAAGTTTACATATTTTATGTACGATTAACAAGGATCTTCGTGTTTCAAATGCGATACGTACATGTTATAATACATTTCAAGTCTGCTGGATATAAAATATTCCACGCAATTATGAATTTCACGCGACCCTTTCGATCGTTATATTCCATGAAATGCGAATTTTGATACCAATATTCGTCGCTTTTAATTAATTAAAATTTACAATTTGGCCCGAAGTTTAAATATGTTCGAATAATATTGGGTTGTCCACAAAGCTCGTGCTGATTTTTCAGGAAAATTCAACGTTCTTGTATATCGAAATATATTTACTTAATTACATAATAAACATCCTCTTGTTTCACAACCATTTTCTATTTTTTATGCAAATTCAATGTTTATTTATTTATTTACGCGTCCTTTATTTATTTATTCCAAAAACTACTGAAAGTTGGCATGAACTTTTTGGACAACCCAATATTTATCGGTTGTAATTCATAAATATTATGTTTAAAAGAGGCAGGTTTCGAGTTGATTGCACTGAGGGAACTTTTAGTTAACTTTTTGCACTCGGAAGGCGCCTGTCAGTCGCCATGCAGTTTCTTGATGTAATTCGGGTGGCGACTCAGAGGCGTCATTGAGATTTACTCCACTTATGTTTTGTTAATGCATTTCAAAGCACCGACAACAGAAGTCAATATTAATGTCGCCACTTTAATCGTCGTTCAAGTTGCCACAATAAACAGAGTGGCGACTGGGAGTCGCCTCCGTGTGTAAAGTTTCCTGCAGTAATTAAAGTGGCGACTGAGAGGCGACGTTAAAACTGACTACAGTTCTCCGTAATTTAACATCTAACAGTAAAATATAACTGGAGAATACCGTTATGTCGTCCCACAGTCACCACTGAGTTTGTTGCGGCAAATCAGGTGGCGACTGAGAATCGCCACCGAGTGCAAAGGGTTAGAGTTCGAACCACTCCTGACGCGTCTGACAGAGAATTGTCCGACACAGGTAAATAACCGAGAATCGTCTGCTAATTCAATTTACCATCCCCTGTCAAATCCAATTAACCACGAGTTACGGGGCTTCCCCTACCAATCGGGGACTCCCCACAATTAAATTCGACACGCTATTTTGTCAACCGTTTTGATTCCTCCCACGAGTCCCCCTTGAATCCTCTCTGGACGGCTGCTTCGGAGGATTAATCTACTAGTCGCGCAAAATAAATTCAACGTTTGTTTCTTTTCGATCGGATATTAAT
This sequence comes from Nysson spinosus, assembly GCA_910591585.2. NCBI lineage: Eukaryota > Metazoa > Arthropoda > Insecta > Hymenoptera > Crabronidae > Nysson > Nysson spinosus. The sequence goes on from OU342830.1 coordinate 16,725,035, forward strand.
ATTCATAAGACTCGCGTTGAATTCTGCGTCGAAATGTTCAGTTACAGAAACGACAATAAATTTTAGTTGTTAATTAATTTTGTTTATTTCAAACGTTAGAATGAACATTAAAAGTAAATAGAATATAAAACCTTTGTTCATTTGATAATGTTACCATTAATATTAAACTATTTTCTTGCCGTGCAGACACATATTGTATTGGCACCTGGGTGTAATAAGATTTTGTTGCCTTTAAAATCGGTTGGGTTCGTTTATTGCTATCGCTCGGTTTTTAGTTTCCCCGCAAGAAATGACTTTACTACAAGAAGGTTGGCGAAGGTTGGCTCCCAGAACTGCTCAGGTTTTTCAGGCCGAAAAACTACTAAAAATCGGCATGAACTTTTTGGAGAACCCAATATTATGGAATTCTTGTATTTTCCAGTTCCACGATAAATGAATCGCTTTTTAATCTGGTGATAAAGCTAATAACACTGAAGGGATCGTTAAATCGACGGCTAGTAGAAAATAAACTGTGAGCTTTGTGAACTCAGTTTTTCCAATTACTCCCGTTGTTGAGCTTGCCGGTTAATCGAACGATGTGGAGTACATTTTTATTCCGGATATCCGGTTGCTTTTTGTTCGCATTTTTGCCTTAACTTCCAACAAAGACACGGCGAATATCCATTTCACTCTGTTGCGCTTTTCAGCGTGTTTTTTCTGGATTATCGCGGTACGTATTCCTCGAAATTGCCATTAAATTTTTATTTCCACCTGGATTTCTTTTCGACGAATCAAAAATATTCATGTAAAGCGTGTGATCGATTATTAAATTGTAAGGTATTCTTTTACCGTATTTTTATCGTACGAAAGTGTCGGGTTTGAGTGGTTCAAAGCCCGATGTTCTTCCTCTTTTCTCCACTTTTAAGAGTTCTTTAAACACCAACGAGAGGCGAAGTACAAAGTTACCCTCGGGTTACGTTTCTTACCCCGAAAGAATTCTAACCAGCGTAACTGACAACGTTTCAAAGAAAACGTTTCAACGTGCACTCAATTCGCACTCTCTAGATGTTATTTTTCAAATTAATTAACACGTTGAGCTTCGGGCAGAAATCCCGATTTCACGATACCTCACGATATGCGTGCTAAAGTGAGTGATACGAGTCCTAAAGAGCCCAAATCGATGGTAGATGATATATAAACATGATCTAGGACCATTCTGGGTCGAAAGAAGTGGATTAAAAGTTGTCTCCGTTCAAAAAATGAGTCGACCCAAAATCGCAAAAATGGAGAAAAATATAAACATCTTTATACGTTCGAACAAGTAGACTAAAATATTATTCCGATGTAAAAGCAAGAACGGATTGTCACACGTAGAGACGAATAAAGCGTAAAAGTAAAGTCTGCTAGATCGGGCTCTGTACGATACACGGCTACAAAACCATATCTGGACCACCAATTAAGGGGGCGACGAATTAATATAGCCTTTCAGGTAAATGGAATTCAAATCGAAAAGTTCGAAAGCGGTAAAGGCTTTCAATTTAAAAGCGTTTAGTGAAAATGGCCGAGCCCGAAACTTTTCTCTTGGTAGTTCCATCCTTTAATGGTTCCACGAGAAAATTACTCACCAAGGGATTAGAACATAGTTCGTTCGTTCAACCCCCCTTGCCCCCTTCACCTTCAACTCCTTTCTCCATCCTATCTCGATAAGAGCCAAGGGCAAGGGGGGCGAGATTCGGTATACACTGTTAAATTTGAATTAATTTAATGCACAAGTATCCGGAAGAGGCAAGTAACATTTAGGACAATTATTACATATTTATACCCATTCACATTTTTTCAATTTTGGGTCGACCCATTTTTGGACCGAAAATTTTTTTAAACTACTTCTTTCGACCAGAAATCGTCCTAGAATATGTTTATACATCATTTACCGTCGATTTGGGTCAGTTAGAATTGATTTTGGCGACTTTTCATTTTTGACAATTTTTGAAGGTATACCCCTTTACATTTTTTCGACTTGGATTCGACCCATTTTTGACCAATAAAAATTTTTTAACCACTTCTTTCGACCAGAAATCGTCCTAGAATATATTTATACATCACCCACCATCGATTTGGGTCATTTAGAAGTGATTTTGGCGACTTTTCATTTTTGACAATTTTTGAAGGTATACCCCTTCACATTTTTTCGACTTGGTTTCGACCCATTTTTGACAAATAAAAATTTTTTAACGTATTCTTTCGACCCAAAATCGTCCTAGAATATGTTTATACATCACCCACCATCGATTTGGGTCGTTTCGAAGTGATTTTGGCGACTTTCCATTTTTGACAATTTTTGAAGGTATACCCCTTCACATTTTTTCGATTCTGGATCGACCATTTTTCGGCCAAAAAATTTTTTTAACCGCTTCTTTCGACCAAAAATTATCCTAGAATATGTTTATACGTCGTTTACCATCGATTTCGGTCATTTAGAAGCGATTTTGGCGACTTTTAATTTTTGACAATTTTTGAAGGTATACCCCTTGACATTTTTTCGACTTGGATTCGACCCATTTTTGACCAATAAAAATTTTTTAACCGCTTCTTTCGACCAGAAATCATCCTAGAATATGTTTATACATCATTTACCATCGATTTGGGTCAGTTAGAATTGATTTTAGCGACTTTTAATTTTTGCCAATTTTTGAAGGTATACCCCTTCACATTTTTTCGATTCTGGATCGACCATTTTTTGGCCGAAAAAATTTTTTAACCACTTCTTTCGACCAGAAATCGTCCTAGAATATGTTTATACATCATTTACCATCGATTTGGGTCAGTTAGAATTGGTTTTAGCGACTTTGAAATTTTGCCAATTTTTGAAGGTATACCCCTTTCCGTTCTTGCGATTTTGGCTCAACCCATTCTTCGATCAAAACAAACTTTTAAAATTACTTCGAGATCATGTTTAAGCACCATCTGCAATTCTATCGAACTCGTTAGAACCAAAATCAGCGAAGTACAAATTTTCTCCATTCTTGAAGTCATACAGAGAAACAAGAAACAAGCGAAATTCTAATTGTCGGAGTACCGACCAACCGAATCCTTGTCCCTCGTACAACGTGAACCAGTCTCAGTAAATAAAGGAAGAGCAGCTTGCAGACTTTATCACAGACATTACACGGGTAGAATATTTACCCGGAAAAAGACGAGTCCACGGTAAGAAGGAGTATGGGATGAGAAAGCGGCGGTAAAAGAGGGGCGGAGAGGGGTGGAAAGGAAAGTTGTAAAAGCAAGAGCAGTAATACCAATGTAATACAGGGGTTTGGAGGAGGGAAAAGGCAAGCTCGGGAAAATAAATCCCTGTCTCCGGAGACACTTGCGTGAAAAGCGCCGAAAGGGGTTGAAATAAATGGGTACGTGTGCTCTCCAACGGAACGGGAATGAAATAAAAGCAGCTCGTGACCTCGGCGAACCAAACTCGGACTTCCTAAAACGCTATTCCCTCTTCTTTCTTTCTCCGAGAAAACATATACTTTCATCCTACGTGGAAAGCCTCCTGGAAGGATTCCCAGACTTTCTTTCCGAAAATATCTCAGACGCTTGGACAAACTTAACTTCGAAGACCTCTCCATTTTTACGGATTTCAAACAAATACGGTTTTGTCCGCGATTCGGATCCTTTCCGCCTTCATTTTGGGGGTGAATTTCTTTCAAGTTTGCGGATCCTCGTTTCAAGCAATTGTTCCCTGAGTTAGTTACAGTCATTTATCGGTAGTAATGCAACATTACATAACATTGCATTAATTACATCAATGCGACGATAATGAAATCATTGCAATTTCATTGTATCTTTATTGTAACAGACAACCTGGCTTAGTTGATAACATCGTATTTAATGTTCGTAATTGAAAAAATTCCCAACATGGTAATTCAACTATCAGTGTCATTCGCCTTTTGGCAGCCTCAAGAAATACAAAAAGGGAGAACATAACATGAAGTATTTAAAATTCGACATCCGATATTAACACTGAAAATATTTTTCAATTTTTTCATGGTAATATATTCACAATTACAGTAGACTCCCGTATAACGCGAAATCTCTGTTTTCATATACCGCGATTCTTCGTACAACGCGGCAAATAATAAAACACAGGAATTACCTTCATCGTATATATGCCATTTATTTTTCAAATACCGTCCTATTTGATAAAACATAGAAAATCAAAGTTGGCACACCAATAATCATTTCAAACGTGTTACGTTAGATTATGCGCGTTATACGAGACAAATTCCAGTACAACACGATTTCCTATAACGCGAGTTCATATAGGACGTAACGTATTAACCGCGTTATAAGGGAGTCTACTGTATAGAAAAAATATATAAATAACAACGGTGAGACTTCGGTAGAATCCTATCAATCGAAAGAATAACTTCGGCTCCGAAACTCATCGAGTGGCAGACAGAGTCTCGTTCGAGCAACGAGCAACAACAAAGTGATAAACGAACACGGATCTCTTTAACACAAAGTTTTGTGTTCCTCGTCCGTTTGTATTTTCCAAGACCGTTTTCGGTTAGCCAACCGTGTAACAAGACGAAGGAAATTCGAGACAGTCCCGTGATTCCGTCCCAAGTCTTTCCTATCGGAAGTTCCTCGAGCGAAGCGAAGTGGCTTTTTTATCGACGGACCTCGTTACGATCTCCCAACGACTTGGACTTGGAACCACGGAAATTCCTGAAACACAATCCTTCGTTATACGATCGTTACGATCTTGGTATCGGCATCGGCATCGGCATCGGCATCGGCATCGGCATCGGCATCGGCATCGGCATCGGCATCGGCATCGGCATCGGCATCGGCATCGGCATCGGCATCGGTCATACTTCGATGGATGCCGATTCCAAATCAGGACAGATTGCTTTTTCGAATCTTCTTTCTTTCCCTATGCTAATTTATACGTTTTTACTATTATATTATCATGTTTGACAATGATTATATATACGCTATATTCGATATTATATTTGTTTGGTCCATAAGTTAGTGCGATGGATAGAAATGAATAGTAATATTTCATTTTTACAAAGTTTCTCCTCGAACTTGTATATCTCGTTTAAAAAACTATCTGTTCCTGTAGACTTTTAAGGGAAGAATTCTAATCCTCAGGAATTTATTTGAAAAGGGTTCCATGGAAAGAAGGTATTTCAGAACATTTATCAACTGTATTAATTATTTAATATTGTTCTGATACTGTTCAGATACTGTTCATTAAGTGGTATTCAGTATTGATTAGAATTATTGAGAACTTTTGTTACATTGATGAAGATACTGTTTCTGTTACAGAAATGTTTCATTTTTATATTTCACGAGTTCGATTCTAAGTAAAACTTTTACTTTCAAGAACCTGTGTTTATCGGTTCTCATCGAAACTTTTAATGTGAGAACATTTTTCAAATAACTACCACATTGATTAAGTTCTAATTGAACCTATTCAAAAGTTCCATAACTCTTTTCGATCTTGGTTTACTTTTATACTTTTATACTTTTCTTATGAAAAACCTGAAAACTCGACACGAGTAAAACAAAATGCGTATAAAAAAGGTGTACAAAAATGTCCTTTCACTCGCATGTCATTAGGCATTCATTGAGCTCTTTCAGAAATTTGTTGGTTCCCTTTTCCACCGCGATATCGATACGTTTCGCTTCGCGGTCATTAATTCGTTTCTTGATTCGTGAATTGGAATTCAGGGAGCCGTAATTTCTATGCGATTGCAGGAACGCGAAACGGGGGAGAAAAATCCGGGTAAAAGAGAAACAGGAAACGAAGTGGAAAACTCTATGAAACTACTCGGTTTTTGTAGCCACAAAACGATTAAGCGCGCTTTCAGTGAATTATTCGCGTATCGTTCGCCGCGAGTATCGACGAGCGAGCGTTCCTGAAGGGTTCTACGATACTTGTATTCGCGCAGGGTGCTCGTAGATCGTTAAAGAGACATCGAGAAGCCGTAGGACGGATATCCGGTTAAACGAAAACCACTCTCCCTTTTATTATAAGACTGGTATTCCGCGAAAGTAAATTATGCTAAGCCTATAAGGAGACGTTCCAACGCCGAAGCTCATTTTACCAAATAGATACTTTCATCCGTAAGTTGCACCGCGTGTTCTGCGAATATTGAGATCATCTACGTTATGGAAATATTATACAGAACTCTTATACAGGGTGTTCCGTGTGAAATAAACCCCTTACAGTCGAGTTCGGGAAAGAATGACGTACAGTAGACTCCCGTATACCGCGAATTCTTACAACGCGATTCCGAATTTATAGCGCGATTCTTACAGCGCGAATTTCTATAACGCGCCAAAGATATTGCGACTACTCTTTCCATACAACGCGATTGTATTGCATATCAACGTTGAACAGCATTCCGAATATAAATTCTTCGATTCGCATTTCATCTCGTATTAAAAATTAACGACATAATCGTAAATAACGAAAGGTCGGATTAAACGTTTGAACACGAATCAAACTACTCAGCACGGGACTTCGAAATTCGGAAGAAGAATGCGTGCAACTAGTCCGGATAACCTCGGTTGTTATCCGAGCAAACATCCGGAATTAGTTTGGTAGCGCGCTGAGTAAATAAATGTAATTGGATTAACACTTTAGGGAAACCTGATGCAGTTGGAAGATCCATGATTACTCGGCGGGATATACGTGTTCACTTAATTGTTAGCACTTACACTTCTTTCACAAGTTAATACTCTGTGAAATGTTGTCGTTGAATATCAATTAAGAATATCAATCAATGTTCTACGTTGATAGTTTATTCGTTCATCGAATATAACGTCTTCGTTGATAGTACAAGGTTTCGTGTCAGTAGTTGCAATGAGACTGATTTAACACGTTGACTGCCAACCACGAGTTAACTCGTAGATGAAATTCGTGGTATATCTGTGTAAATATGAATAGACAGCCTCAGGGAGAACAAACAGTCAAGGTTGCCTTACATGAACAGAAAATATAATCATATAAAGTTTGTTCAAAATCAAAAGCAAATCAAAAGCAAAATTATTACTGTTTGTGATAATTTTTAAAACAATCTTCCACGCAAAGGGCTGCCAGAAACACATTCTTTATGCTTTCTGATGATTAATATATACTATAATTAGAGTTATTAATAATATAATATGATTTCATTAAATTAGCTTTTTATATCAGAATCCTGAAAACTGCCGCGGCAGTCAACGTGGTAAAGTTAGATGATGGCTATATTTATCTAGAAAAAGTGAGCTGCAGTCGATTAGTGGAAGTGTATGTCCTTATTCTAATTGGTTGGAAATTGTATTTTCAGGAAGTGGTATTATTAATTGTCCTGAAAAGGGCATTGTTCTAAGTATATTTTATGTTTGGATTGCTGGTTAATGTATATGCACCGGAATATAAATCGTTGTTTCAATAGTGGCAGCAGTTAGTGAAAAGAAAGCGAGTGAATGGGTGACGAATATGATAGAAGAGAAATGTCGAATCAAGTAGCAGATGCCTCGTAATCGGTAGAAATACAAACTGATTAGATTAGGAACAGTTGACTCCCCTGCGATAGTTATTCGAAAGAAACTGTTGGATAATCAGGATATCTTTTGACACCCGAATATCGTGATTCAAATATCATTATTCGATTTCAGTCATCTTTCCAGCTTCTAAATCTATTTTTTAGAAACTATTTCTTTCGAACCAAATAAGAACGCAAATATTGATATCAAGTAATTTAAATGTCCACGGGAGTAGTGACACATATTCAATTCTGATATGACGCCAGAGTCAATATGAAAAGAATCTATGATAGATAAATCATATATCCGCCACTGTACGCGTATCCGTAGAAAAGACAAAAGATAAGTAGACAAAAGAGTGAAAGAGTGAAAGAGGAAAAAGGAAGGGTGAGGATGAAAGGAAGGCGGTAGGCGTATTCACTAGTGGCGGCGATAGTCGCGCGAGAGATATCTGGTTACACGCGATTGTTGTAATAATTACGTGTCACTCATTCCTGCATACGTACGCGTTACACTATTATTTCGGCCGCACCCAACGCCGTAGACACGCCATTATCTAGTGATTATTTCGAAGGGATGGAACCAGTCGATAATGCTAGATGTGGGTATACATCTTTATCGTTCCAAATACCGCGTTCCACCGACGAGATCACCACCTCTCTATTCTTCCCAACTTGACCAATTACATCGCGCGCCGATAGTTCTCTGATATTCTTGCTTAAATTGCAACAGAAACCCTCAAAGTCGCTGGATGGAAATGCGGCGTGTATGACAATATTAGAGATACCGGAATGTAATCAAGTATTACAATAAATATTAAAAGTATCGAAGTGAATATTAACGCTTTGCAGTCCACTGGCGACTCTCAGTAACCACTCAGTTTATTGCGGCAATTCGAGTGGCAACTAAGAGACGACATTAAAATTGACTCCAGCTGACGGTAATTTAACGTCTAGTAAGAAAATATAACTGGAGAAAAATCTTAATGTCGCCTCTCAGTCAATACTCGAATTGCCGCAATAAACTGGCGACTGAGAATCGCCCACGAGTGGAAAGAGTTGAGTTAATTAATGGATTCAATTATTTGCTTTATATATATCAAGGAAAAGTTTGTCAAATCTCAAACAATGCAGCCAGGCGTATTCGAATAATTTAATTAAAATTTAATTAAATTTTGACTCCTTTGGTAGTTCGTGTTAATTAATATTGCTTTGATATTTGAAAGACTTGCAGAATAAAATGCAAATAAAAATTATATGTAATATCTAATATTATGTATATATAATTTAACGTTATATATTTCCAACGATATTATTACATCCCACAGATACATGTATGTATTTAACGTCAAGGCGCTTAGAACCTACTGTTTTCCGAGTAAACAAAGGTTCGCGAGGTGGGATGTAATTAACACTTGCCACGACACTAAGAAACAAAAGCGAGACGTACGTAGCGTTTCCAAGACGTCGTAAAACTATGAAAGTAATTTCTTTCGATAGTTCCTGTGTTTGGCGAGGGACTAATATTAGATTTGCATGCGCAGTTCGCGGTACGTGTTCGCACAAAAGAAGTCTACGGCGTCTTTGTGGCGTGTCGGAGAATGCAGCCGGCTGCGTTTCACGAATTGTCATTGAAACTCTGTCTCCGTTCGCCGGAGATGGAAGGAGAAGTATTTTGCATAGGAAACAATAAAGAGACGTTTCAATTTTCGCGCAGAAAAGCTTGAGATTGAAACGCGGTTTCCGTTTGGAATCGTTAACACCGGAACTACGAAAGCCGTCGAAAATACGGGTCGCCGGAATGAAATAAAAACGTTCTAGTTTATAAAACTCCATTTTCTGCGATTTTCCGCGGCTCACATTGTACGGTGGACATAATGTAATCGATTAATTTCTTTTTTTTACATCCATCCTTTTTTTAAGGACGTATACGTGAATGTATAAATATAGCTGTTTTCCTAGTAATAGTATAAAAAAATAGATACTCGGTACTACGGTAGTTGTTTATTTTTTACTATTTAATACATCTATTAGGTTGGCAAAGAAATTCGCGGCCTTTTCTTTTGTGCCGCGGTATAAGTCGTTTTGAATCGTTTTGATGTAATATGCTACCGGAACATATTATACATAATTTTGTCACGACTGACAATGAGAATCATTTCCCAAGTTTCTCGTCTTTGAGATCGAATATTAAGCAATTAGTATTACTAAATTACTAAACTAAACAATTTTACATACAAAATATTGAATAATTTGCTTAACGATAGTAAGCGATCCCAAAATGGCCGGTAGTGTAAGCGACGGGTGTTTGAAACAATTTCCAACTACTCGTTTCCGCGCACGTACGGAGGGATATTCAATTACGGTTTCTAATTCGCGCGGAGGTGTACGGAAGGTATCACGATATTGCGTGGAAATAATAGACGAGTGTCTGCTCGAAGGTGATAGAGGGAAGGAAAAGGGAAAGCAGACAGTTGGATATCAAGTATCTCTCGTTCTCACAAATCTTTGGTGTCCCTAATCCACACATGTGTGGAAGAGGGAAGTGCAAAGTGAAAGAGAGACAGAGGAAGGTGTAGGAGGAGGAAGCTTTTCGTGAGCGTGGCTTCGTTGGGGAACAATAAAATAGAAACGAGTGAATGAGCAAATACTATGGCGGAACACGAGCCGAGTACGCCTTCATTCATCGATGCCACAGCGACGCTTCCACATGTTATATCCTTTGCCACTTGATCTTCTTGCTTTTATTTTATTCTAACATTGCTTTCACTCAGCACATTTTTCCTTTCTTCGTTTTGTTTATTCGTCGGAATAATAACCGCAGGCCTTCGGTTGAATAGATTAATTGGTGGAAGGGATATCCGTTATTGTCAAGGGTCAATTAAATATTAAATTGTCCGGGAAATGCATGCCGATTTTCTATAGTTTTTCGGTGAAAATGAAAGAGGAAGGATGTGGAATAAAACGGTGCATACATAATTGAATAAATACACGTATCGACATATAACAATGTTGCCTTTGAATTTTCCGAAAAAATCTACATGAATTTTCTGGACAACCGAAAAGAATATAGTAGACTCCCGTATAACGCGGTTAATACGTTACGCGTTGTACCACAATCGCTTTATACCGGAGTTTATTGTATATGCACTTTAGATATATTTGAGTAACGAAGAAGAATGTAGAATGAAATAATATTACAATCTACATTGAATAATTTATATGCAAATCAACCTCGTTTGCGGTTTCCGCGAAAGAATAAAAAGAAGGTTCCGACATTATTCTTCTGGGAAAGAAACACGCTTTCCATTGAATCAAGTGTCCACTGAATATGTATATAATATAAAGATTATTGTTGCAAAGTGTTGTTTAAACATAGGTCATCGAGAGTGCATGAATGTTGCTTCGTATGATGATCGCGTTCATTTGCACATCATTGCAGATGATTTCCGATATTTTGAATTTATTATCTTCTCCACCGAATAAGTATTAAATGACGATGTACGCTAAATTACATTATAATACAACGCAGGCGCAACTTTACGATTATAGAGAGTGGATATCGTAATCTCTACGCGTCTCAGCACGAAAATTGCATCCAGTCAGGTAGAAAATCCGCCACGTTTCCTTTTATATTACCACCGATTACCTAGCTTTACTTTACCGTTAACTTCGTAGGTACTCCCCGACGTGCCTTCGAGTAATTATTGCCTCGGTAATAAGGGTAGTTAGTGGACAAGTAATTCCGATGCAAATGACTAATAAAATGCTGTTTATCACTTAACGGTACAAGGAACAAAGTATTTGTTAATAGCGCGTACACCTTTCAGCAAACTTCATTTTCCCCCTCTCCGGCATACTAAGAATGAATCATATCGCTCGTATTTATTAAAGTATTCTATTGTACTTCAAATACTATTATACTGTTCTACATGTATTATTAATTCTATTATGCTTAAACAGTCCAAAACGCATAAGCGTGCTTTACATAAAAGCACGTAGCGTATTGCTTGCTGGAACTAACAATAAGACGTCACTTAACACGTAACGAGCCGTGTAAAAAGAATACTAAAAACTTCATGGAGCATATTTTAATAGCATTATCCCATAGGTTCATCGCAGGAGTTTATCCGGTATCTTCTCCGTTAGATAATGATACGCTTGTACGTGTATAGAGACGTTCCACGTATCAAGATAGAAAATCCTAACGGAGAGATATGTATCTGAAAATTAAATATGGATCGTGTCTAGCGCAGTTCACCGCACTGGAGCACACGTTGCTCCGTGACTTACGTGGACGGCGAACGAGCGAAGGATGTAAAAAAAAGCGAAAAAGAAAAGGAAAAAAGTCTGGACGAGGGGTAGGTTTTGTGTCTCTTCGTGAAGCAGGTAGAACACCCACCTTGTTTCGATATACGCCGTTCCGGGGGATCGAAAAAAAAATGTCCATCGGAAGCGTCCCTCGAGAAAATAGAGTAATTTAGATAACAGCCGACTGTGCCCCCGCCACTTCGCGTAACGCGTCTCCCGAGGCACGGTGCAACGTTTCGCTCGGAGATTTACCTACGAGTGCACTCTTCGCGTTGCATCATCTCCGTGGGAACGCGATGACGTTCGCGCGTAACCTTACGAGGAAAATCGCATCGAGACACGATCGACGAAAATTCGTAAAAACGAGTAAAACCGAGTAAAACCGTGAGCAGCGTACGATCGCAAGACTCACAGTAATTCGTTTCACCGTCCTCGTCGTACCCGCTCGGACATCGTTGACTCCTTCTCTGTCCTTGACTTCGCTCTCTTCGTCGTTCTTATATAGCGGCTACCCCCACCACCGGGCAAACGAAGCAGGTAACGTGCCAACGCCAGGCAATGGCGCCTTCGCGGCTGCACCTGGGCCAACCGTTCGCCAGGTGACGGTGTAACTCCATTGGCTATCCCGCGCAAAACCCTCTCCTGATTGGCCGATATCGCGGTTCCGCCGGCACGGGGCTTTAATCTCGTTTACCGTAGGCGCGCTGGTGCTCAGTTCAACTTACCTTAGCCGCACGGACGGGTCGGCCACGCAACACGGGCCGAACATTCCACGCGAAGGTTACGCTTTTACTCGATAGCCGTGTTTCGGTTCTTTCAAGTTAATACACGCGTCCGTGGATCGTCGAATCGCATCGAAGCGTTCTCGATCGTTTTACGTGGATCTACAAAGAAGAACGAAGAGACGGTGTCCGTGTGTATTCGTCGATCGCGACGGCTACGATCGCGTCGCCGCTCGTACGTGTTTCTCTCGTGTTAGTGTGTGCTCCTATATATTTGTACGCGAACTTCGCGTACATCTATATATTATACATCGGTGTGTTCCCTACGTGTGCGCGCGCGTAAGTAGCGTGTGCAAGCCTACGGAACGTAAGCGACTCTCTTTCTCCCTCGCTCTCTCCTACCTTTCATACCGGGGAATACAACCATCCTCGTCGCGTACGCGTGTTCGTGATTGGTCGGTGCGTGGCATTTTTAAAAAGTCGTCCTGGTTCTGTCCGTTATAACCCCGAGATCCGGCACCGAGGATGTCGCGAATCCCTCCAGTTAAATCGATTTCACGTCGATAGACATCCAACCTGAAATGTCCTCCGCTTCGAACGTCCAACCACCGCGAATATTACGAATAAGACTCTCTAACGAAGCCTTTCTTACCCGGCTATTGCGCGGTACGAAAGTCCCTTGTAATTAATGTCGACGAGTTCCGCTGCTTTTCCCACCGAACGCTCGAACCGATACACGGGGAGAACTCGCGTCAAAGAATTATTACCGCTTCTACGAACCTTCCATTTTCTACCTTCGGAATCACTTTTAATACAACCTCCGACTCGCTTTCAACAACACGTGCAACAATCCACTCTACTCGCGAGTATCGTTTACCACGAAGTGCATCTATATTGTTACAAGGGGGGAAAGAGACAGAGAGCGAGGGCGAAGCGAAGGTACGCCCGCGAATCGTTTTGAAACGTTCGACGGTGTCGTTAATGCGTATGCGTTTGGCGCGTAGATCCATTGCCAAAGATAAGCCGATTCGGATAAGAGGGATTCGAAGAATAAAGTCTGTTGGCCGGAGAAGTGGTCGGGGCAGTGGCAAGAAGGGGTAAAGGAGAGCGAGGAATCGCTAGCACGGTGATTTTCTGATCTCCCCGAGACGGTGCCTCTCTTTCTCTTGATTCGGAGGTGCGCCTACGGTTCGCCTACGGTTCGAATACAGTTCGAATACGGTTCGCTGCTATATATGTATATAGTGTGTTTCGAAGTGGAGTGTGCTCGTGTACCGGTGCGCCGGTGCATCGGTAGTTGTATTCTCGTTGGTGCAGTGTGAGGTTAGGATCGTGCGTGTCGAGAGAAAGAGAATCGGCGAAAAGGCTACAGGAATAAACCACGGATATCCTTGGAAATCGGTGCGAATCTCATCGAACATCGCTGACGAGGACATCGGTTACAGGAGACGAAATCGTCACCGAGCATCGCCGAGATCTGGATTACAAGGGCGATCCAAGAATCGCCAAGATTTTGCCGGTTCATAAAAAAGGTACGCGCACGCGTCACTCGGTTCGCTTTTCCGTATGCAGCGTGACGGATGCGAATACTAAAAACTATTGCAAACGATAGTTTAAGAACGAAAAATGACTCGTTCGTCTCTACGTTGCAACGTACGTAAAGGTCAAATTTTTAATGGTTGTCGATGTTGACTTAAATTCAACGAGAAAGATAAATAAATATAAAAACACGAGTAATGTTGACTTTTAGGTCGGTAAACACGCGTTCGTAAAAGGTCTGACTTTTCCATTTATTAAAAATATAAAAATGATATTCGCTTTAGCACTTCTCGGTATCGATAAGGTTAATTGACTGTTTTGTAACCAACTAATTTTATCGTATACACTTTATTCTTGAAATCCCCAAAATATCTGCTGTTCGATTTAAATGCACGTCATATATTATAGCAATCTATTGCAACGTAAAAATAGTACGATTGCACGAATAATGTAATATAATTAGAAAAAGATATTCCAATTTAAACGATGACCTTAAAAACGAACCACTGTAGAACAACTACGAGAAACATATCCAGTATAAAAATCGATCCATAAATCGAAACCAGTCATTATTACTTTTATTATATGTATTACCTAATACGTTATACTTTGTCGTAATTACTACGAGTACAAATTGGCCAATTACTTGTGCGAGTTATTTCTAAACTGCGAAGCGTAAAAAGGCGAGCGCCCGATAGATTTATGGAAAAGTAAGAGTGCGGAGTACGTTGACCTACGATTATGTAGCTATTACGCTTCGCGGTATACAACGAACCGCTCAATTTTATTAACGTGACAATAGATTCGGCATGACTTTGCCGTAGCAATTTCATTGTTCGTTAATCGTCGCAAATTGAGTTTCTTGTTTGCAAGCAATATAGTGGCTCACCGATGACTTAGGTGGAAGTAATGGCCCGTAATCATAGAGAGCAAATACAACTGTTCTCCAATTTGCTTAGCGTTTTGGTGTACGCCAACTGGGTTAACTCTTTAACTCTAAAATCCGGAAATATACGAGCTTCGAATTTTGTACATTAAAAACCCGTTTCTTCGTATACAACGCGACGTTTACGAATACCAAAAATGGTTGCTGACAATAGTTTGGAAACAAAAACTAGATCACTCATCGATCACAAATTTTTTATTTTACCACAATTTAATATTCGAGTATATTCGGGGATGTCTCTTATTGACGACTACATATTTTATCAGCACGAATTTATTCGTTTCTACTTGTTCTTTGAAGTTTACGTTTTTTCCCGATAATACGATTTGGACTTATTTTTGAACAACTGAGATTTTGTTGAAAAAAATATTTAAAAATAAGACCAGGCATTATTTTTAGACCGATAGATAATAGTGAAAATTGTAAATAAAAATTTGTTTAAATACCTTAATTCACCATCCAATTCATAATCAAAAATAAAACCATACTCTTATTTTTTGGTTGTTTTATAATTGAAAGAAACCTGTACTCTGCATTTTATTTTGGATAACTAGATGCATACATTCCATGATTCAGTTAAACATTTATTTTAATTTTATTATTATAAGTCTCAAGTCACTTATTATTGTAAGTCTATGAGTATTCCCTTATTGCGACAAAAAGTGAGTGAAGAACAACATCTTTGTATTAATATGAAGTATTATCTATTTGAAAACGTGTACGTTAAAGAGTTAATTTCCGCAGAACGAGTGACACTGTAATTTTACTTCGTATTACTCAACCTTAAACGTCAGACGGTGCTTTGCAATAAATTAATGTCCGATAAGCTATCTTGATGCCAAAAGACTCATACCAATGTTCTGCCGAGGAACAATGCGACCCATTTCCCGTAATGTTTAAACAAGTTTTACAAGATGGAACTCTTTCTTGCGACACTCTTATTGTTCGAGATGTCTGATGAAGTAACGTTTATTGGTGTTAGACACGGAATCCGAGTTACATAATTCTGTATATAGGTTGACTGAGTTAGAATTATATACTTATTGCTAGGTCTCATAATTATAACTACAGATTATTTCGATCGTTATTCCGATCGCCATTCGATAATATTGATTATTATTATTAGAATTTGTTCACTGATATTGTCGCGTAAAAATAAAATTCCACGGAATTCTGATTTCGTTGAGTACAAATAGAATTCACGCGGAAATATGTCGACAAAAAATGGCAGAATCCGTGGTTCCTTGAAAATGATTGACATTCAAAGATTGATGCACTTCGTTGGCTCGAGATGCATTAATATGAAATATGTTATTGGTATTATAAATATGAGAGTGTAAAGTGATGGTAGACGTTGGTGACTCGGTTTTGCGGGATTCCTTGAATTCGCGTCCCGGCGACGGAAGAAAAGTACGTTCGTTCGCCATTTAACCTCGAGTGTCTCGGTTGGGCTAACCTTGAAATCCCACTCGTCGCCTCTCGCGTGTTTTTAAAACAGTCGATCTTGGCTCTCTTGGCTCTCTCGACTCTCTCGACTCTCTCGTCTCTCTCGTGAGACGCCATACCTCCCGCTTCTTTTTCTTTCTTCTTCGTCCACTCTTCTTCATCCTCCTCTTCTTCTTTCTTGAAGAAAGGGCAACCTTTGTCGCCGGTGGCTTCGACAAAATTTCAATTCGAACCTGCACCGACACCGATGATGCACCGTTTCGAGGTTATGTCGAGCGTCAGGAATAACTTCGCCAAGAAAAGATCTCCATCGCGGTGCCCTTTTTAACACGTTCACTGCCGGACTGAAATCCGTATTATACGATACCTCGCGATACGTATTATAACATGTATAACATCTGAAAGCAAAACTATTTAAGTGCTCTACGATACATTCATTTTCTCTACTTTACATCATTTTATTATTTGCCGCGTTGTACGATGAATCGCGTTATATGAAAACAGTGGTCGCGATATCTTTGATGCGTTTTAGGAATTCGCGTTATACGGGAGTCTACTGTATTATTAAGACGAGTTACTATTATTATTTGTTTCTGTTCGTAAACTCCAATAATTACGATATTACGCTATTACGATATTATAATTATCATTATGTCACTGCGCGACCTAAACGCATTAATAATAATTAAGTCTTCATTTGTGTCAATCACGAATGTACGCAAATATCCTTGTAATTTTGGTAATATAATCAAACACCTATCGAAACCTGACGCGTATTTAATTCCAAATTATTATTCGACCTACTTGTCGAGTTTACCTGATTTGGCTGCCAATATGTTACGTTTGATTAATTGCTTGTACTACACGGTGTGCTTCCACCATCGATATATGTACACGTAAACATCGATGTTTATGTTTGTGCAACATTGTTCTTTGACGATTTTCTTGTATTATTATGACATTAATTATCAACTAGTATCCATTCCGTCGATGGACATTTATTGTTTGTTCCAATTATAATATTCATTATATTCAAATAATTATAAGATTTATTATGAAACACAAAAGATGCAATGCAAAAATTTATATATATATAGTGTCTTCAAAAATAGAGAAATAAATTATCACAGATATCTATTTGAATATGATATTTTCTTTTTCATATTAAAGGAACTTAAATTCATCCAAACGAGCACATTTCAAGATTTACCGCGAATTGAATTAATTTTGAACGTCAATAATTACTTTCGCTCACCAATTTTTCCTATCGAATTTCTTTAATGATTCCTTGATTCTTCAGCTATATTTATTGTCCGGAGGAATGCAAAGAATTAAAATCCACAAAATGATTTTTATTCTGTTGTCAATGGCGTGTTGCATTAGGGCTGACTCACCCTTCGTGTGACTGAGAATTCCGCTTAAATTCCCAGGAAGGAAAACTCACGGGATGACTCACCATTGCATTCGAATTCTAAGAACGATACTGCGAGGTTCATTAGTTCCGTCTAGACAGTTTGTATTACGAAATCTAATACGTTCCTAACTTGAAAAATATTCCCTCGACTTATCCTAAGTCTCGCATTTAACAATCCATCCTTGAATCTAAAGATCCATCGACACTTATTTTTGTCGCGCTGATTTAAACAATTAAATGAGCCGCCTTGAAAAGAAAACGAAATCTAATGCTCTTCTTATTCTAAGTCTCGCAATTAATGCATTCGCTGCCAGTCCAAATGATTTGCTTTCGTTTATATTGCCATTCCTGCATTAAATGTTTATGTTTATCTATGTGCCGTTGTAGCTCAGCGACGAAATTCACTTTATTATCTTCACGCTACTTCCGCTAGAAAAAATCAAAATAATCCAACACTACGAGTATACTCGTGGTTGGCAGCGAATGGGTTAATAAACTGCCCTTAAATTAAAGTCCACCGATGAGTATTTTTTTCGCGCTGATTTAAACGAGGAACTGACCTGCCTTGAAAAGAAAAGGAAATCTAATACTGTCCTCGTGCGAAAAATATTCGATTAATATACCCTGATATTCGCGTTTAATAAACTGCCCTTAATGTAAGTCCACCGACGCGAATTTTCGTCGCGTTGATTAAAACGAGGAAAGGTGTCGCCTTGAAAAGAAAACGGAACCTAATACTCTCCTCGTGCGAATAATATTCCCTTAATTCATTCTGATTTTCGCGTTTAATAAACCACCCTTAAATCTTAAATCTTAAGTCCACCGGCGTGCATTTCTGTTACGGTGATTTAAACCAGGGAACGAGCCGCCTTGAAAATCCTCGGCGTTACGTAACGCCGTAATTAAGTTTCTCGCGTGGAATTCCAGAAGTTAGTAATTTCGCGCTTCCACGACAACGTTTATTTAACTGTTGTTCATTGTACTATAACGGGCGCGTATACGTTTCTGCGCGGTAATAACTCTTTTCCGTCCGAAATACCGCAAAGAATGTTAGCCGGTGAACGTGCTACGAAATTACCGCGATTAGCTCTCCCGAGGTTCGCCGAGTCTCGGCAACCTTCGTGATTCGCAATTTCAACCAACGAAAGGGCTACCAACTGAATTAACATTGTACACAAAGTACAGATTTGCTCGGTAATTTTCGTTTCTTCCTCATTTTGAGTGGATACCGTGGCACAAATTCTGGGATCCACGAGTTTGGTATTCCTTTTGCAACTTGAATTTTTGTAATTATTCCTGAACATTATCTTTTTATCCTGAAAAGAAGAAACTCCCTGACATTCGTGTCACGCGGAATTTTGACGATTTAATTAACACAGAATAGTGCACAATCGGCACAGAATTCAGTAGTTTATATGAGAAATTGTTAAAGTATTGAAATAATCTATTCAATTACTTTATTCGTTCAATAAACGAAGTTCATCTGAGCCCTGAAATGATTTAATTTCAAGAATATGTTTTCACCTTAAAACAGTTTGATCTTCGAATATCCGAAGAAACGTATAATTATGATATCAAAATAACGAGCACGATCGGTGGCAATGTGCTACCGATCGGCTACTAATCGGCTCGCCGATTCAGGATTACGATGCGCGCACTAATTACCGCGAATGATAGTTTTGTATTATAGTAATCTGGTTAATATGAAATCCGTACGTTACAAGTTGACGAGCACGTAATACATTAATTACACGGGATGTACCTGTAACGCGTTTCGCCACCCTGAAACGATACGTATTCCCGCACGCGATGCATTTAATGCCTATTGATCCACTTCATCGCGGCACGGAGATACTCGCACTTGGTTTTAGATACTCTTAGCGCGCTAGTAGCGTGCGAGTATCGTGCGAGTATCGTGCTGGAGTCTCCGGTGAATCCGATTGGATCGGGTCGGATGCGTATTAGATACGCCGTTTGCCCCATTTTAATTAACATTTGTTTATTTCTATCCATTATTACCGATTACGGTAGAAGTGTATCAAAATACAGATATAAACTGCTCTTCCATTTATAATATTATAATGTTATTATTATATAATAATAATTCCTTATATTTGAATAAAATTCTTTACGTTTTGAAGTTATATCCACTTACTTTGACAATAATAATAGTATTATAATATTATTATCATCATATAAGTAAATGGATATAATTTTAAAACTAAAGAATTTTATTCGAATACAAGGAATGTAAGATATTTAGTTTAGTTTAAAGTACGCACGTGGATATCATTTATCGGTCGTTTCTGGTAATTAGGGAATGGTACTCGAGGAGTGTTCGTTATATAACGAGGAATATCAATTTACACGACTATATTTTCGTGAAACGTGAATTTGGTTCACGGCCACATTTATTGGCGCGAAGGACAGCACAGAAAAATGCTGCCAAGGGTGTGAATTTAATTTCTGCTTTAATAACAAAGTATAAGCGTGAAATATTTTCATAAGTAACCTCGGTTTATTTCTTTTTTTGCTTTAGTACTATAAATAATAAAATAGATGATAATCGACAAGGATTTTGACAAGAGTACAAAATAACGGTTCTTAAAATCTTATATCCACCATTTTTATTTTTACGCTTTTTATGATATTTTATATAATTGACTAACAGTTCGAACAACTTTTGTTGACCATTTTTAACAGTAACTGAAAATATTGTTAATCGTCCGAACGAAATTTGGAGGACGACAGTTCGATAATAGTACGAAGTACTTTAAAAGAATTTTATTAAAACTATTTTATTTATACTATACTTTATTCTACTTTACATACATTTAATATACAATACAGAATACAGAATATTCCATGCATTTCGATATAATTAATATTTCAGTATTTTCATTAAACGCACACCTACGAAGTCTGAAAACACAAAATATTATAGTGTTCTTCGAAATAACTTCCAATTTTTATTTTGAAAGTTCTTTTCAACTTCGGCATCAACTTTTAATGTTTCTTTGTGAGAATTCTTTTGAACATTCTTTTAAAGGAATACATTCAAAGTCCCCGAATTCGTTTGAATGGGAGATTATATCCCTCCATGATTTCAAATACTTTCCGCAAACTAGTAGCGGTATGCGCATTCGGTCAAATGTGAATTGAGTTCACGCTGCAGCCATTAGCGTAGATAGGAATTTCTGCCGGAAGTGAAATCCGAGTTCCAATTTCCACTTTAATAATCCACACACCGACCGCTCGTTTCCTGTCATAATTCCATTATGCGTTCTTCCACGTGATAACAATATCGTTTAAGCATTTAAATATTACGACGCACTGTAGAGTTCTGGGAAAAAGGCACGCGGAGATGTCGCTCTGCGGAATCCTCAACGTAATCTATAAAAAAGTTCCTGTATGATATCAAGTTTATGATATAAGTAATAATATGATTTAGTATGACATTATTATTTAGTATTAAATAGTATCCTATGTAAAATAGGCCATTTAATTGTATAATGATATTCGTTTCCGTATGAAAAATATGGAAGATCCAGAAAATTCTGGAAAAAGACGACAACGAAAGATATTATCTTTCGAAATATCGGCAGTTTGAAGCGATTCGTATAAAAATACTTTCGCGAAAAATACTTTCCGTTTGTCGCGATTAAAGGAGATAATTAATAAAAATCTTAATGGCTTAATAAAAATCAAATATTATATTATATAATAAGAATAAAATATTTGACATTAAAACAATCGGGATTAAAGGAGATAATTAGGTGACTTATTTCATACGGGACACCCTGTATAATATAATATATAATATAATATAATATAAGAGACCTACCCAATTGCAGATCGAAAATCAGCACATCGCGTAAGCAATGAGTTCCTTTTCCGGGAAGCCAAGAGTATTCACGATATGAAATAATATTTGAAAAATGATCCCGCAGTGTTTACGCCAGTGGCTATACGGTGGGATGCTCTTGGAGTTAATTGCATTAAGCCAAATTTCATTTGAAACAAAAAGATGCGGAAGCGAATGGCCGACCTTTTACCTCTTCACCGAAAGAAACCGTTGATTACATGTTTTAAATATCTTCTGCATGAAACATCAAACGCGCTTGCTTATTTCTCCGTGAAAACCGATGTGATTCAACCGTGTAATTCCTTATTTCATTGAATTCTAAAAACCACATCGACATTGAAATATATTCGGCTCATAAAATCATTATTTAATCAATAATTCAATCTATTGTTAGCACTTAGAATATTAACTTTAACGTCCGTAAATAATTAGACTAGTTAATCCAAGACACTGGTAAATATCTTCTAATTTTATTACATGCATTACTTGATATTTCTAAGTAACACAATTAATGGGTTTCTTTTGCCGATAACAATAGACTGCAATTATTATTACAATTATAAGTTGAGTCTTAACTTAACATCTAACAATAAGACGTTAGCACCTAGTGCAAGAATACCAAAATCCTAGGACTTCTTTAAATCTTAGTTGAGACTGAAGAGGGCAAAAAACCATTGCCGAAACGTATCGACTTTAAAATAAAACTTTAAGTTTAAATTTACACTTGGTCTATCCATAGCCGCTAGCCATCAAACACATTTAAATTATTACTGGACCAATTAATAAACTATTGATTAACTATATTATAATTATAAGTTATAAGACACAAGTACTTTCGTTATTTATTCGGGATATAATTCCAGTAGTTAAGGAGTAGTAAGGAAGTTATTGGCGGTTCCAACTAGAAGCAAACTAATCAGCAGTTCAGTGATCGATTCTCGATTAACATCCATTGCTAAATTTTGGTCTCCTATTTGTATTGTTGCCGTTAACGAACTTCATCTGGCTGGTGGGTCACGCGATACAAATTACCCGCCATTTTATTATTGCACTAACTATGCTTCGACAACGTACCTCGTTAACAATCTCCAAATTACCGCGTACCACGCAACACTTTTTTTCCGACAAAATCATACTTTTTTATGTAGCATCTATGTTCAGTCTACAATGATACATCGATGACATATCTTTATCAGTAATTATAAAAATATTTCAATAATGATCAATAACGAAAATACATGACAAATGATGGCAAAAGAATCCACGGATATTTTTAATAACTTTGTATCATGATACTCCGCGTTATACTTAAATAATATCTTTTATTGATATTCATGGTAGTACAAATTTCGTATATCATTAATTATTACGATTAGTAATTATCACCATTCTTTAAATGATTAAATTATAATATTAATGATCTAGATACTTTCATATCCTTCAAACATCAGTCTAAACATGAATATATTTTTTACCAAAAACTAGTTATTAAATTACTATCACGTTATTAATTATACATTTACTTCGGCATTTAAATATGAATCGTTCCTAACACATCTTACATCTTACGCCATACATTTATATAATAACAAACCAATAATACAACCACATAATATTAAATGCCTCCTCATCCTCACCACTAATCTACGCGTTCTGATTATTAAAATTCATCGATCTATTTTTATCCAGAATTTTATTCCGCCGCGAAAGAACGGTTCGTAGAAGCGTAGATTTTCTCGTAGATTAAATCAGGCGAGTCTGTTATCTCTGAATAATTCATTCATCGATTGGCTGGAGTGGTCGTTGATTAGCACGTATACCGGACTAACGTCTCGTTACGTTTATCTTAATATATTCCTTGGATTCCTAAAGAAACGAGGTTCGACGAAATAACGGGCTTCTAAACGATATCCTTGCTTATCCTTGCTTATCCACGCTTATCCGTGTTACGGATGAAGAAAAACCGAGCGATACTCTCGGCTAGTACAGTCGAGGCAAATGATGCGTCAACAGTCTGAAGTTGGCCGCAGCAGACTCCTAAACAAAAATATAAAACGAACAAATAACAGTGATAATAATGAAATTTCTTGAGTGGTGTAGTTGGCCGTAATATTATTAATATATAGTGTATATTTTCTGCGGCTGGTGATAATAATGGTGAATTATAAAGAAAGAAGTTAACACGACTGGTGCAAATTACGGAGTATATACAATGTTTACCATATTGTTCTTAAATGCAGTTAAGAAGTTGCCGAAAATTGTACAGAAAATTAAATTGTGTAAATGAAGAATGTTTTTGAGACTATTTCTCGTGGTCCGCTTCGGACTGCAAACGAATCATTCACCGCGATCGCATTTACTGGAATTCTCGATCGCCTCGATCATCTCGATCATCTCGATCGTCCCGGGATTCCAGTTACACCGTGGTACTTCCGGCGGTTACATTTATGATCTACTCGAGTGTGACGATCGGCCTGGATCTTATCAACGCCGGGCAAAAAAGAAGGAAATCGGCACGCAATGCTCGCCTATCCGTTCCTTCCTCTTTACCGTTCTGTTTCGCGTATCCTCGAACCTCGTTACCGCTTTTTATCATATCAACCGATTACTTTTATCATATCGTATCCGATTCATTCAGATAATTGACCTTGAAATTATGAAGTAGCCTTACCAATTATACAACCGGATTCTGATTAACACCATTTATTTCAATTTTTTAAAAAGCACGTTATACTCATGGTTGAAATTAATTGCTTAATATTCCACTAACGCGTATCGGTTTATAGCATGTATTTATCATTCATATATAATATGTTTATACATTAATCATATATTAGGTCTACCGGAAAGTTCTGTCCGCTTAGCGCACCATTATTTTAAATGCGTAGGAAAGTGTTTTAATCGAAAATATATTGTTCGTTCTTTTTACTGTTATGTTTTGTATTCAACACAAAATGTATTTTTTAGGAGGACGCACGGACAGACATGGCATGAGGGAGGGCTCCGGCAACGTTGCCGAGGTGGTGAGTCAATTTTCAATAATAATACTTCTCGAGCAACAAAACTGCTTTCCAAAATGAAAGAAACATTTAAAAAGAAACCGCGCATTTCATAATTCGCAAGGGTCTCTAAAGTTCCCGATGACAATTCCAAAGAATAACATACTCCGTTAGTATATCGCTAAGTCGAGGGTCGTCGAAGATTCCCTGAAAATATTCCGGGAATATGACATTTTTCAATGTTCACGCAGTTCGTATCGCCAAGGAGGTTTTTTCCGTTCGTTTTCCCGTTCGGAAAGGGTTTCGTAACAAGTTTGTCGAGGCCAGGAGAGCCTCGTTCTTGTTATTCACAGTCGAGAGTGTTCCGTTTTCGCACGACGAGTTTCGGTTTGCCGAGAACATAACCGGCCGGGAAAAATATCCTATTTCGTTGGGTTCGCTGTTTTCGGTCACATTTACCTCGCCTTTCCTCTCCTCCTTTCTCCTCCTTTCTCCTCTTACCGATTCATACTTCAATTATTACTCGACCTACTTGCGAATCTGCTTCTCCTCGCGTTGCGATGCGTTACGTTTCCCTGCGCAGATTTATTTCTTACTTTTTATATCAATTCTATTATTCAATTCGTACGCATAAATCGTACCTTTTTCGAGGATATAATTTCTTTCTAGCTTTACGGATAATGATTTATAATTACTGTAAGGGGTACCGAAAAGTAATCAGTTATTTTTCATATTCTTTATGAAACTCCATTTATTTGTTCATATTAAACATTATTCTATTAGATAATCCCCATCGTTATCAATAATTTATGTAATTAATGCCACAATTACCTCTTTAAAAGAATTATATTCTTTTCTTTCCATGAAAAGAATTCGTAATACATTCAAAACGTGTATATTATTCACGAAACTAAAACATGATTCCAAGTGATTAACAGATAATAATTACGTATACTTAAACGTGCAAAATATCTCAAAACAAACATAATAAGATTTAATCGAATATATACAACTCATATATTCAAATGAAATTATCTAATGAAACTAATTGAATTATTTACAAATTACTCCACGAACTTGGTTCATACTTCAGCCGAACTTACGTTCTTTTTCATTCGGTTCTCCTTACTGAACTCTTTCAAGATTGGCACACCTGAATGAGGTTAACATGCTACTAACCACACTATCCACTTATTCCTTCCTTTATAAATCCAAAATATCTTTTGATATTTTTACGTTTAAATCCGTGAGGCTGCGCGAAGGACTCTTTTCAAGTATACCGTAACAACCGCGAAGTTTCACGGCGCGACGAGGTTTAGATTTCTAAAGAACGTAGCCGCAAGTAAGAGGGTCTCCATTTTCTTTGGGTACACTTGTTCCGTGAATATTTTCTGGCTGTTTCTCATCGTGTAGGTTTAGCGGTGTAACAGTTTGGCATTTGGCTTAGGTTCGGCCGTTTTCCTTGGGGCTTTGTAAGCCTGAATAGGGCTTCTTCTCGTTGGCTGGTCGGTGACTCGTCGGTGGTTTCTAGGAAACGCGAAGTATTTTCGAAAGGCTCGAGGCCGTTGGCGCCAGGAAGTAGGCTACCGGGTTAATACTTAGAGAACACGCGAGAGAAGGAGAGTAAGAACGAAGCGAATGAAGGAGCACGAGAGAGGGAGATAAAGAACGGACGAGCGACAAGCATTCGAGCGTAAGAAGGAATGCTGAAAAACGAAGAGAAATTTCTGATCAGCTTACCTTTGACTCGAACCTTCGACTCGCGGTAATTAACCTAGAACGAATCGTCTCGAGGTTCGAGAATTGAAGAATCCTCGGAAAGAACACTGTTACATTGTGCCAAAAGTTACATTTTTCAGGAAAAAACACCTGCCGAGAGGTTGAAGGCATCAGCCGCGCAATGTTTTAGAATTATTATTAATTATTTACGAAAGGAAATTGCACTCAAATTTTATACCACTGTAATTAGAATATTTAACGATTTTAAAAGAAATTGGTAACTTTGGCACTTTCAGTGTTATGTATAAGGAGTCTTCAATTCATTGTCAGGAAAATATGGATCTCGAAAAATATTATTCCTCGATACTCTACGTATTTCAATTTCTAAAGGTACTTGAAGTTACGTGGTTTATTAATGCGAATTAAGCAATTTTGTTAGAAATGCTATAAAATTCGCGTTTAATTCGGACGTGTATTTTTGTACTGCATTTAAGCTGAACTTAACGAAAATGAATATATCACAAACGTCAATGGAGTCCCTTTGCTTCATTAATTAAGCAATTAAGTTCAGTAATGAAAAATGAAAGTCATTAGATTAATTCCACTGCTTTCGGAAGAATTTCCAGCGCCATTCAAATGTTAATTAGCAAAATGAACTCATGAAAAATGCTGATCGCCGTGAGGTAGCAGGAAATTCGTGATTAATCGTTCCTTTTAACCCGTCTTTATAATTTTTCTCAGTCATTATATAACGGAAATGAACCTCTAACTTCTCTTCACACATACATGTATATTAATTAATGCACAATTCTAATTAAATCAAGTATCGTATAACCATCCGCATACACGGTTGAGATCCAGAGGCATAATTTCGTTAGAATAGTGATCTACGTATCGATACAAAATCGATCTAGTAACCCGGCTATGAAACTCGGTAGTCGTCGAACTCGTAGGACGTCGAACCCGAGACAAAGTTTCTTGGAAGAAAAACATAATCGAATTAGTCATTCGTAGTACTATGGCGAGCCGACGAAAGCATAGTTCGCTGGGTTCGATCGACCTTGGTGAGATCGAGAGAAAAGTAAACCAGACATGGTGGGGGAACCGTACAAGTTCAACATACCGCCTGTGCGTCTACAAGTATGACACACACTACCGGCCATAAGTTTGGCATCACTTACTATCGTTAAGCAAATTATTCAATATCTTGTCTACAAAATGGAACGGGATACTTTTCTTTGGGTATATCTGTAGGTTGATGTACGTTGATGTACGTTGATATTATAAGATAGAAGAGTCGTATAAATCTCGTATATTTAATTCTATATTAATTATACATCGCTTCGCTTAATACGCGATTCGTCGAAGTATTCCCCTTTTTTCATTATTACTATTTTACATATTTTTGACATACCCCGACAAGTTTGCGTAATGTTTCTTGCTGCATAGTTCGCCAACCTTCTTGTAGTAAAGTCATTTCTTGCGGGGAAACTAAAAACCGACCGATAGCAATAAACTGAGCCGATCGATTTTAAAGGTAACAAAATCTTGTTACACCCTGGTGCCAATACAATATGTGTCTGCACGGCAAGAAAATAGTTTAATATTAATGGTAACATTATAAAATGGATAAAGGGTTTATATTCTATTTACTTTTAATGTTCATTCTAACGTTTAAAGTAAACGTTCGAACGAAGACAGAGCAAGTGATCCCAAAACTTTTGACCGGTAGTGTAGCTGGATTCGAGATGGCTGACCAATTGTCTGCTTCTCCTGGTATCCGAAATACAGGATTATTGCGATGAAGGATAATTAATATTTACTCACCCTAACCCTTTCGCTGTTGAGAAAGGTACGTACGTCGTAAGAAAATAGATATCAAACTGAAACTCTTACGTTTTATATACAAAGAATGGTGGATCATATTGAGTAGTTCCATAAGTTCGTGCGGTCTTTTTTTTCAAATATTTAATGCGAATACTAAATTATCATACTTAATAATAATTGACTGAATGGACTTATTTCATTTATTAAAACAATATCAAATTTGATAAACTGTTAGTTTAATTTATTTATACAGCAAAATACAATGCAGTCATCATCCAACGATTTTCTTAATTTTCGATAGAAATGTGTGTGCAAAATTGATTTGAATCAATATTATTGCAATGTCTAGGTGTCTATAATTACCATTTTTAATTGTCGAATATCTGAATTGTTCACTTTTATCGTTGGTTCCAAATCTGGGAAAAAGAGGTTGTTATAGTTCTACATTAATTTTGAGAAGATTTACGCGGCAGCGGTAAGGTAGACGGGTCTCAAAGGTTCGTAATTAACAAACTAACGGTGTCATTAATTTTGTAGCTCCGGCATAGAGTGGCAAACGGGAATACTCTCGACTCTAATACTCCGGCGTTATTTTTCGCCGTTGTTACGTCACTCGTTTTCATGCTTCAAAGCGTGAAATGGGATTCCGTGACTCGCGTGTTCCTCGTAATATATTCCCTGGTTTTACTATCTAAACACGTCACGTGACGTTCCCTAAAACAGCAGGGCCGAAATTTAATGATAATGAGAACACGGGAGTATTAGTTTCCGATAAAACTTCTTGTCTTCCTCGATAAAAATTATTCAATAATTTTTATTAAAACTTTTTTAAGCGATACTCTATTTATATTACAGCCGCCTTTTATTGTTGTTATCTTCATCATCATTATCATCAGTTTTATAAGTGGCATTGTTATTGATTATGATTGTCGTCCGTGTGTAGCGTGTACTCGATGAGTGGTTACATATGACGTCGATAATTGTTAATTTTGATAAACATTTGCTAATTTGCGGTCGCCTGGAGGTGCGAGAATACAAACGTGGAATAATAGAGTGACTACTCCCGAGGGAGGAATGGAACCGATAGCTGCTATCGTTATCGAATAATTAATGGGACGATATTAATTATCGCGATCAATCGGGGAAACTAACAAATTGGCGGCGCGCTGTACGTCCTCCTTATTTGTTATTCAATTCTGTTCATATCGTGACAAATAAACTTTTAAAATAAATAAATAAATAAATTTCTATATTTCTATATTTCTACTAGTTTGAATTGTAGACAGTGAAAACGTAAAACATTCTTAAAAATTCATATTATTCAATTAGACTAATTTTAAGTTGCTCCATTTCCATTTCTTAACTTCTTTTCATTTATTACTTCGAATGATTATTAATATATGGTTATTAATGATCACTTATTCAGTTATAATGTTAGTAATATATGATTATTAATTAAAATTTAATTTCGAGATAAATTCACAAATTTATATATTTCATTTCAATTTCATTCCGCGTCTAACATATTCCACATATTTTCAATTAATTCCAGTGGAACGAATTAATTAATTCCTACAACGCGCCAAAGATATTACGACTACTGTTTTCATATAACGCGATTGTTTTCTTTATCATACATATGCCATTTATTTTTCAAATACTGTTCCATTTGATAAAACATAGAAATTCAAAGTTGGCATAGCAATAATCATTTCAAACGTGTTACTTTAGATTATATTACAATAACATATACAGCATTATTCGTTAAAGCAATTCTGCACTGAATTATGGAACTCCGTGTCAGAAGCATTGTAAATTTCATTTAAATAAATATTGTTTTAAAGTGAACAAACAATATCGGTGGGTGTCCTCGATGGAAAGCAAACCTTGCAGCGAACGATTTAAATGATATATGACTATGCGACACATCACGCATGTCGGTTCAATGCTTGACCCACTACTTTCATGCTGATAAATGACGTCGCCTTTCGTCACGATAGACACGGATTCGTATCAACGAGGGGATGCTGATATTCCGGGTGTTAAATCTACAGGGTGTTCTTAAAACGTGTATCGACCCCCTACTGTGGAATTAATTCTAGCAATTCTAAAAAAAAATAGAAATGATAACATTTAGTTCACGAAATAAAGGAAACTGTGCGCCGAAAACCGGCGTTCGTAGAGCGTCTGACCAAACTCGACTTATTCCACTTACTTACGCTGTCGAGCAACTTGGTATTTAAAGATACGTAAAAGATTGATACTATTTAATCATTTAATAATGATATTATATAATTTAAATGTCGACGTAAGGGATTATAATATAATTATATAAAATTTGTTACATATATATTTGTTTATCGTATTATGTATAGATTTATTATAACAGTGATGTACTTCTATAATCAATTTAAAGAGGTTGTAATCTTGACATGTACATTTGTTGTACTTCAGACTTCTTTCGGAAGTAATTGAATTAATAACCTTCAAACATTTTCGCCGCACATTTAACCCCTTGACATAAAAATAAAACGGAATTCCATGCGTCCCAAAAATACTATTTAATTTAGCTCGGTTAACTGAACGGTTATGTAAGCTTAGCAACAGAACGGAATATTTACATTGCTAAATATCATTTAATAAGATTGATGCATAATATTAACGGACAATAATGAAGTAACATTATTAAATAATAAATAAGTAGTTCTGTAAAGTATGACATTTTTGCTGTCCGCCGGAGACAGTCCTTGCGTTCTGGAGATGTCACGTCTACAATGACACGCGAAACAAACATGTCACCCAGACGTCATTGTATGCCAAGGGGTTAAGATCCTTTCGTGGCATGCTGGTTGAAAATCACTTCTGTGGAGAGTTAATTCCTGCTGAAAACTGGAACGAAAGGTTAGCGTACATAAACTCGCTACGGATTTATCGATGAAAGCTGCGTATCCCGTGGGTTATTGAGGGCGCGAGAATGTTGAGATGGGAGAAGAAGAAAAATGTCCGTCTCACATTTACGATCGAAGTACCCTTTATATCGTTTATACCGTTTATACCGTTTATACCGTTTATAGCGTAAAATTGTCCTAGGTAGAAGCGAGTAGAACTGCATTCGCCTGTCCGTCGGCGCGGTATAAATTGTCATCGATTGCGAGTCTAAACGACGTCTTTACGACGTGAAGACGGTAGCTCAGGGTCAACGTGAATTCTAATGTCAGGAACGTCGGGTTTACGAGCTGTCGGTTTCACCGTCCCGCGAATCACCGACCAATGCATTTATGTATGCCGCGTGCACCTACGTTTTCTACCTTTCTTACCGAATGCACTCGCGCGCAATCTTTAATACAATTTTCCATGTAATTCGTGATATATCGATATCCTTCGCGCGCTTAAATAGCTGCCCAGTGATTGAATTCACTCGAAGATATTCTCGAAGTTCTTTCTCGTAATTCACGAATAGTGAGTCAGATTTGTTTTGACTCGTGATCGCCGACCCGCATTCTTGGTTACCGAATATTTTCGACTGTGAATATAAAATCGTTACAGATTTTTCAAGTTGATGAAGCATCCGATTCAAATTAGTTTGACTCTGCGAATACGCCGGTTGTTTATAACTAGCTAGAAACAATTCGCCTTAATTCTCGAATTTACACGAGAAAATATAATAATATTGAAGTATAAAATATAAACTTCCGAATATGTATTCGGGTGCATAATTAATGGCGTTCATTTGTCTGAAATGATTTCTTGTTGATTGACTCCTTAAATATCGACACTTAAAACTGTTTTAGATATTTCGCAGTTATCGAAAAATGAATGAGATGTTTATGGTTCGGCGTAGTTGTCGGTTAAATTCCATGGCAAAGCGGTTAAAGCGATTAAAGCGGAGGAGGTCGATAGACGCGTTTGTCAGAGCGGAAAGAAGTTGAAACCACATAGTGGCGCGTAGGTTTGCGAGGTATGGGTTTTCTTTTGACGGAAGTCGATCGACTTCCAGGAAGGCAGAAGCGTTTCTAGGAGGACGGTGTCGTCGGTCCGTTCGCGCGGATACCTTTCTAAGGTTATTGCTGGAGTCGTGCAGGTGTTCACGATTCACCGGCAACAGCAACAGCAACAGCAACAGCACCAGTTCGTCTTACAATTAGATTCTTCCTAACGGTAGTACCAACATACTTTTCTTTCGTCCTTTTCCGTTTACACACCGAATCTCCTCTCTTCTTTTCTCTTCTTTTCCTTTCTTTCCTTTCTTTCCATTGGATTTTCTTTCTTGCGAACCCGTTTCTTCGAGAACATCCTGCTGAAAATTACACGCAATTACGACGGCCTTACGGTTCGAATTGCTTTTTAAGTCGACAATGCCAATCGTTCGATTTATCGGACGCTTGTCTCGTGTTGGAAATAGAAGTAAATTTTCTTTGGGAAATGAACACCCTTTCTTGGAATTCAATTTAGATTTTGATTACGAATTATTCGTAATTAAGCGCGAATTGGTTTGGAATCATTAATTCGAGTGAATTCAGTCCTTTAAGATCGCATAACTCGAACGATTCGAACGCAGCAAGAATCTTATTTTAATGGTTACTAAATATTCTTTGCAGTCTGAGATTATTATTATTGCACGATCCATTGATTTAGCACCAAGAATTTGAACGGTTCCAGCTTCTTTTAAAGCAGAAATCAAATTTTCTTTACATCGCTCGTTGCGTTCTTTCATCGAAGAGTTTAGAAAAGATTTTTAATTACGCTTCTATTTAGTTTTTGAGAATCCACCAACGCCGAGACCCACCTTCTTCAACTTCTTCATTTCTGCGTTTAAACGGCTGAACGTTGTACTCGTTTTTCCTGGCACATTTTCTTGCCGGTTCTCTTGAACGTTTGCATAACAATTCAAGAAGGCGTTGCATGGAAGTTCAACGACATCTTGTTGTAAAAAATTCAGTTTATTTTCCATATATTCTTTAAATTTCGTTACCAAATTAATATATTTCATGAATCAATATATTTAAAAAATGATCTGCTGGTGAATACAAGTTCGAATCCATTCAATGGAATTTCTCGCAAAAAACTGTAATTGTTATAAATCACTTCATTTCACCAAAGTTCAGAAATCTATATATTTCTTAAGCGGGTTATTATTATGAAATAATAAATAATAATTATTATTATCATTGAACCCGTTTAATAATAATAAATAAATCATTTAAATTCAACACACAGCCAATGAAGCTTTTGAATCAAACTTATCTCGATGACTAATATGAGAAGAGAAGTAATATCTAACGAAATATTCCCAGGAAAATGATCCTCGCCGTTTTATCGAACAGCAAACTCATCGAGGAAAGTCATCGCGCGAGATATCTTCGATTTTCCCGTCGAGCATCGGAAGTCAGCGAGGTACGGGATTTTTTTTGAGATAAGCAAATACGTTTTTAATGACTTCGGTAGCCGGTCTTCTTCGATAAGGCGAAGTATGGCTTATTCATAGCGCCTCGGTTGACGTTCCTCTTCGCTTCGAAGGGTTCCCGCCTTTCTTCGAAGGGAGTTCCGGCGTTTAAAGGCCCTTCTGCTTACTCGATGAAACGGGAGACAAGAAAGGGAAACGTCTCCTTCCGCCATCGGAGAGTCGATTTAGTGCTCTCGTCTGATTCCCTTCGATTACGCGACTTTCCAATCGATTCGCTCAAAGATCATTATCAAAGGTGCTCACCGAGTCAAAATGTTTTGCAACTCCAACATCCTCTATCACTTTGGCCGCATTTTATAGTCAAACCGATCCACATCGCTTTATCGAATCAAATATTGATTAAACAAATTGCGTAGACAAATCGGTTGCCGGTTTAATTTTTCAAATTTAATACAGTTTGGAACTGCGATAAAACTGTTTGCTAATCGACATTCTCTCACAAGGAACCCTTACAAGGAACTAAGAAACGCGTGTTTTTTTATATTTTTGTTTGTAGAAAAAGCAGTTTTTTTTTAGAAAAGAAGAATTCAACATGAGGGTGGATTACCCTTAAAAACAAACTCATCCGAGAAATTAGAATTCCGTGTTAAGTTATTTACGAAAAAACATATTTTACATCGAAAATTAAAAGGAATCCAAAATTCCTATGAAAACTTTGAATTATTCAATCTTTTAACGTTACAATAACGATGTAAAGTAACCAATGTATCGTAGAACAGTTAAGCAGTTTTATTTGTAGACGTTATATAGAAGTACGGACGCGTATCTCGAGGTATCGTATAACACGGAACATAAAGGCTATATACAAATATTATATTAATCCATAAGCAGAGACCGCCGTTATTTTGTAAATCCAGAAATTCTTGAAATACAATACATCACAGAATAGCAAGAATCGGTGTTCAGAATCAGAATAGCTAAGTGGAATAAGTGATCCAGCGATCCAATAGGAAGTCCGTATCACCTTTCAGCTTGTATTATCACCGAGAATGGACACCGATTCCATTTAAACCCGCGATTTAAGCCTACGTTCAGAGTGATGAACGATAACAGAGTCTGAAAACGACTGCATTATACGTTATTGTTAGTTAATTAGATAGTGCATCCATATAAGCCGTAGCCAAGAAAATCCATGGTACGGCAACCTACATACCATGGTGCACCTTTGACCTACTATCTCTCCCCGTCTCTCTCGTTCTCTCTCGTCCTCTCTCGTTCTCCCTGTTTCTCCGTCTCCCTCTCCTCCTCTAATCGCATTTCTCCGTTCGTTCCCGATATTTTGTCGCACGATTTATCGGTGGAAATTGAAGGAGTGCACTCGAAACGATTGTTTCTCGTCGTGGAATTTCGTCGACGACGGTTCGACGCCCTGCACTCCATGCACTCCATGCACTCCATGTACTCCATGCACTCGTCTTAACCCTCTCCACGAAGGGAGAGTGCGATCGAGACAATTTAAACGTTCACTCGTTCGGTTTAAGTAGGTTTGAGTGCGTCTGCTGAATAGTATCGATAAACCCACCGTGGAACTACCAGTCGACACTATAACGGGTGTTTTATCGGTGCGTTAACACTACTAGAACTACCACTGATATATTTCGCTGTATTTATATATCTCTATATCTCTATATTTATATATTTATCGAGAGGTTTTTTCTCTGCCCTCAAAACATTTGACTTTTAGCATTTACAGTCCAGTCATCCACTTTAAAATGTTTTCTACGACGAGGTATCATCAATTGTCGGAGCACCCGTCTGATAATAATTCGCGGAAACGTAACAAGAGAAATCCTGTGGAAACCCTTTCCGAGGCTTTCCAAGGCGCGGATTCCCAGGTAGATTTACGCGTGCCAGGCTCCCTGACGCTATTGGGTCGTGAGGTTTACTCGAAAAGGGTTTATTTGCCAGTCTGAAACCGCAGAATTAAGGTTACCCCGTAATACCGTATTTCCCTACCAGATCCTTCACAGTTTCGTAATTTGCAGATTTTCTTGCTGCTCCTTTCAGACGCAATGAAACCTCTTCATTCTGATGTCTAACGAACCGACTTTCTTGTATTTTCATTGTCTTCGTTTTTTGAAATGCAGTATAATGCGTATTAAATAACGCATTTTGAAAAGCATTAAAATGGGAACCATCCAATATTCTGCAGCTGTTTCAATTTAATGTAGAAATATTACGGAAGACATTAAATCGAAATATTAGTAGACATGTAATAAACAATAAACATTTTAGTTAAATCATTAATGCTACCGAAATAAAGGGACAATTATTTCGTTCTCAGACTGGAAAATGTTTTCCATTTTCGATATTTCTTAATTGATTATTCTCGAGGACTTTTACCTTCGACTTTAGAATACTTTCCATTTTCGATATTCTCTAATTCGTTACCGTTCAGGTTTTTACGAAACTCCAAATCGAAATCACTAAATCAACAAGCCACAGAATTATTTATTTATAATCGTGTCTACCCTTTAATACAATGATAAACTACATAACAACATGACACTGCAAGTGAGCACAGACTACACTCAACAAGTATAATATTCAGTATTAAATTCTCTTACTTAATATTAATGCGCAGGCAAACCATAGAAGCAAAAATAGAGAGAAATAAACAAAAAGAATAAAAATATGGTCGCAGAGCAAGTATAATACAGATACTATTATAAGTATCTACTACAAGCTTTCCAAAAGGACTGATTATACCGTAATCTGAGCCAGAAAGTTTCAAAAATTGCCCTCCGAAATTGCAATCCCCCTAAAGACCCCAAAGGATAAAGTAGTCGTGTCGAAAAATTTGCAAGACTGTTAACGAAGCACGGGTGACTTTGAATGAAATTCTTACCTTAGAACTCGAGTAGTCGTAATAGTCGAGGATCCTCGTCATTCGAGGAAACCCGGTTCCCCGAGGAAGATGAATGCCGAGTAGAAATTCGGAACACCCTGTATGTTCATCCGTAGAAAGTAGAGAGCACCGAATCGTCCCGAGCCAGAAACCGGGGAGCATAGTGCACGTTGCAACCAGAATAAGAGAGATTAGATGAAAGAAGGCCGGTGTAGTGGAAGGGGTAGAGGGGTGGAGCGAAGAGGGGGGAGAAGAGAAAGAAGGAGAGCGAGAGAGAGCGAGAGAGAGAAAGGTCGTACACGGCGGGATACAACGGCAAAGGCAGAGAAGTTCATCCGTCATTGACTCGCTCCCTGCACTTCATCGTGAAAGCATTCGTTGTGCTCGGCTACAGTGCCTTTCAGATTCCATCGACACTCTCCAGACCGCGTTTCTTTCCGCAGCAGAAGACTGTAGAAAAAGAAGCGAGTTTATTTAGACGGTGCTTCCGTGTCCGGAGACCTGCTACTCGTTACTCGGTCGTTAGTTGGTCCGTAAAAAACGTTGACGGCTCTTTAACCAGTCGGAACCGAAATCGTGGCCTTCTGGATCATCATGGTAATCGGGGATCAAGGAAAATGATCGAGTCACCTAACTTGTTTACGAGTGTTGTGATCTTTCTACTCTGATCCCGAACTTTCTTCCTAATTCCAGTAAATTCGACTAAATTCTTACGTCACTG
Organism: Nysson spinosus; assembly: GCA_910591585.2. Taxonomy (NCBI): domain Eukaryota; kingdom Metazoa; phylum Arthropoda; class Insecta; order Hymenoptera; family Crabronidae; genus Nysson; species Nysson spinosus. The sequence goes on from OU342830.1 coordinate 16,762,370, forward strand.
CCAACAGATTTTTTAACATTTTTCGCATTCAGATTTTCTATCATTATTCAATTTAGAGTGTTTTGGATTTAAAGATATTTATGTATTTATTTTCCGCAATTGTTATCAGCAACTGGAAATATCTTTTCTCTGATTTAATTATAACATACTTTATATATATAAAATTCTACGTTATTAATTAGTCTTTTTAGACTACTTACAAGACTTGTCTTTGTGTTAACAAAATCGTGCTCTGTTCGATAGTAAAAAAGTATTCACAAATTGCAATACATTCTCAGAGAGTCATTAAGGGAATGATTTATGCATATCATGTCTCTTCTTCGTCCGCAAAAAGTGGATTATGATTCTGAAATGACTCGCAAGAAAGACGCGCGAGTATCGAGGTTATTTCCGTAATATATTAGTGGCAGTTAAAGGTGAGATAGATAACGATGCTCGTGATGGCGCGGAACTAGAGACTTGCCAAATGTAGCCGGGTTTCGTGGCTTGATCGCGGAAGGTGGTTGCTGGATGTTGGATGTTGGATGTTGGACGTTGGATGTTGGTACCGCGGATGTATTTGGTTTTGAGCGTACTCACACGTGGTATAATGCACGCCGTATGCCGATACCCGCTCGAGATAAAGTACTAGGAAACCGGAGAGAGCACAGCAAGAACCGACTCCCAATAACCACCGACGTGAATCGTGATCGGCATTACGTATCGCGCCTTTCAAAATTTCATACGATTTTATACGGTTTCATACAATTTTATACTTGACTCGTTCGTCCCGCTTTTTATTCAAACACCGCAGAATTCAATTTTGATTCTAGTGTTTCTAAAACTTATTTTTCTTTTCTTCACAGTGAAGTTCCGATTAAATATCTGAAAGAATTCGAATTATGAATCCGAGAGAATTCCAGATCCGTTGTGAATAGTAATCGGCATTACGTATCGCGCTTTTCAAAATTTCATACGATTTTGTACTTACTCCTTCGATTTTTATTCAAACACCCGGAGAAGCCAATTTTGATTATAATTTCCCTAAACATTGTTTCTGTATCGCAGTGAAGTTCCGATTAAATATCTGAAAGAATTCGAATTATGAATCCGAGAAAATTCGAATTAACGCTCCGCAAAAACTCGGATTAAATAGGAATTGCAAGGTTATCCGCAAAGTCAATATTACATAGTTAATCCTTCTTATATATCATTTCGTATATTAAAGTTTTCAATAATTATCAATTTTATTGATTAAAAGAATTACAGCTCTCTTGGATCCCTAAAATATTAACATAAACATATAAATTCCTATCACATTATTTATAATACAGGTCACGGCGATATTCCGCTTTCAACTAAAAATGAATTGCTTTTAAGGTAATGAATATTGGTACCGCCATTTTCTAAAGTAGTATACATAACATGTACTCATTTTATACAATTTAATTATCAGGGTTGTTTAATCGAAATATTGAACCGCAATCACATTTTATCGTTGCGAAACATCATTCATTTTTCTCGAGAAATATAACTCGAATATTGCTGAACTTAAAATCGAAGCTCTGCAAAAGTTCGCTTTTGTTTCGCGACGCACATCGAATTAAATAATCGAAGAATCGAGCAAGCAATTCCGGACGATGTTCCTCGTCGAGTTTCTTTGCTTTCTTCGCTTTCACCGTTAAATTCGAATTTAAACCAGAAAAATGCTTTCCTTTCTTGTTTCGCTGATGATTCCCACTCTAGTTATGGCGGAGGAAAAAAGAGGAGGGTGGTTGGAAGGGGTAGTTTCCGGTGGCTTTTCAAAGGTACTCCTAAAAAAAGCTTTCCACGCTCGAACGAATCGAATTTAAAAGGAAGCTTTATTGGTACGCGGTTTAATGTATCGTGATAATATTCCGCATAATTAAACGATCGGCGCGATATGAATGCCTTTTTCGACTACAAATCGTGTTTTGTTCACCGATTATTCACCGATTAGTCACCGATTATTCACCGATTATTCACCGATTCGATGTTGAATTTTATTTATGGATTTATATTTATGCCTGTGTTTGTTTCGTCGTTTGCGATTACGAAATACTATTCACGCTTCGACAAAAGATCGTCATTAATTATGGAGTCTTATGAATTGTAATTTTATTATAATAGTAAAAACATTACAGTGATTAAAATGCGTTCAATTAATCTATAAATATTAATATTGTGTTCCCCGGATATTAAAGTCTCATATCAAACAAAAATGTTGTAGAGTATGAGAATAATATAAAAATGGCGTTTATCGAACTGGGTATACGAAGTCCAATTAAATACATAACGTAAATAGCGTAATTTAATAATAATGTAAATAGTATTAGTAAACGAAATTAAGAGAAATGGTTCGCTTGAAAGACGGAACGTATTTGAACGATAAAGGCGTAAAATGGCAAGCTTCTTAGCATTCGATCTCCGTGTTTGTAGAAAATCACCATAATTTCCAGCACTCCTCTCGCAACTTATACCTTTTACTCCATAAAGGACACGGTTTGATGGTTTTAGTTCAGCGTACCGATATAAATACGGTTTCTGGCTGAAAATGGAACTTTCTTCGGTGCGCGTACCACCGTATACACTACCGGTCAAAAGTTTGGGATCACTTACTTTGTCCTCATTCCAACGATTACTTTAAACGTTAGAATGAACATTAAAAGTAAATACAATATAAAACCTTTGTCCATTTTATAATCTTACCATTAATATTAAACTATTTTCTTGCCGTGCAGACATATATTGTATTGGCACCTGGGTGTAATAAGATTGTGTTACCTTTAAAATCGATCGGTTCCGTTTATTGCTATCGGTCGGTTTTTAGTTTCCCCGCAAGAAATGACTTTACTACAAGAAGGTTGGCGAACTATGCAGCAAGAAACATTACGCAAACTTGTCGGGGTATGTCAAAAATATGTAAAATAGTAATAATGAAAAAAGGGGGATACTTCGACGAATCGCGTATCAAGCGAAATGTATAATTAATATAGAATCAAATATACGACATTTATACGACTCTTCTATCTTATAATATCAACGTACATCGACCTACAGATATACACAAAGAAAAGTATCCCGTTCCATTTTATAGAAAAGATATTTAATAATTCGCTTAACGATAGTAAGTGATCCCAAACTTATGGTTGGTAGTGTAGATTAGACCCCGATCGTATATCGGAATACCGAGATCCACGTGACATACCGGTGGGCGTGTACGAGATTTTTTGCAGAAATGCCTGTCGCATACACGCCACCGCGAATACATAAATACATTCGCATATATTTGTCAACGGAATTATCATAAACGGATCCTAATTTTATGGTTACGAGATCGTTTTTAAGTCATATCGTGGCGGATGATGGAAACCTCTCTAATCGCGCCCGTTACACTTCAACATAGAAGAACAACGCAGTCAACAGTATAAAAATAAATAGTTCCAAGAACTTTTTAAGATAACATTTCTTTTAACACATTCTCGACGAAAAACAGCAATTCGCGTCTTCTACAGTTCATGAATCATCGCGTGGGAAAAAAAAGACAAGTAAATAAAGAAATAAAATGAACATTACGAGTTATAAACTAATTGTGAGGAATACAGTCGAGTTTCTTTTAAATGCGATTTTTAAGTTATGCGGTGAAACAAAGAAGCAAGAAAAATAAGTAATCCAAGAAATCTGACGTTTTAACAGCATAACGCGGTGATTCATTTATTTTCGATCTTTTTATGTTTTTCTGTTGAGAATTAAGAGAGATGATCATAATTCCAGCATACAAAGCTTTTCGCGTTCGAATTGAAAATATTTGCCTAAGTATGCCTAATCAAAACAAAGCAACTAATAAGTTACCATTTTTTTGCTGCTGGTATTTCAAACAATTCTCTCTAATTTTACCAAGAAAGCTACATATTTATTGTATCGACATTTTAATAATACAGTAGACTACCGTATAACGCGATTTCTTACAGCACGCTTTCCTTTAACGCGAATTTATAAAGCGTGTATACTACCGTGTACAGTTTATTAATTCTATTTATTACTAATATCTATGGTATATGTGATTTTAAAATAATACAAGAAAGGCGATCGTTACGAATATGTATATCTTTGTGTATCGCAAATCCGCGGAACGTTTGCGCGTGGGAGTGCAGGAATGCACCTCCGCGAGTCGTGTCCTTTGCTAAAATCGTACCAGTCCGTCCTTTATCATCGAAACTGTAAAACTCCGTTATTGAAAGCCCGTATTTATGCGGCAATAAAATCTCGTTTGTTACAGGGCCGTTTCCATTTTTCCGCGCGCGATAATTTAATAATCGTGAAACGAGCAACGGGTAACCGTATCCGGATTACATTGCGTCGGATGGTATTTTACGAAATACATCTGCACGACCAACTGACAAACGGATGTCTCGGAATATTCTTTGAATTCATAATATATAATATATAATAATAACGTATTGTACAAACGAGACAAAGGAGATATTCAGCTATATATATATATTCATGTGTACGCTCTAAAAAATAGCGATGGATGGAAAAAATAAATGAATTAATTCAATTGCGTTCATCAACTTGAACGTTTTTATTAAATTTCGCGGACCTGTGATTTTGACGGCTTCCGTATGGCCTAGTGTTAACTCGAAAGCATGTCACAATGGCACAGTGCACTTAGGTATATCTCATAAATGCTGAAATTAATAAATAACTAAGTAAATAATAATTAATAATTGTACAAGAATAAACTCTGTATTTCACGTAATCACAATTGCAAGCCTACTGTATAATTTCGAGTGCGAAGGAAACTAGGCGGAGACAATGTAGTTGGCCTCTTTTTCTTTGAAACACCCTGTACAATTTCGAGTGCGGAGGAAACTAGGCGGAGACAGTGTAGTTGGACTCTTTTACTTGGAACACCCTGCACAATTTTGAGTGCGGAGGAAACTAGGCGGAGACAATGTAGTTGGCCTCTTTTACTTGGAACACCCTGTACAATTTCGAGTGCGGAGGAAACTAGGCGCAGACAATATAGTTGGCCTGTTTTACTTGGAACACCTTGTATAATTTCAAGTGCGGAGGAAACAAACGCGGACAATATAGTTGGCATCGTTTACTTGGAGCACCCTGTACAATTTCGAGTGCGGAGGAAACTAGGCGCAGACAATATAGTTGGCCACCTTTTACTTGGAACACCCTGTACAATTTCGAGTGCGGATGAAACTAGGCGGAGACAATATAGTTGGCCTCTTTTACTTGCAACAATCTGTACAAATTCGAGTGCGGAGGAACCCAGGCGCAGACAATATAGTTGGCCTCTTTTACTTGGAACACCCTGTACAATTTCGAGCGCGGAGGAAACTAACGCGGACAAATATACTCGATATCCGTCGAATTTCCTTAATACGTTCCGTAATACGATGAATGAAAGCCAGGAAGAGAAGCAGGGTAGCCTATGGTGTCGCGTAGGTGGAACGATGGGATTTCCGAGCGACCGAGGAGGAACGTAAGCGCGGTGAATAAAGCAGGACGCGTGTACGTCTAAATATAAAGTCTGGTCGTTGTAAGAGTAGTGTAAGAGTCGCGGTGGAAGAGTCGAGGAGCATCACGATTCCGAAGCGAGTGTGCGAGCAAGCGAGTAAGCGAGTAAGCGAACGAGCGGTCTAACCACCTACTCAAAACACGCCGTAGTCGGACGTTGTCGTTCGTCCCGCGCGTCCCGCTTTCCTGCTTTCCCGCCTTCCCGCCTGACGACTCGCTCCCGTTTCCATCGGAACACCCGCTTCCTGGATTTTCTTCTGGACGTCCGGCAGTTTCGGCTTTACCCTCGAACGCCCGATTTCCAGCGGTTTTCGAGTTTCCGTGCAAGTTTTTCTCGTGAATCGAATCGTTCGCGCAAATCTTCCGTCGTCCGACCGCCGTGTCGTTTCTTCCTCTTGTTTTCTAACGCTTGGAAAGTGAGTTCGTTTGTTTCGATGGTGAAGTGTGTTTATTTAAAGAAACCTCTTCAAAGAAATCTTCAAAGAATTCACGTCGAGTTCGTTCTTTGATCTCGAATAATTTTGGTCGACCTTGGATGTTTTGAAGACGTCAGTGTACAGGAATCTAACGTAATCGATGTAGCGAGTGTAGGGATTAATTTAATGGCATCCAAAAATAGTTTCTTAGTTGAACTGTGGGAGTATATTTATAAACAGTTCTTGGAAAGCGAGAGCCGGGCTCGCGTGAATGAAGCGAACTTGAAAAAGACAAACTTTCGATACGAAAGACTTGTCGCTTGATAAATAATTCATTTCATTGCTCGACAAATTTCGTTCGCGAGTGGATCACAAGTTTGGAACTCGCTCCGACGATAAAAGTGTTACACTTGTTTCGAAGCGACGTTCGATTGGTGAGGCAGCAAAGTGCGAACGCGATGTCGGAGAAGAACGATTTTTTCGGGTTTTCGTGTTTCGCGTAAAGTCGCGAGAACGTGGAACGATCAAAGAGCGACCTTGGATTCGGAGAACGGTTCGACTAAAAACGATTCAAGGAGGGTGGGATATTTTCGGTGAAAGTGGAGTGTTCGTGTGATTTTCCTTTTTCCATGTGTTCCCTGTCCGCCTGGAATTCGTGGGTTTATAAAATAAATCACGAACACGAACACCTCGTAAGTTTTCAGAAATATTAACGTTGACGTAGCCGACCGAGAAAATATTTTCGAGCGAATCTCATCGAGATACAATTCAATAATAATTAAGTAACGACACAATTAATTCCACTGACACCAGTGGCGAATTAAATAGAATTAGTTTCAAGAACGAACAAAAATACTAATTATCTATACTCCTTAAAGATATGTAACTAAATTCTTAATAATCGTAATAATTGCAAGTTGATTGCAAACTTTTCAAGGCATATCATAAAATATTAAGAATACCGGAAAGTAATCAATTCCGAAGCGGCGATTTCTTTCGCACCGAAATTTGGGAATCTGATTCTTTCAAAATTGAAATCATCCCATTGAAATATCACCGATCAATGATCATAAATAACGATGGGGATTATCCAATACAATAATGTTTAATATAAACAAATAAATGGAGTTTCAATAAAGTATGTAAAAATAATTGAATACCTTCCGCTGCCCCTGATATATTATCAAATATATCACAAAGTACATCGCGCAAAATATCATAAAAAGTATCGGAGAAGAAAAATCGAACATACGTCTGACTTTTCCGCCAATTTTTCTCGCGTCTGTCGATCGACTCGCGCAATTGAGAAGTCAATTTGGCAGGCATGTAATTCGAGAGGGTCTTAATTAATTCGCGGATCTCCATGTTTTTGAATTGGCTGTATCGGCTTAGTGGAGAAGTGAGGAGCGAGAGAGAGGAGAGAGAGGAGAAGAGGTCTCTTGAAATATAAAACGGCGAGCATCGCGATCGCGGTAAACGTCGGTGCCAGACAAAGGTTCGATCGAGCGTGTTAAGGGCAATTATCGTTCCTTCTCGGTAATTAGAGGGGAGGACTGATAAAAATCGGCCGACATCGTCCGATGAAATTCGATCGTGATTCTATCGGACTTCTCTCGCCTCGTTCCGTCGCAGTCGGTGATCGTCTCAACAATGAATTATCAATTATGAAGCACCAGTGATTATTATTTTGTGTGCTTTGCAAAACTTTCCGTACGCAATTGATTTTCAGTCATGCAATTATTAGGGATGTTCCGGAGATTGTATTGTTAAAAGCAAAAGGCATAATACCAAGAATAATGCAAAGTACATCAATAAATAGCATTATTATAATTAACATACGTAATAATATTAATTGTGAATTTAAGTCCCAGCATTTTTAAGAAAGCCGAACACTGAGGCGAAAGGAGATGTAGATGGAAGACAATGTGATTCGATTTAGAGAAATCCTTTGCGATATGTTATTATTATTGTAATATTACTGTAAGCAGTTACTTAGAGATTAGATTTTATTAATTATTAATGTGCGGGAAACTGAACTGATTGGTTCAGGATTCCATTTGCGGTTGCACCTTGTAGGTCATGGTCAGTGAAACTTTGTTAGAGTGGCACGTCCCGACAATATATAAAGCTGTATCAGAATCGAACGCGGAATTTCAATAGGAAACAGGCGGCCATATTGAATACTACGAAGCAGATTGAAAACGTGATTCCGTTGAAATTTTACTGTCAATCATTTTTTTTATCAATTTTCCGACAGATTTATCTCACGGTGATTTCCTCACCGATTTCCTTTGACATTATTTTTAGTTTATGAATCATAACATTATTTCGTCTGATAATTTCTTTATTCCAACTTTGACTACTTTGAATTATTTTCTAATTATTTTCTAAAGGAAATTTTAAATATTTTTGATTCCTTTCTAAGTTAAGATTATACTTCCGTAAACAAGTTAGAAATCGCCTGAAACTTGGCGATCGTTATTAAATATCGTTGAAACTCACACACACATCTTAATCGGAATATTGTAATAAAAAAATAAGGAAAGACCGCGGAGTCCGATGTACGAAGTTTCGCCTGTTTCGGAATTCGCGGCGGATTATTAGCAGGCAATTGGTTGTTCCTGCGATCGTACAACTCGCTGGAATGCCGTAAATACCAAAACTGGTATCGTCGCCATCCAGGATCCCAGGCGTAATTAATTATTCCCGACGAGTCCCCGGGACATTTAAATTAACGAGACCATCGCCCCGTGAGAGGAAACCTTAATCGCCGTAAAATTCTCTCGTCCAAGATACTCTCGGCGTCTGCACTCCCTCCGGAAAATGGAGGACCAATAACCTCGCCGCAAATGGAAAACTTTCGAGGGCGACATAGTGCCGGGATAATTCTATATCTCCGCCGGCCATATTTTCAGTCATAACGCAGGGAAATCTCAAAGTTGGTAATAGTGCTGGAAGAATCAATTATCCTTTACACGTATTTCAATTACATCTCCTTAATTAGCGTCCTTTATCAGTGAAATAAAATCAATTTTTCAATAAAGTTTTATTAAATTCTTTGAACGATGCTTGGAGTATTCTCGGAATGAAAGAAATTACATGTAACCCTCGTACAACGCGGTTCGTAAACTGTGGCGATTTTCTTATAACGCGTTAAGTGTCGTGTTATAAGAGTGTTACCTGTATTTATATTGGGTTGTTCGGAAAGTAATTTCGTTTTGTTGTGAAAATGAAAGACTATTTTCGTATAATAAATAAATATTTTATTAAATTATATATTGGCCATTCTTTTCCAATACTTTTTGCCCAATATAATTATCACGCAATTATCATTTTTATATTTGAAATCAGCACTAAAACTACGGGAATGTGATTAGTTGTATTTATACATTTATTTGTATATAAATTATGGCTGGAGAGTGGATATTAATTAGTGGTATTAATTCAGGGTTAATTAATGCAGGGTGGTACTAATTCAATCGTGCGTGTTATGTATAGAATGAATGGGAGTACACATGTGAAGCTGTACAAAAGCACCGTTTTGTATTCGAATAGTTTATTCAAAATTGCAGTACCACCATTTTGACTGGCACGGTGGTTCCACTGTTAAAACACAGTGTATTATGGTCGGAACACAGGATTCAATGCGCAGCGGAAGCCCCGAATAATGATCTCGGAAATAACTCGAAGCACCGAAAATATATCACTCTCGTTATAAGTTAAATAAGAGCCGGTAACTCCGTATGACCTGAATTAGTCACTTAAAATGATCTATTTTCGCACCGGCACGTGACACTTCATTTAGAAACTTTTTGCTCCCTAATGTTTCACACACGATTTCCCTCGATCTTATGTTAACCCGTTCATTTAACTCTCCATAAAGCCACGTAACTTTGAAGCCACATTATTCTATCCGTATCTTTTCTTTCGTTCTTTTTTTTCTCTGTAATAACAATAATAAAAGTACGCGCAACATCTTCTTTTTATTGCATTTAAATAATATCTTTCTTGCTGTTTTCATATTAATTAATTTCGCTAGATCAGCATTTAGCTAGTTTCGCGTTATACGATTTTCTTTTAGACACAAAAACAAATAGGTTTTAGTGAGTCAACTTTGCGCTTTTTCTAAGAAAGAACCAAAATGGCGGCCCTCGGAAGATCCAAAGTATATCGTACGTTATATCACCGGTCGTTAGATGATATTAATATCGCGAACCCCCGCTAAAAATTCGTCAGTGCCAAAGGAATCCCGGATTTCATTTTCTCCGACTATTATTCGTGTTCTCGTTTCGGGTTTCATAAGAGACTTTAACATATGTAGGATATCACGTCCCTTCTCCCTTTAATAGTGTAGTAAAACTAGGGGGTTTCACCAACAAATTGGATGCTTCCTTTGCCTTCCAAATCGCTTCCACTTGTCATAAAAAAAAATCTCCTAAAAATATCTCTTACTCGTGCTTCTCTGCACGATTATTCTTGAGGTCCTACGAACATTAATATGTATTACTTTTTATGCGATGAATTTTAAGGCCGATCAAGTTTTATAGTTGAAATTTCCTTTGATGAAATAACCATTCTTAAACAATCTCTGTAATTAGCTTAATTGGTATCCGCATAAATAACTCAGTTATATTAACAGTTTATATTAATAGCTTCCACTGGTGAATCTGGTAATATTGAATTAATTTCACGAATATGTTTATACAATTCAGAAATTGGAAGCCATATTAAACCCACCCGACTTTGAGTAAAACGAGCGGCCGTCAAAGTGTTGAGGACATCTTATTGTTAAATGTGCTGGGCCTGACGGGTATCCAAGAATAGTTAAAGGACGCGTATCCTGTTAGTATCGGCATATAAGTTCGAGTATAGAGGAATCGTTAACGATGAAGTCTCGGCGGTGGGAAACCCCCTTTACCGGTTGATGCGGTGGATGCAGTAGATGCAGTTGATGCAGTTGATGGTTCGGTAAGCGGGTGCAGAGAAAGGTTCCGATGCAGAGGCCTAAGTGCAAACGCGTGTTTCCGGGGCCAGCCGACTATCCTTTTTGCGAGTAATCCTGCTGCCCTGTTTCCGTGCCCGTAGACTGCTTGCCTCAGTCACTAAATCACTCGTCTCTTCTATCTTCCTTCCTCCTTTCTCCTTTCTCCTTTCTCCTTTCTCCTTCGTCCTCACTTCGAAACCCCCCGCGGAACGAAAGCTCGGCCGTCGTTCCTGGATTAACCTAACGCATGCAATTACTGGATTAAACTCAGCGACCTGCATCCAACGGATTATTTCTAACCACTTTCCTATTATCCTACCGAGAACCACGTGTCACTCGATTTGCCGCGCAATCCTTTTTTCCGATTTATGCCTTGACTTTAATAAAAAGGAAGTACTTAGATCGCCGATTAATATTAATCGTGAATTAATATTAGAAAATGAAGGATTCGCTCGAAAATATTTCATCGGCCGCATAATAAAAACGAGTAGGAAGACTCGGCAAATTGTGGAAGTACTTAGAGCGCCGATTATATTCGCCCAGACTCGTCAAGCGCGGTGACCATTCCCTCGATGACGTAGAATTCGAGTTCAAGTTCAAGGTTTTAACAGTGAATCTTTCGCGAAATGGAAGCCACCGGTTCCCCGAGCGAGAGTCGCGCGAAAAGACTTTCCACGATCACCGAATACTCGGAATCTGCGATTGACAGCGACAATAACGATTCCTCGGAGAGTGATAAGGAAGATAAGGAAGATAAGGCGGAGCAGCCGATTCTCTCGATGAAAGCCGAATCGGCCGAAGAATCGGGACCCCAGGAGGAAGTGGGGGTGAAGTACTTCCTCATCGACAACTCGCCAATGGCAAAATTTAGTCGCAGCATCAAGTGGATCTACAAAAAAGTGAGTCTGCGAGCTTCTAAATAATATTTGTATCGAATATGTAACAGAGAAATATTCTTTTATCGAGAATGATAGTAAAACCGCTTCCTCGACTATAAAAAGGAATATTTTTGTTTAAATATTATCATATAATATATAATAATATTCTTGCTGAAAAAATATAATATGTACTTTCAACGGTACCTCAATATGGATTCATTTTATTTGGCACAATGATAGAAACGTGGTGCTTGAGATACCATATTTGCGATAAGAACTTTGGGGGGCTCGGAGAATAATTTAACACGCGCTATTGTTACGCACGGAACTAGGTGATGTTTGGAGACGGAATATACGGGAATTTCGAATTAAATCAAGATACATGTATATATGTATACCCGAAAATGGAATCCTTAGACACGTACAAATAGAATGTAGTGATTTGTGATTCAAGCGGAACTGAAATTTGCACCTCAAAGCCGTACCTTGGGAACCCGACTGTGTTTCTTGTAAACCTCTGTGTTTCCTATACGATACTTCTCTATAAGTGATATTAACTATTCTTAATTAATAAAATAATTAGATAATTCAATTAAACATCTGACATTTTAATTAGACTACTCGTATTAGTTCGTGACTTACATCTATTTTTATTTTGAGTAATAATTTAAATTTTTCCACAGTAATATGTACATAATAGAGTTACTTAATTACTGTCCATTAATATTGCGTATCAACCATATTACGTGATATTTCGCAATCTAAATCGCAATCTAAACATTCTGTTTTTAAGTTAATTGGGCCAAATTAAATTGTATATTTGGAACGCATAGAGTTCCGTTTTATTTCTATGCCAAGCTGTCGAGGATAAAGATGCTTTCTGCAATCTCAATTAACTTTATTAAGTTTGATCCATGCTTTGATTCGTTTGGAACGATGTACACCGGTGAACTCCTCGCGTTTAACGGCGAGGCACGTTCGTCAGGGCAAAACGTCTTCATTAATTTCTTATTGCATTTGCGCATTCGCGGGATTGTATCACGCGCGGGACAAAGTTATCCACTTGTTCTATTATTACCACGGGCGAAGCGATCTTCCGTACTCTTTTACTCCCTTTTCCCTCTCTCTTGCCCTCTTTTGTTCTCTTTTCTTCTCTTTTCTTCTCTTTTCTGCTCTTTTACTTTCTAACCCCTCTATCGGTATTACTTCGAAAGAAACGTATCGAATTCCAAGTAGGCTGCACGAAAGTCGTGACGGGTCTCGAGTTCCTCCGTGCTCCGTCGCGGAGAGATTCCACGAGGAAGAAACGATCTAGTATCGGATTCCGAATAATTGCCATCGAACCATGGAAGATATTACGTAATATACTGTCTCTACTTAATTATGCTGATTATAATATCTTATTTAGATATAGATTTAAGTACAAAATAGAATAGCAACTGTGAGAACGTCTCAATTCTATGTCGTCTCATTTATCATATGTATAACGTAAATCTAGTGAAGATAGTAACGAACTTATAACCTAAACGCACCGGAAAAGGTGACAATCACGACAATCACAAAGTAAAGTGCAATGAAAGGGTTAACACTCTCCCTCACACACACGTGACACATTGTATAAGGTACGTGGATTAGTAAGTGTCGCAAACGGTTCGAAAGTGTTCGGTACTTTCCGCGAGTATTCTTGGCCCCGTAGACGAGCGAGGAATGTACGTCGGCGGTGCAGCTGAGCGTTAATGAACTCGATGACAACATTCTCATCGAGACGCCGTAAGCAATATCTTTTAAGTTGGCAAGCCTGAGACCGAGAGGCTCTCGGTGCGCGTGGAATACCCGAGATAAGCAAAAATTCGCGGCAACGTCACTCCTGGTTCCTCAAAGAGAATCTAATATAACGTTCCCTGCAACTTTGTCTTCCTTTTTCATCCTCTTTTGACTACATCTCCCTGTAACTTACATCTTCTACTTCGTCGTCTTCTTCGCAACGTCAAACTCACTACGTGTACTCCTCAATGTCTTTATTAATCCTGCGAGAGTGCCTGCTTCCGGAGTTCGGGAACTTTACGAAGTTTAATGGAAGCTTGTGTTTAAGGTACTTATTTTTCATTCTGACAACCATAGTTGTTGGATGTACGGTAATTATGCCAGTAATTTATGCTGGTAATAATCATCTTTTACTTACATTCTTGCTAATATTCTGCAAGTTAACGTGACGTACTACTGATTAAAATTACTGTGTCACATCAGAGGTGAAACATGGCTGATAAGGGTTAACCCTTTGCACCCGGAGGCGATTCTCAGTCGCCACTCTATTTATTACGGTACCTTAGAGGTGATTCTCTCTCGCCACTCCATTCATTGCGGTACTCTACGGCCGCGGTATTCTTAGTCGCCACTTAGTTGGTTGCGTTACTCTAAAGGCGAATCTCAGTCGCCCCTCAGTTTGTCGCGGTACTCTAGAGGCGATTCTTAGTCGCCACTTAGTTGGTGGCGTTACTCTAGAGGCGATTCCCCATCGCCACTCAGTTTGTTGTGTTACTTTAGAGGCGATTCTCAGCCGCCACCCAGTTCGTCGCGGTACTCTAGAAGCGATTCTCAGTCGCCACTCAGTTTGTCGCGGTCCTCTAGAGGCGATTCTTAGCCGCCACCCAGTTCGTCGCGGTACTGTAGAGGCGATTCTCAGTCGCCACCCAGTTAGTCGCGGTACTCTAGAGGCGATTCCCAGTCGCCACTCAGTTCGTCGCGGTACTCTAGAGTCGAATCCCAGTCATTTTTCGGATTGCCATAATAAACCAAGTGGCGATTGAGAGTCGCCTCTTATCACTCCAATTCCGTTCACTTTCACTTTAGAATTTCTCAATATAAAACTCTTCATTTTAAACTCAGCTTTTTATATTAGATACGAAATTCAAAGAACGTAAAACAGATGAAATAAAATGGAATGAATTAATAGTGGATCGCTGGCTTGCGTTTGGCAGCGTCACTGCTGGTTGGAGTGATAACTGTTAATAATTCAAGAGCCGATGGATTTTTTGATGTCCATCCAATCGATTACATATCCTTCACGAAACCCATCGAAATCGTAACACTCGACGCATTCGTACAAAACATGACAATGGAATGATTTCTATGGGTTCCACACTTGGCACCCTCTCGATCATCCTCGTGGAGGGTTTCGCACCGGGTCTCCTCGAAGGTTCTCGCCGTCCGTCGGAGAATGTGGAGATCGTCGTCGGTTTCTACGAGTCACATACCCGTCTTCTTCCGGAAGAGAGACAGACAGAAGAGTCTCTAGCAGTCTAGAGAGCGGATATCTAGGGACAGAGAAGAGGAGAGATCGTGGAAAGGCAAGCTAACCGTTGAAGGAAAAAAAGAAACGAGGAGAAAGGAAAGGGAAAGAATAGAAAAGAATGAAACAAGAGGTTGGTGGGTGGAGATAAAAGAAAGAAAAGCCGGGAATCCCACGAGGAGAGTCTCAGCCGTAGCTGGAAACTCTCGAGTCGGCTCCGCGGTACTTCAGCCACGAGACCACCTAGAGTGTACGCGAACCAGGCGTACCAACCGAAATGACCTATTTCGCATTGTGGTTATCTCTTGGTACTCCGATGACCGAAACTAAAATATGCTGGACTCTTTTCTTTTACCTTTCTTTCACCTTCCTTTCGTCAGCTGGATGATCCATCTTTTGGTGAAACTGCGATTAAACCTCTCCTGAGAACCTTTCGGAAAATGCCAGACAATGTTTTATCTCGTCTTTTGATTGGCCATTGTAAATTATCGAATGGGGTCGTTTGTGAATCTTTTTGCTTTCTCGTAATTGGGCATTGATCCTAATAGTTTTGTGGCTTCTTGTCTTTTATTTTTGCCTAATCTCGATTTGGCAGTTATTTGAATATAAAATAATAAGAATTCTTCGAAACCTCGCATTTAATGATTTAACTAATGGAAACTAATGGAATATTATTATTGTATATTAATAATATCCTACTTTAAATTATAATCCCGTACCTAATAATTATTATAAAAGGCTCTTTCTCAAACCGAATATAAAAATATCCACAAAAATATCCACATCGCGAGGACACAAAAAATCATAATAAAACAAGAGTAAAATGTATACCATATATTTCCACAAATATATAGCGCTCGAAATTCAAATATTACGTGAACGATATTTTTATAGAAACGACAGATTAAATTCGAACATTGTCCCGGCGAATTTCATCGGCAACCAATTGAAATTGATCCACCTATACATGCATGGAAAGAAAACACACGAACAAGCAACAATCGAGTACATTTTTGTTTGGCAGATTCAGTCGATCGGAAAAAATGCATACGCTTCCACTTTATATGGGTGTCGCGCGTAGATGTTGCTGTCGATGAATTCCGAACGAGTCAATTGAAATTGCAGCGTATTCGGGATATTTTTGATTTGTTTCCCCGCGAGTCCTTGATACGCATACTCGAGATGTCCCGCGCGTTCTGATTGGCGCGAGCGACTGGAATAGCCGGACAACGGCTACTTGAAATTCTTACGGTGGTTTTATTTTCGATCCATTAATTAGCGTACCAAGATAGATGCGTTGACCTTAGATTTGTTGCTCTTTCTCGAAGACGTGCGATTCGATGAATTCGATCAATAATTACGATCGATAATTAACACTTTGATCGCAAGGGCATAAGTGTGTTAGTACTTTTATGTAGACAAGAATAGTTTCTTCTCGTCTACAACATTAACCAGTGTGGATAAAAATATAGGTTTCAATTTAAAAAAAAGGTGCAGTTGCATTTTTCTGATACACCGATGCACAAAAGTTAATAAAAGTATTCGCGTATTATGCATTGTCCAGTACTATTTATAACGCGACTTTGATTTATAACATTTTCTCTTGTTTCCAACCGATTAGGTTGTACAGCTTGTTCCAGTTGCATGGGACACCCTGTAAATATGTATTAGGGGTATACATAAGTAATTTCGTTTTTGATAATTGTACAAAATTCTATTTTACTTAACATTGAATACAGATTAATTAACAATATAATCCCCATAGTTATTGACAATTTTCTTCCATCTCCCGGGCAGAGTTCTAATTGCCTAATCTCAATAAATTAATTAATATATTGGTTATGTAATAATAAATCACGTTCGCGGAAAAGGTAACGCTGTAATGGTAATGGTATCCCTAATAGATTAGAATTTACTTAATCTTATATTCGATGTTTTACTATGTAAACACGTTACGTAATAAAATATAGAGTTTACTTCGTAAACGAATAACATTCTTATAACAGCAAATTCGGTTTGAAATTCAGCAAACACAATCGAATCCACTTTACTCGTTAATTCGTGGAAACTCAATTTACGCGAGCATAAGCAAACAGCGTTCCATTTTTGGTGTTTGCCGTTGCTCGTAGAGCTTATTGATCGCAGGATCGTTAACTTTGTAAAATCGGCGGGAGAACGATCGGAATCAAAATCGTTTGTCCGTGGAAATCCGCGTGATTACAGTCTCCGTCGGCGTGCGTTCCGCGCAACGTGGATGTTGTTAGTGAAAGTGCAACTGCAATTTCCACCAGTAAATTTATTCCTAGTTATTTTCCTAGTTACTTTCACTCTGTATACCTTCCGCGGCTCGCTCCACCGATTACGGCCCGGCGAATCGAACGCGAAATTGACATTACATACTTTACGTCGCCATTCGCTGACAAATACCGCATATCGGACAAATACCACTCGCGAATCGTTTCGCGAGCAATTAACTTCTCGCGTTTCCCACGTTTCGATGACATTTTTCGCGAGAATTATCCGATTATACGATACGGCGAATTAACACTTTCCTGGTGGGCCTTTTTTTACTACATTACTACATTTCTGATTAAAATTATGCATAATTATTTATAAATTATATAAAATTATAAATTATTTTGATTAAAATTATATATTTTACTTTTATATATTTGACGCATATAATTCGATGAATTAATTAACTTGGATCCTCCAGAATCCAAAATTTGGAATTCGACTCGACATTAAATTCGGATTATCCATTAAATATGAAGCATTATTAACGACATACACGAACATACACGAACATACACGAAGAATTATGTTCCGACTATAAAGTATTACGTTTTAAGCTGAAAGTAAAGAAAAGAGGTAAAGACGAGGGTGATAATAGAAAGTAATTTGCAGCACGAAAGCCCGATACGATAAGAAAGCAATCGGTTCTTTCGATCAGCGGAACACAGCGATCAACTGATTTCGTTTCCTCCAGTTCTTTCGTAGGAATTCCAGGGAGAGATTTCTGGATTCGACAAATCGTTCGGCATGTATTTACCCGGTGATCTGTTGATCTCCAACCACCGTCCACTCTTTCTTTCACTTACAATCCTCTTTCTGTTCCCGATTCCGTTTGACTTTAACTCTGGAACTATTTAACGCTGCAAAGCTCACCGATGCGAGTTTCCCTTCCGTCCTTCGTTTTTCTTCGACTCTTTTCCTCCATCAAAAATCCCGACTTCTGTTTCAATTAGAACTCCATCGATTCCGATTCTCCTACTTCGTTTACGTTCTTAATGGCATCTTTTGTATAACGTTTTCCTTTTAACACGTTCTAACAACGGAACACGTGAATCGCATTTAAAATCTGTTATTTAAGAAAAAGATGTAATATTTATTTATTTATTTATTTGTTTGTTTAGTAATAAACGGGCAACATCCTAATTTACAATGAATATAATACATCTTGAAATCATTATAAAAGTATATACGTTATACTGAAAAAATCACATTTGCTATGAAATAGACATTTAAGTAGAAAACAGAAACAGACTGGTAATTTTAGTTCAAATAAAAGAAAATATTTGTGGGGCGAACGCGACGCACGTGGCGCGAAATGAGTTAAGTAAGTCTTAAGTCCCAAATGTCCAACGATCTTCTTGTAATCAGATTAATAAAAAAGTATTACTAATTCGTTTCGTGGCGCCACGTAACAAGGTTTTTATATAAGTTTTAATTTTCCTTGAACAAGGAAAGGAATTTCCTTGAACTGATACGCCACCATCCTCACCCCTTGAAAAATTAATAACATAATTAGAGTAAGGCCTCCGGGCAGGTATCTGATAAGCTAGTCTTAAGGAATAATCTTCCTACGAATATTGTAAGTCAAGTTAATAAACAAATTGGTAATTGGTAATTGGCAACGCGGCTGACTACGGAATTCGAGGAGCAGGGTTCCGAATCCCCGAACGCAGGCTTTTCAATTTTTCTTCTGCTGTTCTACAATTGCCGTTCGTCCTACTTTTATTACTAACGAAATATCTCATTGGTAAACACACCTGGAGGTCAATAAACCAAAGTTACACCCGAGTTACAACACCGAAGTAAAATCCATCCGTTCCATCATTACATAATGATTATGGAGCAGCGTATTGGATTACAAAGGTATAGAATAGCGAAAGGTAGACGGTGGAAGTTATGCAAGATTATCGTTACGGGAGAGGAGAGACAAAGGAACGGAACGGTGGACGAAAAGTCGGGCGAGATGGAGTTGGAGAAGGTTTTGGATCACCGTGGATCGCGGCTCGAGGATCCTTTCGATCCGTTTGATCGTTTCGATCCGTTTGATTGTTTCGATCGTTTCGATCCATTCTCTTTCTATCCGGTGGTCGTGTCGTTGAACCCGACCACGACCCCTCGCAATGATTTTATTCTACGGCAGGCCAGTCCCCCTCCGTACACATTCCTTTCCCGATAAAAGTCATTTTGTGAGAAAAGACCCCGCCGGGATCACTGAAATCACCACGAAGGACGTATAACGATATTGCCTTCCTCTGATTCCAGGAAATCAATAAATTTCCTATCCTTATTTACCCATTTTGCTTTATTTATTTCGTCAAACAGATGATGAAAGTTACCAAAATGCTTTTGGATGATTCAAAATTTGTTAGATTGAACAGTGCTAACTTCGCGCTGGAAAGTTATTTGATTTTGTGACCCACTTCTTATTTGTTGCATTCGACGGAAACTGGAGCGCATATTTTTACGCTGAAACGGTGTATTATATTTCCATCGTGGATGGATCTATTCAACGATGCATCCGCAGGAAATATCTTCGATATGTTTCCGTGTAATTTATGTATTACGCTTTAATATCAATTTCTTCTTCTTCTTATTTATGTCTTCATCATCTTCGTTGTCCTCGTTTCTACTACCGTTTCGAGAACCCCGTTCTTATTTTTAATGCAATTTTGAAAAGTGTTACATCCTGAAATAAGTAGTGTATCTTAGCATTGTTGAGTCTCATTCTCACAATTCTCACAATTTATTGTCTGTTCTTGTTTCTGTTATCTAATCTCTATGCAATCAAAAAACATACAACTATAATATTATAATACAAAGGTTTAAGATTGTACCTGGTGGAACGAAATGTAAAGTCGAGTGACATTCGACATAGGACCGCAAAGGGTTAATAAAACGCGGAAGATTAAATCGATCCTTTCGATTCTTTGGATCCCGAGGGAAGAGCAAGTTTGGTAATGAGAGATAATTCGGCTGTAACGGGATCTTATCATCGATGTCATAAAAGTGGGTGGGGATCGGTTTTATGGAAGCTGTCACCGTAAGACTATATGATTAATTGGGCTTGGCTCTTAGGACCGTGGTGTCTACGTGCTAAGTCCCTGAAGATTATAGTTCCTGGTTAGCACGTAGTCACGTACCTTTCACTGCCCGTCATCACGATGGACCACGGATTTATCGGTACACCGACCACCATTATTCCCGGCAATTATTCTACCGTAATACATTATACGTATTACTCGCATCTCCTTTATCCTCCTCCTTTAGATTCTCTTAAACCTGGCTGTGCTTCTTTTTAACATAAACTTTGAATATGAATGCAATTCTATTCTATTTGTTTCTTAAGTGTCTGAAGTATCCAAAGTATCCGCAATGTCCGAGGTATCCGAAGTATCCAAAGTATCCAAAGTATCCCAAGTATTCAAAGTATCTGAATTATTCAAAGTGTCCAAAGTATCCAAAGTATTCAAAGTGTCCCAAGTGTCCGAAGTGTCCGAATTATCCAAAGTATCCGAGGTATCCGAAATATTTAAAGTATCCGAATTATCCGAATTATCCGAAGTGTCCGAAGTATCCGAAGTATTCGAAGTGTCCGAATTATTCGAAGTGTCCAAAGTATCCCAAGTATTTGAAGTGTCCGAAGTGTCCAAAGTTTCCCAAGTATCCAAAGTATCCAATGTATCCGAATTATCCGAAGTATCCAAAGTATCCGAATTATCCGAAGTATCAAAAGTATTTATTTAATATCCCATAAAATCAGCGAAGCTTCCAAGAACCAACAACCGATTATTTATTAGACTACTAAGATCTGAGCACATCTAAGATTTCCGAATACTGCTTCTTGAAAAAAAGCCAAAATTCAAAGTCACTTTTGAACATGGTAGACCATAATCGATATCAATGCGGAACAGCGTCGCAGGTGTCAGACATTTAACGATAAAGTGATTATCGTGCTCCCAATTAACGTGACGTTTCATTCAGGGAAATCGATTCGCATTAACACGCATCGATGTCAATCGAATGACGTCGACGGTGGTACTTCGACTTTGCGGTCTGTCTTCGAAGTGAAACGGATCGATGGTTTGTCACGGTGTCGAATATCGAATGTCGAATCGGCACGATATACCGGATCGCGAATCGCGAATCGCGAATCGCGATCATTGTCCCTCGACGGGTGTCGAATTTCCATGGTGTCTTAATGGGGCGAAGCCGTTGCATGCTTCGCACACCGTAATTAAATACCATCCTTCGATCGTACATTTTTCCTGGGATACGGTTTTTCATGGTCCATCTATTCTGCGTTTTCTTGGATCGATATCAAGGATCGAGACATTTTTGTGCGGTTTTTCTCTTTATGCACTTAAACTTGATAGATTATTATACAGGGTGTCCTACGCAAGATAAGCTATCTAATTACATAATATTTGTTTCTGTATAAAAATACAGATGATCTGCGAAAATTCTGCAAAAAAATTCCGAAAAATTGACACTTTCGGAATATTAAGATTTACTCCACTTATTTTTTATCAAACGATGTAGTAAATCTTAATGTCGCCCGTCAATCGCCACCCGAGTTGCTACGATAAATGTAAATAATAATAAATAATCTGGAGTGCAAAGGGTTAATTCCTGAAAGCCATTCGGGGACAAATTAAATATCTGTTGTATTATAATAAACATATATATGTAATATATTTAATGTATACATGCGATACACAAGTTGAATTCAATTAAATCTTATTTCACTCATAATCAAATTTGATTAAAAAATGACTACAAACACTATTTCTTAACTTGCCATTTTCACGATGAAAAATAATAACAAAAGAATAATTAATCCTTTTCAATCAAGTATCACGATTTTCCAAAACCATGCAAAATAATGCCTCGCGCTAAAAGCTTTTCTTTTAACCATCTCCGAGGGAAAGCAGTTTCGAAGAAAGGAACACCATGCAAATAGAGTCCCATAAAAAGCTCTTCGAAGTTTTATCGGAGAGAAGGTCTGAGGAATTCACGGTTCTTTTCACCGAATAAAAGTTGTGGAGAGGCGGGGAGTAAATTTCGAAAGAAAGCCAGGATATTCGCGTATACGAAGTTAGAAGTCTATGCGTTGGCTTCGAGTATTCGTTAGGAGAGAGAGAGGGGGAGAGAGAGAGGGAGAGAGAGAGGAGAGTATCCGGGAAGTTGGCTCACGGATGATCGAACGGTTACCGAACAGATGTTGCTACGGTTCCGAGGATGGTTCCGGGGACGGTTACAAGCGAAATCAATTTTTCCACACTTTTTCCATCTTTCCCATCGTGTAGTCGTCGTTGCGTACAAATCGAAGGAAGCCGAATGAATATCGACGAGTCGGCAGCACGGAAATTGCACGGGGAAAAAGAACGGATGATCGAACGAGCCGAGAATCGGCAGACAGTGATGAGCCACGCTCGATGCATCAAACTAACGTTGAACGATGCATCCACTCGATCGACACGATTTTTAACCGCGATTTATCGAATACCCATAAAGATCTCACGTAATTCATGTTTTAGAACATTTTCGATTTTAATATTCACGAGCTGGTTTGCGATTGTTGATGCTTGACTTAGTTTAGTGATGGACACCCATCATCTAGCGGGAAAGTGATTCCATTGTTGTTTCTTATATTAGCATAATTTATTATATTCAGAGAGTTTATTATACTAGGATTGTTATTGTATTAGGAGGATTTATTATACTAGGATAATTATTATAATATTAGGAGAACACCAAGCATGAGTGTTAATAATTAATTAGTAATTAATTAATACGAATCGAAGAACCGAGTAACGTGGATCGTTCGAAGGTGCGAAATGAACTCGAAGTTAACCTTTTTACACTCGAAAGCGACCCTCAGTCGCCACGATAAACTGAGAGTTGTCGCGATAAACGGAGTGGCGACTAAGAATCGCCTCTAGTCGTTTTTCGGATTGCCGTAATAAATCGAGTGGCGATTGACAGTCTCCTCTCGAATCCATAGGGTTGATAAGTGCAATTCGCGAGGGACGTCCGAATCGGTTGGAAATTATCCTATTACTTATCGGCTTGTTCCACGATACTTTAAGGATTCCGGTGTCCGGTTGGCGGGGAGTAGAAACTACTAATATCCGGTTAGAAATAAGACCGGGGAGGGGGAAGGCGGAGTCTAATCCAAGTTGTTCCGCAAACCTCGAACACGTGTTTAAAATTGCATTCTCTGATGTCCCCCTTGTTAAGCCTCCCAACTCCCCCCCATCTCCCCGCGACTTCCCCCTGGCGAAGATCTAAGAGGGGATAAATTTGCAAGTTAAATTACCCGAGGAGAGAAAAAAAAAGTATTATGCGCATGGTGCAGGCGAAAAGAGGATTTTTATTAAACTTATGCCACGGCTAGGCAGACCGAAGGTGAAACTTTGAATTTTTCTCGTCTCCGCTGTTTCCACTTTTCTGACATTTTTCGCAGGATCTTCCCATCCTTTTCCTCCTTAAAACGAAACATCTACCATCTTTCTTTCGTTATACTTCCTCGTCATTTCCTGGGAACTCCGTTATCGCTCGTCTTGTTCCTCGTACATCGCATTTTTCTTTGGAACCTTCGAAAGTCTTGATAGTGAATTGATAAGAACGAATTTGAATTACGTAAGTGATTTAGATTCTTATTTTTATTCTTATGATTTTTTTTATTCTTATGTTATATAGACGCACATAACGAAGTATCGTATAACACGGATATCTGTCCGGCACTCAATGTATTAATCACAAGAATTTATTCTCGCCTTCTATTATTTAGATTCTTAGAATTATGATATTTAAATTCATTTATTAATCGCTCTCGAATTGATTACTTTATTACTTATAATATTCTGAAATCACTCTTATTATTTATTATATAAATTCCCAAGTGACATTATAAGCATAGCTTGCCACCATCACGCCAATTAACGTCTTAATCTCTCGAAAATTTTAATTACTCGCCTTTAAAACCGAGGGAGAAATGAAGCTCGAGTTTCCGGCACCCTTAACGGTGTGTTGAATAAATATAAAGTGGAAAATCGCGAATAAAAATAGAGGAAAGAGTCGCGGTACTCGTGCAAGGGTCAAAGTAAATCGAGGAAATCGTAGATGATCATTTGCATTAAAGAGGAGTTAAATTACGTTGAAGTTAGTTCTAAACTCCTCGAGATACGACGATGACGCAGTGGCTGAAAAACTGGAAAACTGGAAGACTAAAAGACTAAAAGACTCGTAACGAATCTTAATTTTCACCTGACTCCCGGCCAACGAGTTTCCAAGGAGAACGGCTCTTTGACGTTCCCCGGAATCATTTTACGAAAGTGAAACCGTATACCCTGCCTCCTTGCCTCCCTGCCTCCCTGCCTCCCTGCCTCCCTGCCTCCCTGCCTCCCTGCCTCCCTGCCTCCCTTCCTCCCTTCCTCGTTTATTAGGGTATAACGTCTGCTTCCCGTGGAAAAAAAAGGAAATGCCGAAGGTAAATGAAAAAGAAGGGATAGAATTTTCAAAGACGCACAAGATCCCTCGTCCACGTTATATCGAACTTCCTCAAGTGAGTAACGAAAGGATCACTTGAAAAAAATCAACCAAATTGCCTACATACAGTAGGCCCCCGTATAACGCGGTTAATACGTTACGCGCTATATGAATTCGCGTTAAGGAAATTGTGCTGTACGGCAATTTGTCTCGTATAAAGCGCATAATCTAAAGTAACACGTTTGAAATGATTATTGCAATGCCAATTTTTCGACGTAATATGAACGGACGCGTATCACGAGGTATCGTATAACACGGATTTCAGTCCGTCACTCAACGTGTTAAAGTTGAATGAATAAAGCTCGGAATAAAGTGATCAATAAATGTCGTCAGTTATTATTTATTTCCCTAGAAAAGCCGTAAAAGACTTTATCATAAAACTGAGCGATAATTTGATTCCGCGGGAATACTCTGCGCCAATTTCAATTTCGAACGTTTTCCATAGCCTTTGGATATCCGCACATGAAATAACACAATACTCTCGAAACCGAAATCCCCGCAAACGCGAAGTTTTTCATGATTCACGGAAATAGAATATTAACATGTTTTTTTTTATTCCTTTGTAGTTTGAAAAGCTCGGGTTAAAACGAGTAGATTCCAGTGGAATATACAGTCACCGATATCCCCGAAGCCGTGCCTCTCTAGTTGACGATGCACTCACTTTAATCAGAACTTTCCATTTGACGATATATTTCTACCCCTTTTCACCCTCCTCCCCTTGCCCCTCCGCCGCTATTTTTTCCCGCGCACCCAAGTTTCATAAATGTTGATGATAAGCCGGCATTCGGACGGACCGCGAATTTCTGTAAAATCGCGATCTCTTTGAACCCTCCGCGGCGTACTTCCCAGTGGAATGTTCCACTTCAGGACAGACACAGAAATATATATATATATATTCCACTGTATATTTAAACATAAGCTCAATTTGATTATTAAACTATACCGATATAAATTATAATAATACATAATCCATAAATAATATAAAACCTATTTTTCCGGGTATCCTGAAATTAAATCTCTCTCGGGATATCGGATATTCGAATTCATTCCTATAACGCGTAAAATATTGTCCGTGTTATCGCGATTAAAGGAAATATCTAGATAGTTTGTTTCTTACAGGGCACCCTGTATACACCACTGTATATTTCAACGTACGCTCCGTTTTATTATTAGACAATTTAAATGTAAATATAGTGAAATAGGATGAAACGAGCACGTTGCATGGAAACAACAACAATCAAGGTGGTATCAGTGGTACCTCGCGAAGAAGTAGTTCCACGGGTATTTATTTAATCGGGATAGTTTTCACCGTAACAACTTATCCGTTATTCCTCAGTCTGTTATATTCGCGGTCTAATAAAATGGAGATTAGAACGAATGGCGAATAAAATTGGTAGCGGAATACGCGGGGAACGCGATACCCACGGACGGGATATTCGGAAAGTCGTTAGAGGGATAAACTGCGAGCGAATTAGCGCGAAATGGATTTCGCCAGAATTTATATTAAAGGTGTATTATTCGAGGAACTTAATTCTGCTAGTTTCCATTATTTTCTACGATGACGATATTCCAGTCGTGATCGTGGAAATCCGGTAAACTCGCATTTCGGTGTGCGAACTCGCTTCCATTATTGGTTGCGGTGCGCCAATTATATTCATTTGTTTCTGCCGGAATACAGCGGTGTATTTTCATTTTCGAAATACGCGTTTGCTTAAACTGTTATCTTCTTCGTTATCGCGCTACGAATATTCTACATATTATTGTACATTTTATTATGCTTTATCTAATTTTTATTATTTAATGGAGAGGTAAATGTGCGCCAGGAACTCATAATTTTCTCAGAAATATAAGAATCGAGGTGTGGTTTAAACTCGTTCTGTTTCAAATATTATTATTTAGTGGAATTAAAATTATATTCTGTGAAATCCATATTGAAACATGTACAATATAATAATATTGAAATATTTATCCATCGAGTTTCCTATATCATAATAATATATTATTATATAAGATATAACATATGATATATCTTTCCGTACTCGTTTCACATAAATTCCAATACAGTCGCCCGACAAATCGGGACATGGATTACGCCGAAACAGTATAATAATATTACATCATATTTTGATATAAAATCCTGCTTCAAAAATGCCGTACGTTATCCGATCAAAATGGCAGGGAATCAAATCTGATTCGCGATATCCAATTTCCTTCGATGACTTTAGATACGGAAATTCCAGAGGTCAGGAAGTTGCTCTCAGAAAAAAGGAGATTAATTCGATCCGTAAGAAAGCTCGATTGACGGAGAAATCAACTCCCATCCCGACGTTCAGTGTCCGAGATTCTTTCGTATTCCCCCTCCGTGTTTTTCCGAGTCCAGTTTTCCGAAAATTTATCAACAGACAAAGAACCATCGTGTCTTCCGCCTTCTACATTTTCTCGAGGGTGATCAGTGTATATAAAGGAAAGAGATTAACTCGTACGGTAATCTACCTCGATAGAAAAGCCCGCGATATCTCGATGCGGAGCAAGAATTTCTAAGGCTGTATCGAAGGGTGGACAACGTGATATAAAAGGGAGATTAATCTGCGCGGTGAGTTATTCGAGGAAAGATCACCGGAGATCATTTTTATATATCTTAAGTCAGCTTTCACTCGTGTTCTATTATAATATAGAATTTGTGACTTACGGATTAACACGTCGAACGCCTTGATGGTCACCGATACCAATATTACTAAAAGTCGTACGAAATATATCGCTAATATTCGTCAATTTTTTCAATATTTTTTGTTTCAATTTTTCGTCAATATTTTTATCGTTACGATAACGATGTAAAGTAACCAATTAATCGTAGAGTGTTGAAATAATTTCATTTGTAGACGTTACGGAGGCGTATCGCGAGGTATCGTATAACACGGATTTCGGTTTTCACGTTGAATATCGTGGGGATCACCGGTGACCACCGATGATAATATTACTAAAACTCGAATCAATTATATCGCTAATATTCCTCAAATTTTCAATATCTTCAAAATTATGACAATGATGTAAAGTAACCAATTAATCGTAGAGCGCTTAAATAATTTTAATTGTAGACGTTACATAGACGTTACGGAGACGTATCACGAGCTATCGTATAACACGGATTTCGGTTTTCACGTTGAATATCGTGGGGATCACCGGTGACCACCGATGACAATATTACTAAAACTCGAATCAATAATATCACTAATATTCTCCAAATTTTCAATATCTTCAAAATTACGACAACGATACAAACTAATCAATATATGGCATAACACGGATTTCGGCCTGGCAACGTGTTAACACGAAGTACTCCATGATACAAGTCACTTTACATCGCATTAAAAACATTTCAAATTTCCTATATACGTGATCTATTTATAATTACAATATAATATTATAATTGCATCGTCACTTTGTTCGCTAAACAAAGATTATTAGTCCCCAGTTACAGTCATGAATATTTATCCGATAGTTTGGTCCAAGAGAAGTACTCGGAGATCGAGTTACCTTGTGATAGGCGATGTCGATACTCTTTGATATCCCAGCGTGAGATTTGCCGAGTGATAGGCCAGGAGATAGCGGAGAGATAAATTCCTGGGGCTATGCCATAGGTCGGAAGACCTAGTCGTGTGTGGTTGGCGAACGTGATTCGAGTGCTTCGTGCTTCCTACGATACACGTACACTGTACACTGTACACTGTACACCCTGACCTGACCCTCCGCTTCCAAAGACCCTTCCGAATATCCTAACCCAAACACCAAGTATTAATATCTTTGATATAACGTTATTCATCGTGCCATGATCTTGTTCCCTTCTCCTTATGGCTGGACTTCCCTGTAATTCGGGACGCGCCAGGAATATCATCCTGCACCGAGAAACTATCGCATTCCAGGACCTCCTTCGATATCCTTCAGTGTCCTTCGACGTCCTTCAGTGTCCTTCAACGTCCTTCATCGTTCTAAATCGATTATCAACCGAGACGCGATTGATTTAGTTGTTATTATAACACTATTTGTACCAAAGGTATCAAGACATCTTTCAAAATTAGAACTTTAAATTATGTTATAAGGTTAATCATTTTTCCTCAATTAACTTGTGGACATTTCTTATAATGATTTTTAAATTAATTTAGTAGTATGTTTTCTGCAAATTGTAAAATGGACAAAGGTTTTATATTCCATTTACTTTTAATGTTTAAAGTCAAGGATAGAATGAAGTCGATATATCGAGCGTTCATGTTCGAATTTAATTCAGATAAATACAGATAAATACAGATAAATATAAAATATATATTAATAATATTACACACACTTATATTGTCTCTCTATGTATTATAATAGGAACAAAATTATAAAACGATGTTAAAATAATATTTATCGGTGCAAACGAAACGTGTCAATTAAAAAATATTCGTCGATACGAATGCCATTCGATTAATTCAATTTTTCGTATTAAACGTGAATCTTTGGATGAGGAATAATTTGATTAAATCACAGAACCACGTACCTTTGCAGGAACGAGATAAATTGATTAACAAACAGCTGTACTTCGATGGCCCAATTTCATTTATTCTTCGTCGCGATGCATAAAATAAATTGATCGCGGCTCGCTCCGTCATACTCGAAAATTATGGAATCCCTCTCCGCGTATAATGTCGAAATGACTCGTATTCTGTAAAATGAATTTCCGGCGAGCAGACTCTGGAAACCGATGACACGAACGATAATGGATCCACACGTTTCGATGGCAAAATCATCCGCGTTTTCGCGAATTATTATTTTCCACTCGGCTTCGATCAGCTTTTATAATAATATACATGTTCCATGTATGACGCAACATATACGGCACAATTAGATATATTATATACGATGTATATTATATAATATATTTATGATACTAAATTTGATTCGTTTCTTATTTTGATTTCTGAAGCAAAATCATATAACGCGATTCTCGTACAACGCGCTATATAATATAATACGGGAATTCCTCGTTTACTTTAATCGAGCATGGCCTAGCTTGTTATCTCCAATTCCCTATAACGCGATTTCGTACAGCGCGTAACGTATCAACCGCGTTATACGGGAGTCTACGGTATTCATTTCGCGGTGTAATAAGGAGCGGCATTAAAAAGTCTAAGAGGTTTTTCGTGGAAATAAAAAAGAATTAGGGGGTGAAAAGAGGGAATAGGGAGAATGGGTGGCTTCTCAGGAGACTCGGGTATCCGGATGAAGATCCAAGGACGAAATCGTCTGAGCAAATACTCGCGGAAAGTAATCGCGGCACTCGGTAAACTCAATTATCCCTGTTGCGCGAAACACGGAATAGTGACCGTGGAAATAAACCGGATCCGGAAGACCGAGAGTGGAAGAAAAGCGAAAAGCGCGGAAGATTCGCGGAAGATTCGCGGAACTTTTCCACCGACGAATTGGCCCAATGCTGATTAGCATTGCCACCGAAACTTTTCGACGAACCACTGCTTCCTTTTACTCTCCTTTTACTCTCCTTTTACTCTCCTTTTACTCTCCTTTTACCGAGATCTTCGAGTTTTTGCTTTCTTTGTTTAAAGGCCAAAATCTGTTTAAACAGTAGTTGTTCGTTGCTGGTTTATTTACTCTTTAGCCGTTAATGCGATCGGAGTATCCCTAAATATTCGAATATTACTAAAATATGAATTTAATTAAACGCACGAGTGCCGCACGATTGCCGAGTTAAGGAAGACGATAGTTTGAAGTTTGTAACTAAATTGAATTAAATTATTATTATTCTCAGATTGTTGGCTGAATCAACCGAATATTATTATTAATATAATACTTATTTCCTATTATTTTTCGTCGAATCAACCGAATACTTGTTGACTATTATCGATTACATATCGATTTCTTTTGGACTACTTCTTTATTTATACCAACTATAATACTGTTGTATTAGCGATTTATCTTAATTTGGTTCGTTAATTGTCGCGTGTCAAAAAGTATATTATATTTAAGTCACGGCCTTATCTTTTGTCTATTAACTATTCACTTGACAATCCATACGCATTTATCGTGTCACCCTTCGAGTAGTAAACGATTCCAATAATATAAATCAGTGTTCGGTAGGCCATAAAAAAGTCGGAGTATTATTATTCTCGGTAGACTAGGTAGTTTTGTGTCTCCGGCATAAACGAAGAAATATCGGCTCGTAGAAGGAAGGGTGGCAAGCATGCGAAGAGTATCCGGCGAGAAGGGAACCTTTCGGCAATCCGTTTTAGAGGATAAGTGAAACACGCTCGCACTGTTGCCAAGATACGTGATGGCACGAAGGTGAAGGGGAAGAGAAAAGGAGAGAATATACTTCCGGTGGAAGTTCTCGCCTACGCGAATTATCACCCTCCATTATTTAAGCCGACAAATACGAGGGTCGCAAGTTCTACTCGTTTACTACCCCGGGGGATCCCCCCCCCCCCTGGAACATCTTTCTCACCTACTGTAAATACACTACCGGTCATAAGTTTGAGATCACTTACTATCGTTAAGTAAAATATTAAATATCTTGTCTATAAAATGAAACGGGATACTTTTCTTAGGTTATATCTGTAGGTTGATGTATATTGATATTAAGGTACTATTAAAAAATAATAGAACTGATAAGTATACATGCATTAAAGTAATACAATTAACCCATTCGAGACGGCGCATTTTTTGGAGATCATCCCCAGAAGCCGAAATTTCTTTCATTATCACTGCTCGTTTCCTGCATTCCTGAAGGTCCTGGCTTTGGGTTACTCATTTTAGGGAAACTAAATTGAAACCAATTTATTTTAAATCAGTCTTATCTCGACGGCTGCTTTTCCATACTTACTGATAATTGCAATTCAATATCATTGCACACACGGTGTGCAATCCGTCCCGAATGGGTTAATAGAATTAATAGAATCATAGCTGTGTATAAATATTGAACGAAATAACAAATCCTGCAAAAGTCTGTCGCAGTCTGTTAAATGTAATTATTGAAATAACGTGTAACAGGTGCGGAGAAAAATGTCAGGAACACGAGTATCGTTCCAAGGTCAAAACGCATCGGATTCAACGAAGCATTCTTGTAAGATTACTTGAAAATAATCGCAAGAAAATTGAAGGTTAGGGGAAGGAATCGTGCGGTAATTCCGGTGAAAAATTTCCATATAAAAAGGCCGGCGTAAGAATGTTCCATTGTCGAGTGGAGACACCGTAATCTGACTTCAGTTGGCGTTCGGGAGGGAAGAGGAGAGGGGAGTAATCGAGGAACTGTAAAGCCATAGCAGGCCCACTTAAGGATGCAGACAGATTTGGAGTTTGGTGGCCGTGGGAAAAAATTCCAAGGGTTCCAAAGCCGAAAGGCATTCCGAGGTACCTGCTTGAAGCCGACCTTCTGCTTCCTGCCCCGTCGCAAGAGAAAGAGATACTTTCTTCGAACATTATCCAGGTTTGCTCCTACTTTTCCCTTCTTCTCCGATAAAAATGCCACGTAACTAGTCTCTTATCGTTCGTCGTCCACGGAAAGTACTTTTTTTGACGTTCCAAGTCGAAAATTACCTGTGATTTCATACGCAATTTTACTTTAACCCTGTATTATAACTCAATCTTTTCGTGACTTAAGGAAAATCGTATAACGTGAAACTAGTTAAACACGAATCTAACCTAACTACGTTACTTGAAAATAGTAACAAAATTATTAAATTATTATTACAACAAAAAAACAAAAATGATTACAATAAAAATTATTATAATTATTATTACAACGAAAAAATTAAACGAAAACCAAAGATACGTTTTAATGCACCTACAAGTCCATTCGTTACTAAAAGATAAACTATCTTTCGAATGATTCGTAGTATCATTTCTACTTCTGATACGTACGTATTTAATGTAATTAACCTATCATTCATTTATCATTGAATTTCGACGTACAAACATTTGCTCGAATATCGAGTTACCTAATTATCGAATGGTAGGATTCGCAAATAATGAATACGCGACGGGAGTGAAAAATATCAGGATGAGGGTGATTGAAAGGTACGTTTTTCCCAATTATCGTTATCAATCGGAATAATCGAGAGTACGTGATGGAAAAGCATTCGACGGACGCTTTCCATGTTATCCATTACGGTCTCTCATCGTGCAATTTAAATGCACATTATATTCGAGTCTCGGCAACCTGGTTGCCGTGAGATTACATTACGAAGTACATAGCAGATTACTACACGGTACATACACACCCGACAGGCTACTCATACACACACAGGTGCACAACATATACATAGCGACACCGGACGTATACACAGGCAAATCGATACATGTAGAGAGCGGTGGATTTCACGCATTCAGACACATAGACAGAACAGATACATATAGAAGGCGGCGTTGTTTCACACATGCAGACACATACATAGACAAAAGAGCACACAGCAGAGACACTGACCATATATAGACAGAAGAGACACACAGCAGACGGACACCAACGCACACAGAGAGCAGCGGGTTTCCGTGCGGAAGATTTCCGTTTCGGTTTCCACACTGATAGTCCCGGTAGTCCGTAAAGTTCCTGGTTTGCTTCGTTCTCGCGAATATACGATCAGTTTGCAGACATCTTCAGCGTATCGCGCTAATATTCTACCGTACACCGGAAATGGCGAAACCACTGTTGAGTACAGTGCCAAAACTCTCCGCCCGAAAAACTCGCCCCTTTCATCTTTCTCCCTTTCTCCGCCGCGCGACTTCGAGCGACTTGAAACATCGAGTAATTAGTGTCGTCTTTATTGCGGCGACGTTACGATTGTTCTGGAATATTAATGTTGGAACAAAATATATATTTCTGTCTTATTGCGGAGTATCTTTAATAGAAGTTAAATTTGAAGACAAGTTCTTATTATACAAGAGAATTAATTCGAAGTATTCATTTAATGGGGTTTTTTCATTTGGTTGTTGCAACTGGCTGTTGATAATTACAACAAAGTCGATATGCATTCCGGGGCATCTGTAAATTGTTTATTAAATAAATAATTTACTTATCACATAATTGAAGTCAATATAATTTAATTATCTAATAAGTAAAGAATCAAAATTGAGCTCCTTCAAATATAAGAATGCCATTTGTTAGGCAACATAGTAAAATGAAATATCATGTCGTATTTGATATAATCTGTTTCAATATAACGCGGTTTCAACATAATCGGGTTCAGTATAACGCGGTACTTGCACAACGCGGTTTCAATATATCGTGGTTCGCGAATCGTACCGACCCTCGTATAAGCTGGTACTTGTAAACCGCGATTTTGATACATCGCGTTCCCACGAAATATCGTGTTCAAAACTACGAGATATATGAAAAAAAAAACAACACCGGATGGAAGGTGCGTCGATGACGAATTTGTCGAATGGGAGGTAATATGCAGTTTACGAGGTTCTAATGGAGCGTGGGAGAAGTGTTGGACGTAGTGTAAATGGGCAATGTGTGTCAATATCGATTGAAAGGACATTAACTCGGCGAACGCTTGGTATTCGTAGCCATGTAAAATTGATCTACACACCGACCACCTCGTGTAACGATCCTCACTTCCGGCCAAGTTTGCCCAACCTGTTCACCCTATCAATGATCACCCACGATTCCAGCTGTTGCACCCACACAGGATTCCCCCAAAAACTTTGCTACTTTCTTCCACCGCGTTTCCCGCCTTCCTCAGGGCGTGGCCATTTTCACTCGAACGCCAACTTTTCCACGTGGAACATTTGAATGCAATCAACTTACTCCTCGAATTATCATTTCTCACAGGTTGTAATTATTACAAGGACGCTTTTGGAATTACTTTGAATCACTTAAGTCGTATTAAGTAGGTGAATTGTTATTAATATTAAATCTATTGACAGAGATAAATATATGTATTGAAATAATGAGGGAACAGAATACTTGCCATTATTATATTATTTTGTTATCATATTTTATACTTATGTAGTATAGGTTCTAGTTTAATTAATCGAGTGGATATTTTTATAAGATTGAGAACTATAAGTTTATATATTTTTCGTTTCAATTTTTTACTAATTCTTACATTCTTTATTGTATCAGAATTGATGGATATCATGGTTCAATTAATATGAGGATAGAAGTTTGAATAATCGTTAGATCGTTTCGATATTAAATTCGAGAATGGAGTGAAATTTAAGTTGAACTGCACAAAATCCCAAAACAAGGAGAGTATCAGCAAGCAATAAGACTAGTATGCGGAGAAAGAAGAGCGAAGGAATCCACTTACTCAACGGGAAAGGTACGAAAGGCGGGTGAATATAAAAGGTCGATAATCGATCGCGTGGATATTTGATCGGCATATTTATGGGCTTTAATATGGCGGAAGGTCGGGGAGCGAGCGAAGGCATATCGAAGTATGCGAGACATTATTATTCGTATTCCGGAGACATAATCGATCGCGCGTGGCCGCGATGTGCATCGGAAAAATCTATGGTAAAACATGGTCTACCTTTGTGGGTGTGTACCGTGTACGCGTGCATGGGTACTATTGGGTACTATTGGGTACACGTGCGTGAAAAGAAACCTCTCTCTTTGCCAAAGGAACACCTTCATACGAGAGGAATTCATTCGCTGTAATGTCCATTAATACGAACTCGTGATTTCCGTTCGCTGGAGTCTGGCCCTGATTCCCGGATTTCTGGTTGGTTGGTTACGATTCCCGATTCCCGATTCCCGATTCCTGATTCCTGATACGTGGTACCCGGTTCCCGATTCCCAATTCCTTATACGTGGTACCCGATTTCTGATTCGTGGTTCTGGGTTCCCGATTCCCGATTCCCGTTTCCTGGTTTCCGATTTCTGATTGTTGGTTCCCGGTTCCCGATTCCCGATTCCTGATACGTGGTTCCCGGTTCCGGATGCCTGATTCGTAGTTCCCGGTTCCGGATTCCCGATTCGTGGTTCCCGGTTCGTGGTTCCCGCTCCGGATTCCTGATTCGTGATTTCCGACGGAGTTAATATTAATCTTGCCAACGCTCCACCTTCTTTTCTTTTTTAATCCTGGCCGTGTTTAATCGTTCTGGATTAATTAATTACCTCGATATACATCTCGCCTGCAATTATTCCTCACCTTTATTGCACCTCGATAAATATTTTACGCGCGATTTAATTTATGTTCTTCGTACATTAACGCGCCTCGCTTAATAAGTTTATAGCTTATTTATTTTTCTCCGAGATCATACAGGTCTATTTAATCATCCGTTTAATCATATTTCTATTTAATATGATAGTAATATGTATGTTGGTTACGAGAATTCTCGATTTACATCGCGATTTACGCGAGGATTCAGATCGATGTTTTAATGGAAATGTGGTGGGATTAAAAGCATACTCGTTAAAGGTATTTCGGTCGATCGGCAATTTCGAAAGTGATTCGAATTTATCGTTTCGAGTGAATCCCGAATGGAAAGCCCTTTTCTCCGCTAGTTTCGAAATCAAAAGCTGTGTTGAGCCTGAAACGGGTTCGTCGAAAGGTTTGATTTTCGGGCGCATATGTTCGATGGATTACCAGCGAAATACGGTTGAATTCTGATTATTCGAGCAAATCAGGGTGTTCGATCTGGTAATCAAAATGTCGGATAATGCGGGAATTCGATACGGATTTGCAACGTAAAAAATTATCACGGTGCATTTTATTAATTAGGAAAGAAGTGGATGGATAAAATTTAATTTGTTTCATGATCGAATGAAATGTTGGGCAATCGATATTCTTGAATTTTATTAATCCTAATATTCGAGTTCAGCAATTCAAATGAAGAATAATAATATTGTTCATCTCGTGCCCGTTATTAGAAACATTTTCATTTTCCAATATTTCAGGAAAATACTAGGATACCAAATTTTAATAATTTATTTTAATATATGTCGACGACCAAATATATCAAGCCCAATTATTTCCCAATATATACAAATATTATACCTTTCCTTAACACAAGTTCTTCCGAAGGATGCGGTGATTAAAGTTTCGTTTTATAAAGTTTAACAAACTTAAACTTATAAAGTTTTAAAGTGCAAGTTCTAAAGTTGATAAAGTTGACGAAATTTTCAACTTTAGGAGTTGATAAAGTTGACGATTCCTTCGACTTTAGAAGTTGATAAAATTGACGAAGTTTTCAATTTCAGAAGCTGATAAAGTTTACGAAGCTTTCAATTTTAGAAATTGATAAGGTTGACGAGGTTTTTAACTATAGAAGTTGATAAGGTTGACGAAGTTTTCAACTAGAAGTTGATAAAGTTGACGAAGTTTTGCTATAATAGGAGTTTCAGAATGGCGGTTTAATGAAAGAGCATTGGGTGGGAACGGTTCGGATATAGGATAGGATAGGATAGAATAGAATAGAATAGAATATAGGCGTCGCGATATCGGTGTATCGCGTCCCATAATCAGTGGAACTTCACCAATTACCGGAACTTCCTTCGACCGGGGAACTTCCTTCTCTCGCTTTGGTTCGAATTTCATTGGTAAACATAATTCGTATTAATTCCTTGTCTTCCTCGCTGCCCCTCAACGCCTCTCTTCGTAGAACTCTTTTATCGATATGATCAAGAATCAGAAGTAATTAAAAATCCGAAATAATTAATTACAACGCAATACTTTCCGCAATACCAAATAAAATGGTACTTTTATCGTGAATCTGATAAATTACGATTCAATCGGAATTCCATATTTATTTGGACATATTTTAATCAATTCGAGGAAATTCAATATTGCACAGGTTCTAACGTATTTTATAAAATTATTATTCTTCCAACCTTGCGCTGTTTAAAACAAATCTTGCATTGTTTTATTAGCATTGGCAGAGTAATGCTCGATATTTAATAAAAGTCAATTGTTACTATCACGAATACTAATGCCACTAATAAAAATAAATAAAAATAATTGAAACCAAACATCGTCGTAACGAGATATCCGGGGAACATGATAATTATTATTATTTTATAATTTATAATTAGTTCTATTCGTGTCAGATTCGTTACTAATTTAAAATATAGAAAATATTTTTTAATTATGTACCTAATTAATTTGATTTATATATTACTTATTAATTATGTCGTTCGGCCTTTTATTAAATCTTGGTTCGAGTAGATAGCTATTACTTTGCTTTCAGTATCCCCTTTCGTTCAATTCACTCGATTCAATCGATTCAATCGATTCATTCGAGATCTATTTGATTTTAACATCAGATAACGTAACGCGAATGTTCTCGACGTAATTGCATTGCGTTCCGCGGAGTGGAATAAATGAATTCGTTAGATTCGATATTCTCGCTTCTCCGATCTCGAATCTCGCATCTCGCATCTCGCATCGACGGTATCGACGAGTTTAAACAAATTGCTGATACATATTAATAAGTAATAACATAACATTCGAGGATCTACTTTCAACGATAAAAGAGCGGATGTTTAAAAATACCTGCTCGTTACTTTAACTAGATCCTTCGTTTGTACGGTTTAACGAAACGTCTCATCCGCTCATTCCATGCATATTCATCCGCGTAAAAATACAAACACACCAAAATGGACGAAGACCGCAAATATATTTTCGCAAATATATTCTCCAATTTCACTGACGATCGTGCATTTTAATCTCCGTGTTTCCGCGGATCTATTCGCGGAACAAACAAATAAGCCGATTACAAAAGGCAAACTATTAGTCGTCCGTTGTCGATACAAAAGTCAATAACGAATATAAAGTCGGTGCATTTCGCGAGGGAATATTCTAATGGAGATTGCGATTCTGTTAAAAAGATGAACGTTCCACGGAAGAATAACAAATGGAATGAAAGGACATGTTTAAGCATCATCTTCCATCAATTTGGATCATTTAAAACTAAAATTGGCGACTTTGATTTTTATAACGAAAACAATTACAAAGCTGGTGCATCTTGCGAGCAAATATTTTAATAGAAATGCAATCGTGTTAAACAAATCAATGTTCCGTGGGACAGCGTCGAATTGAAATGAAATATGGCGGACTCGTTGAAACAGGCGAGCGAAGTCTCGAAACTTTTCGAAGCGCCGTTTTCTTTCTCATTTCCGAAGGCAGTTTATCCTCGTAAAGGAAATCGCTTGGTTTATCATCGATATAAATGGCCCCCGCCTTGAAACTCGCGTTTCGTCCTCAAAGGACCTCGCATCTGGACACTCCGTGATATCCTGGAATGCATTTACAACATTTCGGTGACGTACACTCGATTTCCCTCCGCTTTTTCACCGTTTTATCGAGTTCTTCTAAAATAGCCTTTGAAAGAAAGCAAGAAAGATATAGAAAGAAAGCCATAGAAATCTCGCTTATATACTTCACTATTACTCTTATTATCCGCAGCATTTATTAATATTTGTGGCTCTTTCTTTCCATTGGAATAAGTAGTTCAATTATGATCATTATCAATTATTATCATTGTGTTAATTTATCGATCAACTTTAGTGAATTCTTTCGTAATATTTATTAATTTGATGAAAGTAGCGTAGTTTGGGAAATGGAGCGACGTCGAAGATTAAAGGTGGAATTGTTTAGCAACAAACTGTCGACTCACGTCAGAATCGTGTGGACTGGCATCGCCTCGGGTCACCGTGTCGTAGATCGCGTGTTGTTGTTGCTGTTTCGTCGCCACGTTCCCATGGTAACCACAGGCTATTGTTCAATAAATGTTGAATTACGAGTCAATCCCTGGTGGT
Organism: Nysson spinosus; assembly: GCA_910591585.2. Taxonomy (NCBI): domain Eukaryota; kingdom Metazoa; phylum Arthropoda; class Insecta; order Hymenoptera; family Crabronidae; genus Nysson; species Nysson spinosus. The sequence continues at coordinate 16,802,073 of OU342830.1, forward strand.
ACGAACTCGCTTGTATAACCAGTTTTCCTTTATTACCTACTCAGGACTTTCCAGCAAATTTCGGTTCTCATTCGAATGCGAACTACCGGCTTTGTTTCGTGTTTATGGAATTAGTCGTCCCGGTGGAATAAGAAATTTATATTAATCGAGTAGCGTACAACCAGTACTAACATTTTTAGTTCAGTATTTATGTGGGTATGCTTGGGTATGCTTGGGTTACTTGCTTTTTTTTTGTGTTTATCGTCCTAGAATATGTTTATACATCACCCACCATCGATTTGGGTCGTTTAGAAGTGATTTTGGCGAGTTTTCATTTTTGACCATTTTTGAAGGTATACCCCTTTACATTTTTTCGACTTGGTTTCGACCAGTTTTTGACCAATAAAAATTTTTTAACCACTTCTTTCGACCCAAAATCGTCCTAGAATATGTTTCTACATCATATACCATCGATTTGGGTCGTTTAGAAGTGATTTTGGCAACTTTTCATTTTTGTCAATTTTTGAAGGTATACCCCTTTACATTTTTTCGACTTGGGTTCGACCCATTTTTGACCAATAAAAATTTTTTAACCGCTTCTTTCGACCAGAAATCATCCTAGAATATGTTTATACATCATATACCATCGATTTGGGTCGTTTAGAAGTGATTTTGGCGACTTTTCATTTTTTACAATTTTTGAAGGTATACCCCTTTACATTTTTTCGACTTGGGTTCGACCCATTTTTGACCAATAAAAATTTTTTAACCACTTCTTTCGACCCAAAATCGTCCTAGAATATGTTTCTACATCATATACCATCGATTTGGGTCGTTTAGAAGTGATTTTGGCAACTTTTCATTTTTGTCAATTTTTGAAGGTATACCCCTTTACATTTTTTCGACTTGGGTTCGACCCATTTTTGACCAATAAAAATTTTTTAACCGCTTCTTTCGACCAGAAATCATCCTAGAATATGTTTATACATCATATACCATCGATTTGGATCATTTAGAACAAAAATTAAAGAATCCAAATTTTGCCTGTTCCGAACGTATAAGAAGTATTGAAATAATTATTCCAATCCGAGGAAGAAGCGGTAGTCCATTATTATTTATCTTATTTAACAAGTAAGACACAAAGTTTCTTTAACACTGTTCTCTTGACCTGATTTCCACTATTCTCTTGATTGGAATCCTCCGGATCAGGCATTTTAAACAATGCCAGTCGGAAGATCGTTTATTTTTTCCGGTGGTCCGCGCTTTGACAATTACAAACCCAGGAGATTTTTCGGAACGCGCGAATTTAGTTCGATTTTCGAAAGCAAAGCGACTTCTGTTTTGTTTCTCTGTCCATGGAACCTTCAGCCGCAGCAGACAGTCATCCGTGCCGACACCTGCTGCGAGTAACAAGCCGTTTGTTTGCTATGAATAGAAACGGCTTGTTTTCAATCAAAATCGACTCCGACCCGCTTAACAATTGTCGCCTCTCTCGACGACTACCTTTGCATTCTATTTATAATAAAAATAATCGCAAAGGGCCGACTCTCGTCTTCTTTATCAGTGCGAACTAAAAACTTATAATCTTATATTAAATCCAAAAACAGTATTTTTTAAATAGCTTTCGTAAAACATGAATGACAAAGGAAAGGAAAGTCCTGCTGATCCTTGATTGTTTCGAGGTTCAGATTCCAGTGAATTGAAACCCTTCAATTTAAGGACATTAATTTTGTACAAAGCAGAAAAGTTCGTATATAACTCATTTTTTAAGCGAATTGTTCTCTTTGTTATCCTCGATATTAATTAACAATTTTCAGTAATCTCATTAATTCTGTCTTACATATCTGTCTAATATATCTGTTTCACATGGTATATGATATAATACTACATTCGCTACATTTCCATTTCCGTAAATTATAGCGGAAGATGCGGTTTTCCATAAACAAGAGAATTCCGCGAACTGGCGACACTTTCTAAATGAAACGATTGCATTTCCACAAAAGGTATTTAGCGCAGGAAGGAAATGGTATAACGCTCACGTGCGCGGGGTCCCACGTTTCCATTTTCCCACGGTAATCTGCCTTCGCGGTACCCGATACAAATTCAATATCTCATTTCATCTATGGAAATAGATAATAAATATTACCCGACACATTTCCATATTTTAATCGAAGGACTGGACTCGTATAACGAATTCAAATATCACTTTAATTGTGACTGGTATGAAATCATATTTCATTACTTCGCGAGTTAATACTCCGATTATAAATCTTGCCGTTCGGCTATTCGTGGGATAAGCGATTTCCATAAATTTGTTACGTGATCGTTTGTTTACGCTATGCTTCGATATATTTAACTTACGGAATTAAAATGTACTTTATTATATGTGAAAATGAATCCCATTCTAATTAAATCCGTAGTAAATGTATTGCAAATTACAAGAAAGATGTTTAATCTTTCATAGAGTAACCTTATTTTCTTATTTTTAACTGATTTCGTAATAATCGCCTTATCTTTCTATCTATCTCGAGGGTTGTTCTATCGATTCTCGATATACTCGATGTATTCAATGTACTCGGGAATCTCCGATTTCGAATTGAGGGTTATTAACACCAAAACAAACGAACTTATACTCGGTTATATTTACACATTTAATTGTATAGAAATGATGGCTGGACGATCCGAGTTAATTAATGGATTGAATTATATGTCGCGTATATAAACTTACAAACAGCGCACTGTTACATATTGGAGTATATTTTAATAAAAAGTAAATCAGCCATTTTGACCGCTTCGGTAGCTTCAGTGTTAATTTCGAGTACGAAATACAAGGAAGTGCCACTTATTTTCTTTCGAGTCATCTGTTTCATCATTTTTCACCCCTTTAATATAATTGTGATGTACATAACATGTATAAATATATGCATATGTGTACAACTGTGCAAATGAAGTAATATATTTGATTATAAAGATTATAATATATAACAGAAATATAAGAGTTTTAATCAAATATTCAGGAAATGCATTTTATTTTGCATCGCGGTGGTTGGGTATTTCGCAGAGTTATATAAAACTTTATGTTTCCGGGACAGTATATTTCGCCGCGGTATATTTCATTGTGATATTTCGCGCAGAAAATTTTAGATTTCGGGTTCAGCGAGCTTTATAGAAAGCCCCGAATCTTGCGCGATAAACTAACGTTTCCGTTAGATTAAATTTCATACAGAAACCGACATATTCGAAATAATAATATCTCAGTATTTAAGTAATTAAATTCGATTTATACATCGATCTGTGATAATGAATTATTCAAGCTTTTAATAAAATTTCTTAAACATTTCATACCAAAATAACTTATATTTAAAATACTATTCTGTAATGAAAAATTGTAGTTCCCGTTTAAAAATATTGAATTAGGACCCACAGGGCCCAAAATCAACGAGCTCAGATAGCCTGATAAAAATTAAATACCCCTTAAAACTTTGCCATTTAATGTTTTCAACAAAAATCCATTCCCTCTGAGATATTTCCCGCTTTCATTTTCGAACAACCTGTATATTCGAAAATTCGAATTTTACATTAAAAATTCCAAGCTTTTAGGATTTTCAGTTAATTACGGCGAATAATTTCTACGTGTCTCGCTTTGCGAGGATTACATGAAATTCCGATGATCGACGTGCACACGGTAATTAAGTTATATTGGTTTATTACAGGGTATAGTAGGTTCATCGAAGTTCCGAGCATTTCTAGGAATATTAATATGCTTTATTTCGGTGGTTCCGGAATTCCCCAATTCCCCTCCACAATGGAATATTGCCTTATTAATCCTTGCGCGCCGTTCCTTTAACACCATGGGGCCGTTGTACCTGTGTGCCCCTCTTCGGGCCCTGCACCGGGCCCTTACTCTAGCGCAGTGTTTCCCAACCTTTTTGAAATCATGCCCCACCTCAATGTCGTAAAGATTTCAATATCTCCTGACATAATAATCAACAAAATTTTGAAAACATACACAGTGATTGTAAAAAGTATTCGTATAGCATCGAACTTAACAAAACCCTCGTAGAACTTTGTTTCCGCGTGAAACCAATTCTGAATATTTCCATCAATAATATGGGTGACATTTTTTTATGAAGTTCAGTGCGAGGTATTTAAAAATATGTATTAGGGGTACCGGCAAGTAATCCATTATATTTCACGTACTTTATGAAACTCCTTTTATTTGTTCGTATTAAATATTATTCTATTAAATAAACCCTGTCGTTATTTATGGTCTTCGACCGACGATTTTCCAATGGCATAAATCCCTTTTTGAAAAAGTCAAATTGCCAAATTTCAATGCAAAAAATGTTCCACTCCCAAAGGGTTACTTGTTTGTTAAAATGTTTGAAATAAACGAAGTTCTACGACGGTTTGTTTTACAAGTACTATTGAGTTGTTCGGAAAGTAATTTCGTTTTCGTTTCGTGAAAATGAAAGACAATTTTCGTATAATAAATAAATATTTTATGAAATTATATATTGGCCATTCTTTTCCAATACTTTTTGACATCTTTCTCGCAGTAGCATGATTCCACGGTCATACAATTTTTGTATAAAAATATATTCATAAAATCTTCTGTCGGGAAAAAACGAAATTACTTTCCGAACAACCCAATACTTAGTTTTCAAATTAACCGGAGATATTCAAAATTGCCCCTCCATTGGGAAACACTGCCCTAGTGAAACTTTTCTCCCTTCCCCTTCCCATTGAGTGCACCACACTGCCAACTAATCCTAGTAATTTATTAACTCCACTTTGACCGCGATTACCAATCGTAATCTTTAATACCCACCCTCCTTAAGACGACACTGGCCATCTTTAATATTTACGGAACCTGTGTTTCCCCGGATCGTAAATAACACAGTGAAACAACGGTTATTTGCATTGTTAAATGCACTCTTATTTACTACGATTCAGAATAGTGATCCGGGAAGTGTTTAATTACCATCTTAAGTTCTTAAGTTATTCATGAGATAATATAATCAGGGAGTGATAACGTAATCGGTGATCTACCGTGGTTTAATTATTGTCATTTATACTTATACTGTCTTATTTATTATTAACCGATTAATGCAGCGGTTTCGGAAGGTGATAATATTTTGTTGAGTAATAAATAAGTTCCCTTCGTCCAGGAATTTTTTATTTAAAACCGTGTGAGTTTTACGCAACGGGCATCGACAGGTTGTCTACAAAATGGCGAGAAGTTATTAATAATGCCGACGAATATTAGATTAAAGTCCATTGTGGTTAATTTCAGTGACAGATATACTTGAGTTTAAAAAACGGAACTTATTTATGGCCTAATATATTCGATGATCGACCACGTTTTAATTATTGTCATTTGTATTATACTTGGATTTCGTTGTTGTTTTATGATCTAATTTTGAGGTCAATTATGGAGAAATAGGTCGAATAGGTTGAAGTCGTGGCGAATTCAAAGGAACCCCTCTAAATTCGGGTGAATTTCACTGCCAAGTCTATTATCGTCGAAAAGCGATGTCGGAGAGTCGACTGTCACGTCGAAGTTCATTTTATCCCGTGGAACTGATCGATGGATCCAAAGGTACGATGGGGGAAAAAGCATTCCTAAATCTGGTCAATATATCCCGACATCTCGTTGAACCCCTTTGAATTATGATCCCAAATCTATTTGAGTAAGACCCTTCGAAGAGGATTTTTAGTGAAAGAAGGGATGCGTGGCGCGTGGAAGAAGATGCGCTTGAAAATAAATGTTTTCGTAACAGTTTACATAATAATATGATACTCCTTACATAAACGTAAACATATTATAATCTTCAGAATTTGCCTGTTTATCGAGTCACAGTTTATGATACAAATAATGTTCTGCTAAAGTTGTTATAATAATCGCGATATTAAAATTCAATTCTAATTGGCTATGCTGGAACTGCAATGGGAACTGAAAGTCGAATACTGGAAGCGATCTGAATATCAATACACGAACTACTTGCTGCATTTTGTTCACATTTACGCTGTACGCTTATTATAATAATTACCACCGCGAGTAACATAACCTGTTATACATCGAAGGAGTTAAGATGTTCTTTTATTTCGAGGAGCAAACGTGTCAACTATCCACGCGCTGATTTTCCCATTCAAGCTGGAAATTCGCGCGAGAAAATCGGCGAAAGAGTATCCCCACTTCCGGCCGCATTCGGCAGGTAGACGTAAAACCGAGCGCCGCCGGAAAATACCGAGCACGGCCGAGCGGAGCGGTGTGCGCGCTGTATCCTCGAAGACGCTCCGCTCGGGCACGCAGTTCGTCGAAAAGCGCGCTACGGTGTTGTGTGACCGGTTTCCTCCATCGTTCTCAGATCACCTTCGTTCTTTATTCGATATTCCACTCAAAATAATATCTACTATTAATTTGTGATTGGTTTTCGTGAATTGGCACCCATCCATTCTTTCCGTGGGACTCAACAGGACCTCGAATTTGCCACGGCTCGAGGAGTTCGACGATGATCCAAAGAAGCGTAGGCAAGTTTGATTTAATTGATTCTCGATCTTTATTGACTTACTTATATCGAACCCTTCTGTTCGAAGAGAATGATTTATCGAAAAACGCATTGAGAGTAATGCGAGTACGTTTCCGTACGATGGTCTGAAATGCGTAGTAATTAGGAAAGTAAGTTTGACCTCTTCTCCGTCAATGATTCTTACCTCGTCACGATAATTTGATTGGGGTACCTCGCCGAAACTACCCTAAAAGATAGGTTATGTTTGCGAGCATATCCGGATCGCTATTTCAATGAGATAGTCGACTCTCAAATAGCTAAACAAACTAACAAAGTTTGGCCGTTTCGTACATCAATATTTGTCGTCGCTTCATGTTGGATCGTTCGATCCGATACTTTGGACATCGCTTATTTTCTCCGTTTGTATAATACAAACTTACCTTTTCGTGCGATAACCGAAGTGCGTCTTAAATAGAAATAATAACCGAGAAGAGTTAACCGTATCTTCGCCATACATCGAAACAATATCTTTCTACGAATTCATTTTCACTCCAAAATAAATCATATCGTTCGCGACATTTAACCTCGTTTAATAAACTCGTCATCTCATTTACGATATTTCGAAGTATAGAAATCTATTTCATATTTTAATTCTAACCTGGAAGATTACATCGAAGTTGATACATCGTTGTTAACTTTGATTGCTATGTTTCTTTTTTCAAACTCAACTTACGAGTGTATTTCCTACAAACGCAGATTCGCGACGCAACGACCAATGTTCGCTTAGGACGACCTCGAACAGAGTCGTATTGTAGTTTTCACGCTCCGCTGCTTCGGGATTATAAACACTTGCCAATGTTTTCAAGTATCCTGTGCTTAACCTACGAATAACCCTATAAATAGAGTACAAACGGAGCGTGGACTATCGTATTCTATATATCTGTAAAACTTATTCCGTTGCATCGTTACATCGTAAAATAAAGTCTGCCGGTAAATTTTAACACTTGAACTACCAAAGCAGCCGAAATGGTGGGTTGGCTGATTTTAGTAAAATTATTCTGATAAACAACAGAATGTTGTTTAAACTATTATGTACCTTTATTTTACGCATGTAACAAGAATTAAATCAGAAGCAGAATTAAATCCGCTAATTAACTTGCACTCTCCAGCCATGATTAATATATAAGTAATTATACCAAGATACTTTTGCAATTATACAAGGATATTTTTTGTATTACTGTAATTAAGGAAATAATTGGATGGCTTATTGCACACCGCGATACCCTGCATATATTTCGCTATTATATTTATATTTCACTAACAAAATATAGACTCCTGAAATATACGCGATACGATGACGCAACAATTAGACTCCAGCTATTTTCAATTAAAACTAATATCCTGAAATATATACGATACAAACATACGACAATTAAAAATCGCCCATTTTCTACTGAAACCAATCGCAAAACTATGATTTTCTTTAACAACAATTCGGTTGCACAAAGTTATCCTTGCTAACCTGAAAACATTCCAGGTTGCATTTTCGTTATAAATATTTCACTCCGCGATGGAAGTAGGAAGTAACCGGGCTACATTTTTGAACGATCCGATAATAGAATGACTCGCGTAGTATATAATTCGTATCAATAATTAATGTAGATCCTAAGAATATCCGTTTGCGCGGGGACTATCGATCTCTTTACGAATAATTACCGATCTTCGCGATGAAAATTGCTACTCCCGAAACGGCATCTTTCTACGAATTTATTTTCAGCCGGATATAAATCATCCCATTACGAGTCGCATTTAAACTGATATTTCGAAATATGGAACTCTACGCCATATGTACAAGTTTAAGTTTAGATTATGAGTATAATTTTGCTCTGCATTCGTTGCGCCGTGGGACATTTTCCGAACAAGTAATTAGTAAAATAGTTTCCGCAAAACATCATTGTGATCATTTCTGAACATTGTAATGTAACCATTTTCTTTATTCCTTCATTTTTCTTGTTTGCTGCTCAACCGAGTAAAGTTATAAAATAAATTACGAGGAATATCCGTGGCTCGGTTTCCACGTTTTCACGTAGATATCTTCTGTTTGCTTAAAAACCGGAAATAAGAGGAGAGGGATGCGAAATTTGCATTCGCTTGGAGTGAATTTCGCGATGTAATCTCGCAGGGGTGTTCCTTCATCTCATCGTCGGGGTGTTTGATTAGAGGGTATCGGAAGAAGGGAATTCATACCGATTCTATCCGCGGTGAGATCGTTTCATTGGTAGCTAATAATATCGGTAAATTCTTGTAATCTTTATTGCACTCTCTATAGAGGCGATCGGATTTTACGGCGGCTAACTGCGGTTAAGTCTTATTAATTTAAAGTCTAGAATCAAATCCCTTGAAATTCATCGAAAGGGAAGCCCTTACGATTGAATCCCGTTCACCGATAACTAAACTGCCACCGGAACTGCTAATAAAATCGAACTCCACGGTTCATTATTATTCCAGATATAAGGATATATAATACTTTACATTCTTATATGATGGTGAATTACACTACCGGCCATAAGTTAGGGATCACTTACTATCGTTAAGCAAATTATGAAATATCTTGCCCATAAAATAGAGCGGGATACTTTTCTTTGGGTATGTCTGTAGGTTGATGTACGTTGATATTACAAGATAGAAGAGTCGTATAAATGTCGTATATTTGATTCTATATTAATTATACATTTCGCTTAATACGCGATTCGTCCAAGTATCCCCCTTTTTTCATTATTACTATTTTACATATTTTTGACATACCCCGACAAGTTTGCGTAATGTTTCTTGCTGCATAGTTCGCTAACCTTCTTGTAGTAAAGTCATTTCTTGCGGGGAAACTAAAAACCGAGCGATAGCAATAAACGGAGCCGATCGATTTTAAAGGTAACAAAATCTTATTACACCCAGGTGCCAATACAATATGTGTCTGCATGGCAAGAAAATAGTTTAATATTAATGGTAACATTATAAAATGTACAACGGTTTTATATTCTATTTACTTTTAGTGTTCATTCTAACGTTTAAAGTAAACGTTGGAATGAAGACAAAGCAAGTGTTTTCAAACTTTTGACCGGTAGTGTATATATCTCGATACTTTTATTCCTGCTTCGCATAAAACTTGTAAAACTATAAGTTCGTGTTGCGTATTTCTGTAGCTATCGCGCGCAACGTAAATCGTGAATGCAAAAAGTAATGGCACGTAAATGAGCGTAACGCGGGGTTGACGACTCCTTATTTACAACGGTGTTGGGGTTTTACAATTCGACCCGATTACAGAATCGAGTTTAAGCCTAGTAGAAGTCGAGCACCTTCCATATAAAGCCATCCTCTTTCTATCTTTGCCATCTAAATTGGACCTATTAACCGTACTAGACTTAATTATCGTCGAGTTCTAGTCAAAGCGAAAAAGGGGATTCCAACCATCCAAGGGATCTCGTAAAAATTCGGTTCCGTGGATTTATCGTGATTAGAAGGAATTGAGAAGTTTCGGATCGCCCGAAGCTCACTTCGAAAGATTAGTATTTTACGAGAATTCGTAGTATAAAATTGTATTCACTTTTCCCACAGTGGTATTTATTTTTTACGATTTCTTTTAAACGATTACTTCGTTTCACGTTAATTTGAAGATCTGTTAATTAAGTGTGCCGGGGACTATAAAATATTTAATATTTGCGTTTGATCGATATAAAAGTTTCTAATTTTGTTAATACGTCATATTAGAGGATTTAATGCCGAACTTTGAAAATATTTTCTACTTTTATGAACCAAGAAATTTGTTTGATCAAATCACTTGCTCGTTATATAATTATAGCTTAATTAAAACAAGACACCGAAATGTACCCCGGCATGATTTGCAACAAGGAATCTTTGCAATGTCTATTTACAACGTATAATACATAGTAATTATATATTATATACATTTATAATGTATAATTATAATAATTGCAAGATCACCTTATCGAATTATACGCCGATATAAATTACTTTTAAAATATATCGTTTTGCCCGTCGTTTTGTAAGCGACACAGAGCAGCAAAGTGTTTATATATCGAAATAATATCGAATGGGACTCGTAATTGTATAATTATATTCTTTCGCACCCTTGGAGCGAAGTAGCTACGCGCACTTTACATTAGAAACGAGTGTTGCACCGCGAGTGAATTACGTGTCGGAGAGTGGTAACGGGACGCGAGTAAAATAATTAAAATGTTCGCACGGTAATTGCATTCGCTTGATATGCATCCACGTTAACCAGGTAAAAAATAACTCGTTCCGTCAGACACACCGCGAACAATATTCTCTGGTCCCTTCGCCATCATTCGGGGACTCTGTCCCTCTCATCTTTCTCTCCTCTCTTTCTGCTCTTTCATCCCTCCACGTGTTTCGCGGACAGCAATTCTGCGTTTCGTCGCGTCTCGCTGTGTTCGGTCGCGTTTCACCGAGGTTACGAGTGCCACTCGAAGCCCGGTGGGAGAACCGAAAAACGGGGAAAACTGGGAAAACTGGGAAAACTGTTGTGCGGAGACAACCTGTCGAAAATATCTAACGAGTTTCCTGGAGTTTCGCTCCCCGTCCCTCGAGAAATACGGGGAAGTTTAATGGATAAGAAAGGGGAGAGAAAGAGAGAGTTAAGTCCCGTAGCCGCGACTTCGATGCGGTGCACGGAATCCGAACGAACTCTTTGACTTTACTTTTCTGGATTTAACCGCTTAACGCACGTTTTTTTTAGTAGCAATTTTTGGTAAATATCACCCAGTTAGTCTAAGGGGTCCTGGTAGTTTTGATCGTTCAGGGTTTTAGACGAATATTTTCCAATAAAAATACTTGTTTTACTTGATAATAACGATCAGAGGAATCTCACAATCACCGCAGAGAACAATGTTCGCATACGACACTCGTTATTCCGGGGATTAAACATGGCGACACTGTCTCTCCACCGGGATAAATGAATTCGTAACTTTCGGCACGGACGCGCGTAAATTCACAGGGCTAAATGAATTCCCGTGCCGTTAAAACTCATAATTAATAAGTAGTGGCTGTCCGTAATTTTCAATCTCACGCGTAGCCGGAGAATAGTCGGAAGTTTAGGAAAGCGGAAGCTGGCTTGATATTCGGGTCACGACGCCGGTTGCGTTGCAAGTGGCTCCAACATTTCGGACTTCGACGATCCATTTCTCCCAAGATGGTAATTATTTCCGATTAATGTTGGCCCGCGGATTACTATATCCTTTGAAAGACTACATATTATATTGTGATTTATCTTCGAGGGGAATAACGATAAACGCGTATTTCCTGTTTGTTTGTTGACCGAAGAAGCTACGAAATGCAATTAAAATTAGAATTATATTTATTATTGTCGTTGCGTTAAATAAGAGGAATATTGATAATTCGTATATATATCTTTCTACATAGTTGTTTAAAATCGATGGGATATTCAATGTTCCACTGTAAAGCGAATTATTTATTCGTGATAAAATAATGAACGATATTAGCTATTCGAGATAATAGATGTATTTTTTTAGTTTCAATTTTAGTAACAGTGCGCACTATCTTCGTTAAACAGTTTTCTTTTAAACACGAAAAAAATGGGTTATAAAGTGTTAACCTTATAATACGACCGAGTAAATGGTTCCATTTTCAAGCGAACTACGATATTCTCATAAACTTGGAATCTCGCAACAGTGGCTTCATTAAAACCGTTTCAAGTTCTTCCCATCGTGGATATTGTTCCCGAAGAAGGTTGTATCGTTTTCTTGGTTCCTTTTGAGCGAAGTTATTGGACATCTCTCGAGGACGGTTCAAAAAACAATGAACGGAAGGAAGGAAGGTCGAAAGGCTGAAAGTGTTCGCGAGTTGGATCGAATCGATCTTTCGAATAGCCAAGGCACGGGGAGGGGAAGGGAGGCGAAGGAAGGGGGAGGATCTTTGAATCCAGAACGGGAACGAATGCTAGAAGCGAGTCGGGAATTTCATTTTCCTTCGCGATGGAATATCGAACGACATTACTTAGTCTTTTGTTTTCACCTCTCGCCGAGGTTGCGTTCGTCTTACGTGCCTTTCGACTGGAAACCGATTTCACACCCTTCGAACCTTTGCGTTTTCTTCCTTCATCGCTGACAAACCTTGCGTTTCTCGGCTCTCGATTCTTTCTTCTTCGATAATCGTGATCGATATGTACGATAATGGCTTTCTCGATTCAAAGTATCATCGGTGGACCATCGATCACTTATCACTTTGAGTTGTCGTTTCACGCAGCTGTTCGGACTGTATTGGTTTTGCACTTGAAATTAACCACTTTTGCAGATCATATTCACCTTTTTGCAAATCAAATTCACCTTTTTACAAATAAAATTCACCTTTTTACAAATAAAATTCACCCTTTTGCTAGTCAAATTTACTCTTTTGCCAATCAAACTCACCCTTTTGCAAATCAAGCTGTTTTACAAATTTGTGTTTTATAACCCGCTGACTGTTTTTGGCTACTATAGTGACCATTCATTTGCAGGTACTCGCGAGTAATTAAATTTCCTATAAACTGCTTATCTAGCGTTTTTGCCGAGGATATTTGAGCCGTTTATTTTTAATGTAGCCTGATTCCCTTTCAAGATAAACGGCTCACTTATGCTTTTTAACAAAATAATTTCTTTGAAATACCCAAATACAATTATAGTCAGCGAGTCAAGCTACTGTAATAAATAAAATCCAATGTAAAATGAAAGGGAAATGAATAGATTTGCAAAATGGTTAATTTCGAGTGCAAAACCTGCATAAATAGCAAGTTATCACGCAATTATTTTATTGCATTCATTCCGCGACGACTGCAGAAAAATGATAACAGAAAAGATCAACATAAAGACAAAGGGTAGTAGGGAATCTATCGAGAGCCAGTCAACAGGTTTTAATCCGTGGTTCGTTGATGCAGCTTGAACGCGGCTTATGAATCCGCAAGCCGATAAATCTGCCGTGATTGTTGCCGTTGTAAGCGCCGTTTCAACTATGGCGCCCTCCCGGAAACAACAATTCCCATATCCAGAGCACGTGTGCTCCAGGAATTTCCATGTATTTATTCGGTTGCCAAGCACGGACACCTCGGCAGATGCGTGCGCGACTGCACGCGTATATCTCGGAACGAACGAACAATGGACCGGATAAAACCGCGGCTAAAACCAACCCTCCGAACCCTCCCCGCTTCCCAACTCTGCCATAAACACCACCCCCTCGCCGTGTCACGAAATGTTTGTCAGTTTTAACTCCTTCGAAAACTACAAATAAATCCCACTGCCTCGTCGAGTTACGCGTTTCCTGGGAAATCGTTACGCGCAGGTTTGATTAAAACCGGTAATGTTTTGTTGCTGTTTCACCGTCGCTTTTTGAGAGAATCAAGGGATATTTTAAAGGAGGTGTTGGAATACTTAATTGGCGCAGGTCAGGATTTTAGGAAAGGCTGGTTTGGAATTCTGTGAATAGAGGAATTTTTATTATGGAATTTGTTGTGTGGAATAACGTTGCGTGGGAAGGATATGGATAATATTAATAATCGTGGATTAATAAATGAATCTCCAGCGAGGTTGATGAAATTAATAAATCGGCGGTAAGATTAATATGTTACTACAAATAACGATACCTAACAGCTGTTGTAGTGTTATATATATTTATAAATATATTCCGAGTAAAGATTAGATTCTGCTATTAATATTAATTTTATTCAAAATTGATTACTTAATTTGTGGGTACGGCTATGATTTAGACCAAATATAAAATTATAACTTCTTTATTTAGAACAGACATACGTTTCGGCAACGGTTTGTTGCCCTCTTCAGTCGTAAACTGTGAATTCTGTGTGAACAAAATTATTAAATATTACATTACTATTTTAACTAACATGATTTTTCTTATAAAAACATGATTTCCTATGTTAAATTTTGAACGCAATGGATTGTATAATAGTTTAACTTACTATTGATTAACTTACTAATTGATTATTGTGAAGGGTCCTTTAAGTTTACCGTTAATATATTTATATGTGCTGGAAAATGCGAGTTGATAATCAATCACTGTCAACTTACATCAACCACAGACGATCAAAATCATAAATACTTTTTACGAAACGGAATCCTTCAGACACCGAAAACGAGCAACTTATTTTCGGCGGAGTCAACCGAGAGCTATAAAAAACCTGTTGATCCGAATTCATTCTTGGAACGATCCTTCACGATTCATGAATTCCTACTCTTCCGGATTTCCAATCTATATTTTGTTCTTCGCGTTAAATCCACTTCTTATTTAGATTCTTATCTCCCCTATCGATAGCCTTCTTCGAAATATATAGAGATAGACGAGAGTGCGGATGAGAACCTGTTGAATTGAGCCCTCTGTAGCTACCTGTAACTTTGAAGTCACATACTCGTCTATCTGCATCTATCACTTCATTTCATATTTTCGTTGTAATAATAATTATAAAACTACGCGCAACGATCGTCACCTTTTTTCGGTGCGTTTAAGTAATAATTTCGATACTATTTTCATGTAATGTAACTTCGTTAAAATCGCGTTTAATTCGTGATAACTAATCAATGTATGAGTAACGTTATTATTCAGCATTCGTGAAAGTGATGTCAATTAACAGCACGAATATAATTGAATATTTTGTATTTAACAACAAAAGTATTTCGTATTTTCGTATTTTCGTATTTTCGTATTTTCGTATTTTCGTATTTTCGTATTTCGTATTTTAAAGAAATAGGATAAATGAAATGATAAAGTATTATTTCGCGTTGAAGTTATTATTTTAGACATTTCGAACTAATGTACCGATCGTTATTTTTACGAAAGATTGGTTGCGCCGTTTATTTTGAAACTGGCCTGAGTCAATTTTTTTAAAGAAAATCAAGCTAAAGTTTATAATAGTTACTTCGTAACTTGATTTCGAAACTGGTTAGGTTTAT
Organism: Nysson spinosus; assembly: GCA_910591585.2. NCBI lineage: Eukaryota > Metazoa > Arthropoda > Insecta > Hymenoptera > Crabronidae > Nysson > Nysson spinosus. The sequence continues at coordinate 16,817,554 of OU342830.1, forward strand.
GCTAGGTTTAACTAGGTTTACGTTATACGATTTCCTTTTTAAAAACGAGCAAAAATTGGACTGTAAAGGGTTAATTCAATCCCCCCGCGATTCCGAAGTGAAGCCATCTCCTCGTGCATTCGAAATTCAGCAAATGTCGTTCGCTCGAGGATGAAGTTTTCGCGAGTCGCATCGGGAGACGATAAATTAGTGGAATTTATAACCGCTATAAATATGACGCGGTTGGTTTAAGAAACGACTTAAAAGCGACATCTCCTTTTTCCTGTGTCCCTCTTTCTGCTTCCCTTTGCTTCTGTTTTTCTTTCGTCTCTTTCTTCGTCGTTACTCTTCTTCCCTTCCCTTCCTTGCCGTACAAACGCCGAGTGAAATTTATTGTTCCGCAGTTTCTTAAATTGCATTCAACGAGATCTCCGCCTGCTAAAGAACCGCAACGGTTTCGAATTTTCATCTCCTTTGCGGGTAAACTCGATCTACTCTAATGTACTCGTAACAAACCGTCTCGTTTGTTAGCCGAGAATCTACGAAGCATAACCTGACAAACATAACCTCTTAGCTACTGCTGAAAATAATGTAAATAGCACTGCGATTTGTGTCTGGTGGTGATTTCCACTATGAAATTACATGAAAATAGCGTTAGAGATTAATAAATTATGATTTCTTTATACATTTTCATGTAAAGAGTTGAAAAAGAAACGTGAAAGCCACTATAGTCGGGTACAGTAGCTAAGAGGTTAGAATACGTAACACTAGAACTACCGAATATATATTTATTTATATATTATTTATAGCTGGTGGATGTAACTTGTTGGATTTAATTATGCGCTCTATGTACATAAAATGCAGGTTTAAAAAGTCTCAAACAATGCGATATTGTATATTCGAATAATCATATTAAAAATTTATGAACACGATTACCAACAATTATAAATACGCAGCAGACTTTTGCACCGAATTTTTATCCTCCATATTTTACATCACCTGTTTTCCACACGAATGCAAAGTGGAAACTTGAGATCGGCCATGTTCGCTCGCGCGGATGGTAAGATTATCCCTGGGTAAAAAAATGCCGAGGGAGGATGATTAGGGACCGGATTTCCGGGCTATCATCCGGCGGGGATTATGAAATTTTTAATTAAACGATAATCGAATCGGCCGATGAGATTCGAACGGAATTATTCGATCGAATTATATTACTCGGCCGACGAAGGAAAAGCTTTCTTCGGTGGATGAAAACCGAAACGTTCGACTAGTGTTTTTTGCATTACAATACTAATGTATTCTTTTCCGATGTTTTATTTCGACGTGGATGTTCCTTGAGTCTCTCGACTTTTTATTCTGCCGTGTATTGTGCCACGAAGAACTCGAGAATGAAATGAGTCATCCTGAAAAAGTATGCTAATAGACGTTCTTGACTAAAAAAATGCAATTACATTGATGTCGCGATGCACGCCATGTTTGTTTTATTTTGTTGTTTGCGTGGATGAAGTGGATGTTCTACGGACGTTTGAAATTCCAAGAGATATTTTGTGAATGTAAGGCTGCCGTTCTACTTCGTAATTTATTCTTGTTTATGAAATTGTTCTCCGTGGAATTTAAGGAATAATTTAAGTCGTTCTTCCGTATAAACTTGCATAATTTAATAGCGTATTAATAACAGTGGAAAACAAACGTTCGGAAGAATATCGTGTTCGAATTAAAAATTGCAATTTCGTTGAAGCAGTTCGAGTATAAAATTGGAAGAATAATTGACCCAAAGAATTCCCTCTCCTTCTGAAATTCCGCGCGTAATTTGAAATGTTTGCAACCAGAAATAAGTGAAACGATTCGTCTTAATTCCAACATTTGATTTGCAACATTTTTCTTCAACACTTTTAACGAGCTACATTAATATCGACGGATATTCGAAATACGACGAGAATCGGCGTAAATCCAAAATTCAATTACCAAAGTCTCAAAGATTATCGGAGTTTTACGACTCTAATACCTAAATATCCCGGAATGCCGATTTCTTTTCCAAGCGTTGGATTGGAAAGCAGCTCGATAAAACCTTTTATCGTATATCCTGGGATTTGCATAACGTTGATGCTGTATTAGTGTTACTTTGCCGCGGGTTCTTCGGTTAAATTCCTGCACGGTTGCTCGAAACACCTGCGATGCGCTTTTGCTGTACTTTATTTATCTCCCTTTTTCCTTTAACCCTTCGAACCCATTCGATCCCCTGAACTCTCTGAACTTCTCTCGAACCCTTCGAACCGCATAGAACACCGATTTTACACTAATGCCGATAATGCTCCTCTAATGTCCAAGGATATATTCACCAGTTCTGCCAGCACGGAAACCAATAAGCGTTACATACTTTGCCGATAGGTGGACACTCGCGTGATACGTTATCTCGCTTGAGTTCGTAATGCGTTCCTTAACCTTAAACCTACCACCGCAACATCGAATATATTTTATCAATATTTACTCCACTCTTGTTTATCTTTTTAACGAGAAATATCTGTAATTTGGTCTGACTCATGGGTCATTTGACTTATGGAAGGGATTTATGAGAAAGCATGAAGATTTATATGTTTGATTGTGTGACAAAATTATTGCATTACACATTTTTGTTATTGCGTTCTCTATTTTGCTGTATTGCGTTGCATTTGTTGTTGGCTGACGAACGAATAGGGAATTTCACTCTGCTCCAAGCGAGTATTGGAGTTTGAACTTTACAAGTGTTCCGTTCCGAGTTCGCAAGTCATTATTACCGTTTATCAAAAGCTGTAATTCTCTCGCGATTGAGCAGACGCACCGTTCGGATGTTTTATTGAATAGGTAATATATAAATATATGTATTAATATTAAAATACATAACTTTTTAAAGACTGGTCACTTGACCCGCTTTGGTAGGAATAGGTATACACGAAGCATCGGTAGATTTAGTGTTAAAGTGGGGTATAAAATAATAGTAGAGTAAAAATAAATGAAGAGAAGAGAGATTCCATGGCTCGTCGGGAATGAAAGGCATTCATTGGTGAGACAAGTGATGGTCGTACATAGGAAATTAGGATGATCGCGAAAGCCGGTTGTCAAAACCAACGTGACAGCGTCGAGACAGGAAGACAGGAAGGGTGACGTTGGTCGTTCTCGAATTTCCATAAATCGGGCTTGGCCCTTTCCGGTTTTCGGTCGCGTATGCGTCCACCAATGATTCAACCCACCGCTTCTCCTCCGCCGCTGCTGTCGACGGAGAGAGCAATTTGCGTAACTGTCTCCGAAAGTTACGAGTCAGCTTGCATACCGTCACACTCTCTCCTCTCTCCTCTCTCCTCTCCTCTCTTCCCTTCTCTCGCTTTAGAACCCTCGCAAACTCGTTTACCGACTTTACTTTACTCGACTTTGTCTACGTTCGTCAAATGAAACGCTAGGAATTCCACCCCATTCGCAACTCCTATGACTCGCGTAATGTCTCCGAAACAAAAAATGTTAGCGCGTTAGTTCTGAAAACGACTTTAAGTTAGCGCGTTACTTCTGAAAGCGACTTTAAGTTAGCGCGATGAATGTTATGGTTTTCACCGGTGATTCTGCGAATGTTAACTGTATTCTTTTGCTCCCATAATACTTCGTCTTACAATGATTCGCTCTTATTTGAAAACAAGCCGAACTAACTTGGCTCAAGGCTTAACATTAATTTGCATTTAGCTTTATCAGCGTTATTAGTCGTATTCTAATTAAGTTTCTCGTTCTTATCGGAGTTTCGAATTCGAGCGCTTCGAATCTATCTAATATGCAAACGAGTTTGATTCAGGATGTAATCTAACGGTACTCTCATTAATATATGCATGTTTAATAGGATGCATAGAAATCGCGCGTAACATATTAACGAGACAATGAAATATTCAGTTTTCAGTTGAAATACATGCTTTTTATTCGAGTTAATATAATATTATCGATATTATTATTATGCATTATATCGTTATTTCTCTTGAATCAGCAATGGCTGATTCAATAAAATTATCTTGTTATCTCCGAAATCCGATATCTGTTATCTCGATTGCGTCGATATTAATACATTCGCACCGGATGTCACACATTTGAGTTTTTAGGGTTCTTTACCCGAATCTGGATATTTCAAACGAGTCTTTAGATATATTACACTTCGGCCTGAAAACGTTTGAGTACATTTTGGACTAACTTGGACTAACTAAGTTATATGTCGGTTTTTATAGCATTTTTTGTCAACATAACTTTATTTAGCAATATTCCGTGAATTGACCCTGTTACGCGCGGAACCTTGGACTGAATATGCCGCGACCCGAATTTGTTTGTAAAGAATCATTTCCGACTAATATTTCGGCGTAAATTCCATGAATCATTTATGCAAAAGAAAAGGAACAATACTAGCTGGAATTGCGAGTATTCAGGTTGACGCTATTAACGGAATAGTTCGAAAGGGTATTTAAGGGTTGGTGGAACCCTTTGATCGGCGGGACATCGAAATACGAGGAGGAGTAGTAAAGAGGAGTTCGAGGAATAAGAGGAGTGGCACAGGGTCAGGTATTAGTATCGCTTGTATTCCTTTATCGGGCGAAACAAAGCGTTTTCCCGTTGAAAAGGTAACTACCGTAATGTTTCACGATGCGAGTGTCTACCTCCGGATTTCAATAACGGTTGTTTCTATCCTCTCGGCGCTCCTCACGGTGCGCGCTTGTAAATCGTTCATCGTTCATCGTTCATCGTTCATCGTTAATCGAACCTTCCGCCTTCCATTTTCCGCCTTCCGCCCACCGACGTACGATTGCGACTTCCTTTTATGGCCTCCCACTTTCAGAACGTATCCAAACTGAGTTCTTTCTGCTCAACTATTTATTTATTTATTTATATATACAGGGTGTTAACACTTTGACGGCCGCTCATTTGTCTCGCGACTACCGCCGGCATCTCTCGCGCGCTGAAATACGGAAAGTTTACAAAACCAATATTTCGAGAATTAAAAAACGCCAATATACTCGTAAGATTACGAAATTTATGTTAAATCGATCAAATCAATCGTTAGTGAAACTCCGAATAACAAACTTCTTTGAAGGCATGACATTTCCGAGGTTCCCGACATAACCCGATGGAAATGAAGTAAGTTCGGTGATCGAGTCGGTTAACAGAAATTTATGACCTTCCACGCGAGAGTGCAAATGACAATGGAGTTCCTGAAAACATACGAAAGTCCTTAAACCTAATCCTCGTCGAGTCAAGTGGAGATACCTTAACGGTAGTGTTTCGGGGACGAAAACTGGGAGGGAAAAGGGTGAAGCCGTCGTTAGTCTTCGGTTTCGGGCCGTCAGGATCATCCGTTCGTTGATGGAAGGGGAGGGAAAAGCGTTAGACAGGTTCGTTTCCTAAACGTCGTGGAGGAGAATGCCAGAGGCGGGTTACACAGAGCAGTGGATAAAGGAAGAGCGAAAAGAAAGGGTCGAGGGGAAGGGATGAAATAGGAAGGAGTTAGTGGAAATTCGTCCATGCACTCATAGTTCTGAAAACTCAATTTCGAGCGAGTCAAGTTGCAGCTGCTAGTATGTCGCAGTGTGCATTCGACGGTTTCCGTTGTTTTCCTAGTACATGAAAAGCCGATCGACGTTGCGCTTTTCAACAATGCCCGGTACCGCGTGGGGAATGCACTTTCTCCTTGTTTCACCCTCTCTTTCAATCTGTTTCTTTCTCTCTCTCTTTCTCTATCTTTTCTCTCTCCTTTTTTCTCCCTTTTTTCTCTTCTTTTTCTCTCCTTTTCTATCCTTTCTCTCTCCATTTTCTCTCCTTTATCTATCCTTTATCTCTCCTTTCTCTCTCCTTTCTCTCTCCCTTTTCTCTCCCTTTTCTCTCCTTTTCTTCCCTTTTCTCCCCTTTCTCTCCCTTTCTCTCTTTTTCTCTCTCTATCCCTCTATCCAGCCTTACCTCGGATAACCATTATAACGGGCTCGTTTCGAGAGAACGTGCGGAGTCAATGTCGACGTGTGTCAAGCGTCGGAAGAACCGAAAGCGCGAGAAAAAGCAGCCGCGGGAAACGTGCCGGGAAAACTCGGTGAATACGCGTCTCCGTGAAATATCGACAACGGAACGCGAGAGACATCGAATCGTTCGAGTTTCCGCTTTAGTCCAACCCGCCCCCCCACCGCTTCCGGCACCGACTACAAGACAGATTTCCATTTGTTCGATATCGAGCACCTTTTGTCCGGGAAATTGACTTTAATCAAACGTGGGAATGAGACGCTCCACGTAAACCGAGAGGCTTTCAATCGCGGCTCGACATTTGGTTTTGTTCGACTCGCGTAACACGTGACCTTCGCTCTTTAACGAGCACGCGGATTCGTCGAATGTTTAAGGGTTTACTGCTTTGTTTAACGGGAGATAATAGCTCGGATTCGTTGTGTTTCGTCGTGCAATTGAGGATACATTCTTTTTGACGAAAAAACAAGAAAAGCATAAATACTCGATGGAATGAATTTTTTTAATCCTTATTTGCAAGGTACGTGTTAGGTACAGGAAAAAGTTCGTGCGGAATTTGAAATCAAAATTCAAATGCTTTAGACATTCTGCAAAGCTATTTTATTTGAAGAAGTAGTTACCATTTAGTTTTTCAACTCTTTCCCAATGTTCTACAACCTTATACATTCCTTTTATGTAAGAATCTGGTGTTTTACTCGCAAACAATGAATTATAATACATGACAATGCATGGCCTCATATTGCATCTACGACTCGCAAAAAAATAAAGGATGTCGAATGGAAAGTTTTACCTTATCCTCCTTACAGTCCTGATTTGTCTCTTTACAATTACCACCTTTTTTTATCGATGTCAAACTTCCTTCCAAACAGCAATTTTAAAGATGACTTCAAAATCAAATCAGCAATAAATTCATTCCTTGCAAGTAAAACGGCAGATTTTAACAAAGAAGAAGTTTATAAGCTTGTAGAACGTTGGAAAAGAATTGTAGAAATAATTGCCGACTACTTCGTCAAATAAAGTTACCTTCCAAAATGTCCAGAGTATTTGAATTCGAACGTAAAAATTAAATTTGTCCGCTAGCTAATATTTTACTATAAAATTACTACACTATTTAATATGGCTACGGTAGAAAGATTGATTTAATGATAACGATAACCTCGTAGACCGTGGAAATTTAAGTACAGAATTTACAACGAAAACCATGTAATGCCGCTAAAGGTAGTCGAGTCGAGTATAAAAATACGAGGAACGCGAGTTACTCGCATGACTCGGGTATATTTACGCGTTCTCGAAGAGCGATAACTCCCGGGTTGCGAATAATAATTATAGCCTGTCGGGTAGATACAGTTTAATAATGCTTGAAAATGGCGGAGCGTTGAGCAGAGGAAGATATATTCGACGCGTTACGAACATATCGGGTGAAGTGGAAGCTCCTCCAGACGCCGGCTTTAATCCAATCGAGGGTTTATGGGGTATTAGAAGCAGACTTCAATTTTGAGACCAGGAACCATGGATTTCCAACTTCCCCTTCGTCTGTTCGAAACGATGCTCATTTTGCGAAATAATGACCGTAATGCTTTCCGACTTCAAAAACGAAAGTGATTTCTTATTATTATCGTGGGTATTTGTAAGAATGTGTGTGTGAGTGAGAGAGAGTATTTTAGTGCGATTTTAGAATTGGAATTTTGTACAATTTTAGAATTTTAGTATAGTATTCTTTTCATTCCTATAACTCATGCTTTTCTAGTATTTTTTAAACATTCAGATGACATATTCTTTCACATTGAAAAATTGCAATGTTCCTTCATGAATTACAATTTTGCATCTTCTACGAGAATTATTAATTATTTTCATAACGCTCCGTATATAAATTTGCTCCGCGTGTATACCGCTGGTTTACATTTATATTACAGCACATAAATTTCTAGTCCAACTCCGTGTCTAACTCAATTATTATCGCATAACTTCAAGCAGAAAAATGCGAATCTATTTCGCGTAATAAATCGCAGTCGGCGATAATTAAAGATCAGCGAAGTTGGCTTTTAAAACAGTAAAGGAGGATTTATTAGAATCGCTCGAATAGTTCCAGCGTGCTTTAAGCTACGGAGTTGAAGCCGTAAAGTTGTTCTTTTTTAAGCAGTAAAGGAGGATTTATTTGAGAGAAAAGATGACTGTTCTCGTTATCGTGCGCGGATACGTTATTCCCCCGGAAGTCACCATAGAAATCCACCATAGAAATCCACCATAGAACTCTGCCGTAGAGATCCAACCAGTGAAACAGCAGTCCCCGGGTTACACTTAACCCTTACGTGGATTTATCGTCGTGTTCGAGCTAGATTTCAACTTTAAATGCGAATCCCAACTATGTCCCTGATAGTTTGTCCGCCATGACAGTTCCTCAGTCCAACCTTTCCGTACAATTAACTTCTCCACAAGTCTTTGAAACGTTTTCCTTGAAAATATATTTTCTCTACGCTTCTCGAAGCATTTTCTGTGAACAAAATATTCTTCTTTCGCGCCAATAAATACCTCTTTCGTTAATCAAAGTTTAACCTTTAAATATGTTTATTGTGCAGCTACTGAAATCATTCTTTCGTGCTTAATATTTTATATACTAGTTTCGTAGTGTTTTATTCGATTATTTTATGGTAATTTAAACATTTGGTATTAATTATGATATTTTCTGATAATTATTAGCTGTTAATGTGAAGAAAGTAATGGCGTTTCATGAAGTATGTCGAAAATAATTGATTACTTTTCGATACCCCTAATATAATATTCTACAGAAATTATGATATTCTGTGTTAATTATAATATTTCGTGCTAATTATTTTACTTATTCGAACACGCATAATCTCTACACTCCGTTGATGTTCAATTCTGCGTGTCACAATTTAATAATAAATGAAAATTGTTAGTGAATCCTGGTTCATAATCGAAAACAGTGATACCAACTTTTTTGTTCTCGTGGTAGTTTCTTATATCGTAGCGATATCGATATCGATATCGATACTTGTTTTATACATATTACTATGAGATTACGAAGAAATTGGATTGGATGATCGAACGATATTCCTGGAGTTATCGAATCGACGAGAAATCATTCTCTCCGATGGGATATAAATATAAGTTGTATCCGTGCAGCAACATTTCACTGCCAGAATATAGAATTATGAAATGGAATATGGTATCTGACAGGTGGAAGATCGATAGTTAGAACCACTGGCATGCTTCGTGATAGTTTCTATGCTATTCTATGATACACCGTGGAATTGATAAAGATTGAATTATTCGATCATCGAATACAGTAGACTCCCGTATGACGCGAGTTTCATATAACGCGATTCTTCGTACAACGCGGCAAATAATAAAACACAGGGATTACCTGATTTAAGAATGAAATCTGCTTTGGTTGAGCATTAGATTGTTTGCTTGTGCGATTTAAGAAAAGGAAGATCTTAAGTAAGAATCTGGATGAATGAGAAAAGCCAGATGATCAATCAGCTTGTCGATCGTCGGAAAGCCGGAAAAGCCATAGAGAAAGAGAAAGAGAAAGAGGGAGAGAAGCTCGTCGCTTAAATAAGTAATCCTGAAGTCGAAACCCGACTCGTAGAAATCTATCGTAGCTGCCACATTAATACGTGCCTCCACTTTGTTCGACCAATCTCCGTCTATAATTACCTACGAGACCGATCGTGTGTTTCTGAAAACGAGCTACTCCCACGCTTAATCGATTCTCTTCGATTTCATTCGATTCCATTCGATTCCATTCGATTCCATTCGATTCCATTCGATTCCATTCGATTCCATTCGATTCCATTCGATTCCATTCGATTCCATTCGGTTCCATTCGATTCCATTCGGTTCCATTCGATCGCATTTGGTTCCATTCGATTCCATTCGATTCCATTCGATTCCATTCGGTTTCGTTCGAATTCGTTCGAATTCGTTCGATTCCATTCGATTCCATTCGATCCTATTCGATCCCACTCGATTCCATTCGGTTCCATTCGATCGCATTTGGTTCCATTCGATTCCGTTCGAATCGGTTCGATTCCGTTCGAATCGGTTCGATTCCGTTCGAATCGGTTCGATTCCGTTCGAATCGGTTCGATTCCGTTCGAATCGGTTCGATTCCGTTCGAATTGGCTCGATTCCGTTCCAAGCCGTGCGATTCCGTTCGACTCGGTTCGAATCGGTTCGAATCGGTTCGATTCCACTCGACCCCATTTGATCCCATGCGATTCCATTCAATTTTCGAAGACTATCACCGAAATAAACTCCCCAGGATTCGGAAACCGGGGAATCCCTTCGACGAGTACATCGCGATAAGAAAGGGAGGACGTAAATAAGTCTTAAAATTTTATAAGAGTCTTGTAGTCCGCCATCTTCAAGAGACTCCGGGTCTCACTTTACTCGAAATGTGCCAAACTCAACGCAATAAATCTCTTTACGTGTGGATATAAATTTTATTATTTAGAGCGGGCTGAAGGAGTGAAGATCGAAAGAATAAATCTTCAGGTAGTTTTTATTTAATAGAATTTCACATCTTCCGCCTTTGGAGAACACGCGAAGATCGGAAGGTCGTACAATGAATTTTCAAAATTGCTTTCGAGACTTGATACAATTTTTTCTTGTTCTTCTTTATATTATAAATTGTTGAGCTTACGTCATATTGTGAGATGCTCGAGTAATTTCTTGCTCAAAGCAAAATGTTGCCGCATAAAAATCCACAAACTCTTTGCTTTCTTTACCAAATAACTGAACGTATTTATAAAATTATTGGAAATAGATTAAGCTACTAACAAAACCCAATAAAACGAAATGAAACAAGGGACACGAAGCACCTATGAAAACAGAATTCCAAGCTTTTCAGGAAACTAAGTGGTTTTTGAAAAACTCGGTAATCTTTAGAAAATTGAGTTGTTTCTATTATATAGTTGTTTCTATATAAAGCCGAGTCGTTGCCGGGAAGCCGTGCTCGGAAAATTGGAAAAACAGATGGTTTAAGAATCACTAGGAACACCGGCTTCGAAATACCATTTTCCAAGAAGCCATAATTCTTCGAAATTGCGTGTTGCACAAAAACTCGAACAATTTCCAATAATATCGATGTAACTTCTTCCATCCGGTGTAACAGGTACTAGTCGGCTCGCTGTAACTCGTTGCCAGGAAAAGGACATTTATTACGAAGTTTTGTTATCCGCTTGTATTGGAATTTAATCAACAACTACGCTTGCCGTAATTATTTAATTTTTCGGTAATTAACCGGGGAAAATCATCGATAAAGAAACAAATGAAACGCTTAACATTTTTGTAATTATAACGGTATATTATTGTTATGGATTTCGTTTAATGTGCGAATTTGTTATAAGGTATAGTTTTATGTTTTTATCGCTCTATTTTTTGTCTTGTTTTGAATATTTGTATTTTACTATGTATCATTTGTTGTTTTTTTGTACGTGTTGTGATACTATTTTTGTTAAACTATTTGGACTATTAAGGGTCATTACCCGTAAAATAAATTAAATAAAATAAAAATGCACGTTTTAGTATTTAAAATGAATCTATATTATCTTCAAAATCATGTTACGGCGAGTCACAAAAATTTGTGAAATAAAAATAAAATAAAAAAATTGAGGCACGTTATTTCAACACAAGTGGTTAAAAATACAAGAAAAATCGAGGAGGAAGATTCTTCTTAATTACTCCGAGGAATCCTTTCATAATCCTTGGTTCGTATCCTGTGAGGTTCCTCGAGAAAGGAACGGATTAAAGAAACACGAGACACTAGTTTGTCCATGGAGCTCCGCAAGGACCTCCGCAAGGACCTCCGCAAGGATCTCCGGTGTCGGAGTACGTCACAATATCTTTCTTCTCGTTATTTCGTATAATATTACGAAATAATGATCACTCCTCGCAGACACGACCTACGCTTTCATAGATTTATTACTCTTTGTGCCGTGCCTCGTTCTCTTTGTCTGGCGACCTCCATCTTGCTTTATTATTTGATTACCCAGAAAGAGAATTGTTTAAGGCGACATCGTCTTCTTAACAGTTCGCGAGTTTTATGCACAAACGAGATACTTTTGTGCGTCACAATAATAGCGGTAACGAGATTGAAAAAAGGATAAATAAATAGTGGAAAAAGAATATTTTAATGTGTTAATAAATAATATAAAAGGTTTTATTTATATAATTTAAAAAGTAAGATAGAATTCATTTATACATATTTTAATAGGATAAAAAATGTAAGATTTAGGAAATACGTTTTATGTCCCACGGAGTGTTACATTTTTATAAATTAATGATATTAAGAAATGTTGCATTCGCTCGTAGATGTGATTTAAGGTTATGTTGCACAAAATGGAGTACCTAATATTACAAGAACCACCCCTTTTAAGACTTAATCGAGTTCTGAAAAGGGTCATAATAAACCCCCTTACTTCGGTATTAGGTCCATTTAAGACTTAATTGGTCTTTGAATAATGTTGGTAAACCTGGGACAGCCGCTTATTCCTGAATTCAACCCCTAAATTATGAGGTGCTAAGCCTACTTATAACAAAGTCATTGAATCAACAAATTTTTTAACAAGCCCGGTACATTTTCTTACATAAAATATATATATTCCCATCTAGATATATGTATATACTTATTATATTAATATTTATTAATTCTGGAATATGTTCTGCACACTGACATTTTTATATCTACCCTGAAACATTCCAGAATAAATAAATATTATATAATATAATACATAAAGAAATTCACTTCGAATTAATTCGAACTCGGAATTTAATTATAAAACGAATATCCAAAAATAACGTGCAACACATAATAATTCAGAAATCATCGAGTTATATTCCAGAGTTAATAAATATTTCGTAATTCAGAAATAACTCTGCGTTTAACGCGATTAGCAGAATCAATGCGAAAAAGAAACTCGCAGTTCGCGTTCATTGCTCGAATATATCCTCGCCGGTATCTTTCGGTGTCCCGCTTCCGGTTCGAGAGAAAGCGGAGCTAGGATGGTACTAGGGACTTTCGTTTAGATCGATTCGGTTCGAAAGAGCGGTCGGAATAATTTCTTTCTCGAAATGTCGGAGTGCTGGACTTCGCGGAGGAAAGTTTAAGCGGGTTTTGGAGGCGGAAAAAAAGGTTGAAGGAGGTGGAGATCCACCTCGAGGACAGACAATGCTACGGGGGCGAGGATCCCCTTTGTGTGTAAAACGATCGAGATTTCATACCGTTATTTTATCGGCCTCCCTCCCCCTTGGATCCCCTTTGCATCTTTTAAGGACACTGTAATCGCACGGGGAATTCTTGTAACGGCGCCCTCCGTGGGCCCCCCTCGGATTTTTTAATCGAGGGGGAAATTGAAAGTCTCGCATCTGATAGGCGTTGTGGAATGGAAAGTTAATGTATGATTTTAATTCGTTGAGAGGCACTTTATTTTTGAGTCGAGAATGAGGGTGGGTGGTGAGTGGAATTTTAAATGAAACATCGCTTATATTATTTCCTAATGATCGTTTCTTTATTATTTTAATTTAATAACTACGATTCGTAAACGGCGTTATTAAGTAATAGTAAGTATTTATGTATTACTTAATATATAATATCATAGAAAGAAAGGAGTTACGTATTACTTAATAACGCCGTTTACGAATCGTAGTTATTAAATTAAAATAATAAATAAACGATCATTTAGAAATAATATAAGCAGATATATATATATATATAAAAGCTCGATTCCTGTATAAATCGGCATTTGTACAATGTTACATATTCTATTAAATAGAACTTTACTTTATTAGCAATAAATACTAAGTTCAACAAATTGCAATTGATATTAATGTCAGCGATGTTGATAAATAATAGTTTACATACACCGAACAGAATGAATGATAAAACAGCTCGATAAAGCCGGACAAATAAAATCTAATTAAAGAGAATCCATTTGCTCTGCTTGATTCTTTCTCTTTGACGGAACGAGCCGTGATGATCTCGACGTTTATTATTTAAAGAAACTCGAGGAGAAGGGAAGAGCTGGTGGAACGAAAATGTAAAATAAATTACGTAAATGCGGAGAGGAAGCTGAAAGTTCGCTTCTCGTTGCGATTAATAAGCAAAGTAGTTTTTCCCTTTCCTTTAAAGGGCCCTTTTAAAGGGCCCGAGATAGCTCGTTAAAAACCTGATGTATTCGCGAGTCGGATTTGTCGTTCGACATTCGAATCGCGCGCGAATTATCTTCGCTTGCTGACACCGGACAATTTACAGAATTATAAAATCTTTCATTGCTCGTAAAATTTCATACTCGACGATTCTAAAACCGTTATTGCCGTCAACGTTTTCTTTTGAATTTATTCTTCGGAGTTTATTATTTGTTATCCACTGAAGCGTGTATGAAGAGTAATGACTTAATAATGGCGACAGGGAAATTGTTGTATAACGATTACTATGTAATGTTTATTACTACTATTTTATTATGCTGTTACTAATTTATTATACTATTTCTACTACTTTGTTATACTCTTAATTATTATGTTATTATTATGTCATACTATTTTATTGTACTGGGTGTCCCACGTAAATGATCGTCGGCCATCTAATTATAAAACGATATTCGTTTTCGTTTCAAAAATATTGGTGATCTGAAAAACTGTGGAAAAATGGACAATTGAGAAAATTCTTTTTTGGAAATATCATATTTTCTGATATATCCACCCACAATACTCAAGTCTTAAAACTTTAATACTAAGTCTTAAAATACACACATTTTAAAAGAATTATTTTGTGAACACTATTTCTATCTTTCTACATTTTTGAGTCATCCACTCATCTTAACACCGTCATAAATCTCTTCGACATTATTCCAAAGGCGTTTCGCGGAATCCAAAGATGTCTTTTTCGGACAAAAATTTAAGTCTTCACTTTGAACCGGCATATTGACACCGTGGATGTCGAATCAGACAAAAAACCGTGAAAACCCTGCCGTGGAAAGCGTGAAAAAGGAGTGGAAATAATGCCTGGGGAGAGTATTTCTCCTTAATCGAATCAACCGTGTCAATATAAATAGACTTTCTGCGGCGGTGGAATCGGTTCCATCTTGTTTCATCCCCGACGTGGAAAATCGGGGTTGTTTCGCGATCAACGTGGGGTACGGACTTTCTACATTCTTTTTTGGCGTTGTATAAATACAATATTATTGGAGACAATCGAGTTTATCGGTACCCGATGTCAACGATTCGTAATAAATTTGTATGCGTTTCTAACTAGTATAATAAAATCAAAAATAATGAGCTAACATTTAACCTCTTAACTACGGCTGAACTTTCCGCGGCGCTGTATCTTTGTACGGCAATGTTGTACGGCAGCGATTTGTGTCTGGTGGTGCTTTCCACTATGAAATTACATTAGAATAGAGTTAGATATGAATAATTAATTATAATTTCTTTATACATTTTCATGTAAAGAGTTTGAAAAAAAAAACATAATAAGATAACATACGTGAAAGCCACCAAGTGCGTACAGGGCGTACAGTAGCTAAGAGGTTAAATTTCTTCGAATATAAACTTTCTTTAAACTGAATTAAAGACGTAGATGCTACTCTTCTTTTCCTAGGAATTCTCTGGCCTAGATATGGCGTATATCTTTTACCGATTTTTCAATACGTTTGTATTGTAATATGGAACACCCTTCCGTGGAAATAGTAACGGAGAGACACTTAAACTTCCCTGATATCCATTTGCTTCTTTCCACAAACATCGGGGAGCTGTTCGAGCCGCATTCGTATCGAGTCCGCTTTATATTGATTTCGGATATTCGGTCAATAAGTGGCAGTTATATGCATCCGAGTCACGCTTCGGCAAAGTTTCGAACGATTACACTAAAATCCAACTGGTGGCTTGTCACAACCTTCCGTTCAGAATATTTCTAGATATTTAGTTGCCATTTTGTGAGTACGATTCCTCCATCGTAACGCGGTTTCTGTATAACACCGTTTCGGTATAACGCGGTTTCCATATAAAACGGTTTCCATGTAACGCGGTTTCGATGTAACGCGGTTTCCATATCAAACGGTTTCGATGTAACGCGGTTCCGAAATAACGCGGTTTCCATATAAAACGGTTTCGATGTAACGCGGTTTCCATATAAAACGGTTTCGATGTAACGCGGTTCCGAAATAACGCGGTTTCCATATAAAACGGTTTCGATGTAACGCGGTTCCGAAATAACGCGGTTTCCATATAAAACGGTTTCCATGTAACGCGGTTCCGAAATGACGCGGTTTCCATATAAAACGGTTTCGATGTACCGCGGTTCCGAAATAACGCGGTTTCCATGTAACGCGGTTCCGAAATAACGCGGTTTCCATATAAAACGGTTTCCATGTACCGCGGTTCCGAAATAACGCGGTTTCCATATAAAACGGTTTCCATGTACCGCGGTTCCGAAATAACGCGGTTTCCATATAAAACGGTTTCCATGTAACGCGGTTCCGAAATAACGCGGCTTCCATATAAAACGGTTACCATATAACACTATTTCAATATAACACCGTTTCAGTATAACGCGGTTTCCATATACCTTCCATATTGAATTACGGCAAGAAAGTGAGTGGCGACTGACACTCGCCTTTCGAGTGCAAAGCGTAAAGTACCATGGACGAAAGACCGAAAAAGAAATACCATGGTTATTTAACGGATAAATGCATCAGGTGTACCACAGTCACGGAAACGTTCTCCTGGAAGATTATGTTTCGTAGCGTGGTCGGAATTAACGTAAAAGCACGCGTAAGGGCTCTACTTCGGAGCTGCCACTCGCAAACGTCCTTCTTTTATGGTTGAAATCTCTTCCACTTGGAATCTTTTACAATGTTGTTCTTTTTATTCCTTTCCTCCTATTTCTTCTTCTCTTTCTTCTTCTCTTTCTCGGTGTACCTCCGCGAGATTTTATTCGTTCAAACAGTTTTATTATGCATAATTTATATCCCGGTACTGTTATACGTCCGCCATGTTTCGATGTACATCGAATAACTTGGAATTTGAATAACGTTATTATTCTGCGATTATTAACTGTAAATAAAGACGAGGTATTCGGACGCGTTATGATAAATGGGTGCAGCGACGAAATTTATTTATCGAATATTGATAAGAGAACGAGGTCAAATCAATTTCAATGGTGATTAATGTATCAAGAATTAGTAATGCTGATGCAAACATTAATTTATTTATGTTGTTGTCGGTTTTCCTGTCAGGTTTGATAATTAAATATCATCCAGCGGTATTAATATATTTAATATGGAACAACCTATATATATATATTATGGGCGCATAATAATTGATTATGAATTTTAGTATAAATATATTATTCATACTATTATAATATTGTCACAATATAATATACTATACTATACTATATAATATTTAACTATATAACGAATGATAAAACGAATACGAAGACAAAGAGTACTCGAATGAAGAGAAAGCATTTCAGACCATCAAACGGAAACTTCGATCGATGGAATTCGATAAATCGAATTCAATCGATTACTTACCGCATGCGCGATCCAATTGGACAATTAACCGTACCGAAGTACCTTTAATTAGCCGAGTTATCCTCCTCGAGGACATCGCAGTACAACGTGAACGTTTCTCTTTTAAGGAACAGGAGTGAAGTTGGAAGCTTCTCTCTCGAGCTCGATATGAAGTCCCGAAGGAGCGAGTAAAGTTCAAAGCAAGGGCGAGTCTTTAAATCGCATCCTTCGATCCTACTTCCGGAATCCAAACCTCCTACTTCCGGTATCGGAACCATCGAAAAGTATCAAGTAAATGGGATCCCCGGTTAGAGATCGAAGATCGCCGTGATTTTAGCCGAAGAAAGTAAGTAAACTTTGAGTCTTCGTTGAATCGATGGACTGCTTTTACGAAGTCTACAAAAACGGAAGATTCGACGTTGGATTTTGCATTTGAAAGTCAACGAATTATCGTGTAATCATTGAAAGAATCGAGCGACAAGAATCCACGATATAATTCTTGTATAGTATTATTCCTAAATTATGAGAGTTATTTGATGAAACAAAAGCATATTTATCAAATGGCAAGAATCCGGGGCGAAGGATTAATATCAGCAATCAAGGTCTCCGAACTGCTCCGACATTATCGGTCGATCTACTTCCTCTGAATATCCTCCTGATAAGAATAATAACAGTCAAAAAGAAGATCCGAATGAAGTCTTAAAAATCTTTAAAAACCGTAGTGCGATTAAACTTCGTCCGAAAATCCACATATCTTGGCACCCGGAAAACCTTATCAATGCAATGTATCGGCGGCCGGATTAAAAAGTCGTATATTTAAGAAGCTACAAAATCAAATAGCAGTGTCATATCGCGAATGAGACGGTGTAAAGAATAAGAAGAAAAGAGTCGGAATAAATCGTATCGCGAATGAAAGAATTTAAGGAATAAGGGAAAGAATTATTCCGATTCTCCTTGCGAGGGAGCGAATTTAAAGAACAAGGAAAAGAGTCGGAGTAAATCGTGTAAAGCGAGAGGAGATTCGTGAAAATAAGTGCAGCCGGCTTCGTCCATTGTCGAGGCGGAAGATACTCGTCGTTGACAGAGGTCACTGTTTCTTGGAAGATAAAAATAAAGGGAATCGCGATAGCGTCGGGTTCCACGAAGAGAATAATGCTGGCGTGCGTTTACCCGGCGGAGAACTTCAAATCGAAAACCGTCACTGTGAAGCTTCGGCATGGCAGATCGAAGAGAAAGCCGAAGCTTCTATCGGTGAAGGAGAAACTTCCGGATAGCAAGGAACCGGAATGCAAGGGGAATACCAATACCACGCTCGAGAACGAGGTAAGCTTCATATTCCGACAGCCACCAACCAGAATATCATATTCCATTCTCTCGCCGAACCAGAGTTTTGCGGTTGGCTTTGAGAGTCCTTGGATTTACGGTGCTTTTTTTAAAGATGCAGCTAACTCGGAACTAATTTATATTTTTAGTTGAATTGTGATGTTTTTCAAGATTGCAAGTAATTCGGAACTAAATTATATTTTTTCGTTGATTTGTGACGTACTTATTTCAAGGTTATAAGTAATTCGGAGCTAAATTATATTCTTTAGTTGAAATATGATGTTTTTCAAAGCTGGATCTAATTCGAAGCTAAATTATATTTTTAGTTAAAATATGATATTTTTTTAAACTGTATCTAATTCGGAGCAAAATTATATTTTTTAGTTAAAATATGACGTTTTTCAAAGCTGTATCCAATTCGGAGCATAATTATATTTTTAAGTGACTTATTTTATATATCAATGCTATATTTTCAATTTAATATTTTTAACTTGAATTCCGTGGTTCTTCAAAGATGTAATTAATGCGAAACTAAATTGTATGTTGAATATTAAATTCAGTACGAAAAACGGAATTTTATCACCTCCGTGATTTGTAGGAATTATATTAACTTATAGGGAATTTATTTGTAGCTTGTTACACCAGTTTTACGATATTCCATTAATTACGTTGATATTACCTCATTTTGTTAGATCAGTTTAATATATTATATAAAACCTTACACTTTTAATTCGTGTAATAATTTATCACGTTTATCTTACTATTATAGAATATAATTGTATTATTTCGAGAAATGCATCGCATAAGATATAATTTTCAGCGAATGTCTTATTATCCCAATCTAATTGAAGGCCTAAGAAAATAATTTTCACAAAAAGTTACCCATTCGAGTAAATCGTTTCACTTATAAGGAGTGACATAAAAAGACGACGCTTTATCGTGGAAAAAGGACGAATCGTTTCTCGAGACGAATGGACCCTTCGCCTTAAACGCTTGGATCGATCTGTTCCTCTATTCCGACTTTATCCTGAAAAATCATAAATCTTCTTTAATATTATCGCGAACCTCGCATCAAAGCTCGTGGAATCATTTTTCCCACAATAACACAATATTATCGAAGCTTACCTATGCTGCCAGTTATCAATATTTAACAAGATTGTAGTAACAATAATGATTATATAATATTGAATATATTAACCATTTGCATTCAAGATTATATATTATTATTTAGACTGAACACTAAAAGTACATATTGTATTGGCACCTGGGTGTAATAAGTTTTTGTTACCTTTAAAATCGGTCGGCTCCGTTTATTGCTATCGGTCGGTTTTTAGTTTCCCCGCAAGAAATGACTTTACTACAAGAAGGTTGGCGAACTATGCAGCAAGAAACATTACGCAAACTTGTCGGGGTATGTCAAAAATATGTAAAATCGTAATAATGAAAAAAGGGGGATACTTGGACGAATCGCGTATTAAGCGAAATGTATAATTAATATAGAATCAAATATACGAGATTTATACGACTCTTTTATCTTGTAATATCAACGTACATCAACCTACAGATGTACACAAAGAAAAGTATCCCGTTCCATTTTGTAGACAAGATATTGTACGGTAGTGTACAGGTCAATGATACAATCCGGATGACGAAATAAACTAAATATGGTGGAGAAACGTGAAACGGGAATCGGGGAATACGGCCAGTTTGCTTTGCAACCAGGATTCAAAAGTGCGAGATTACCGAGTATATTTGCGAAATCCTGGATATGGGAGCGAAATGGGGGAAATATTCGGTAGGGAAACGTACATCGATACAGTAATGGCAAGTAGACGAGATACGAAATGAAAATGGTGCCGGTATTACGGGTTAAGCTACCCCGAAACGGGTGGCATGTTGACCTTCCTCGTTCGGCCTGACCCGGGTTAAGCGCACCTCCTGGAATATTTCCACCCCCACCCTCTTTACGGTCACTGAAAAAAATCCGTGTATCTTTAGTTCTTTCGAAACTAAATTATATTTTATAGTTGACTTCTAATATATTTTTCAAAGGTGTAATTCGAAACTGGGTTATCATTTTTAATTTGTTTTATGACATTTTTTCAAGCTCGTAATTAATTCAGAAGTTAATTACATTTTGTAGTTGAAGTATGATGTTTTTCAAAGCTGCGCCTAATTAGGAACTGGGTTATATCTTTTTAATTTTATTATGGCGTTTTTTAAAGTTGTACCTAATTTCGAATTAAATTATATTATATATTATATATTATATGTCAGTATTATTTTGTTGAATATTTTTTACTTGCACTGTGAGGAGGTTTGTCAAAGTTGTAGCTAATCCGGAAGTAAATCGTATGTCGGATATTTAGCTGACTGTGAAAGACGAAATCCCCTCTTCAACCTTCTCTCTTTCTCCTGCTTTCTCTCTTTTATTCTTTTTCCCTCTCTTCGCCTCTCTTTGTACAGACGAACCAGGTTTATCTTGTGGCGTTGGGCTCATGGAAATTTTTAAAGACCGCGAGAGCACGCAGAATACTATGCGATAAGTGAAATGCATTTGAACATTGCTCTTAACAACTTTGACATATTCTTGGATTACTTACGACAGTTGTTTTGGGTCCACCTATTTTTTTACTGGATTATTAGGATAATTTTAACCACTTCTTTGGACCCAAAATCGTCCTAGAATATGTTTATACATCATTTACCATCGATTTGGGTCGTTTAGAAGTGATTTTGGCTACTTTGAAATTTTGACAATTTTTGAAGGTATACCCCTTTACATTTTTTCAACTTGGTTTCGACTCATTTTTGACCAATAAAAATTTTTTAACCACTTCTTTCGACCCAAAATCGTCCTAGAATATGTTTATACATCACCCACCATCGATTTGGGCCATTTAGAATTGATTTTGGCGACTTTGAAATTTTGACAATTTTTGAAGGTATACCCCTTTACATTTTTTCGACTTGGTTTCGACCCATTTTTGACCAATAAAAATTTTTTAACCACTTCTTTGGACCCAAAATCGTCCTAGAATATATTTATACATCATTTACCATCGATTTGGGTCATTTAGAATTGATTTTGGGGACTTTGAAATTTTGACGATTTTTGAAGGTATACCCCTTTACATTTTTTCAACTTGGTTTCGACCCATTTTTGACAAATAAAAATTTTTTAATCACTTCTTTCGACCAGAAATCGTCCTAGAATATGTTTATACATCATTTACCTTCGATTTGGGTCGTTTAGAATTGATTTTGGGGACTTCGAAATTTTGACAATTTTTGAAGGTATACCCCTTTACATTTTTGCGATTCCGGATCGACACATTTTTAGTCAGAAAAAAATCTTGAATCCACTTGTTCCGACCTGAACTGGTCCTAAAACATATTGAAGCACCATTTACCATCTATATGGACAGTTTCGAACAAAAATTGGCGAGGTCGAAAGTTGTACCGTCTTGACCACTGTAAAAAGGTCACTTATTACAAACTTGTATAAAATCATATGAAATACTCGCGCATGTAAATGCTTGCGAGTATTTTCACGAGAAATATGGAATATCTAATTTGGTGGGAGACATTGGCTACACAAGGGAGGGAAATATCTTGGCCGAAAGCAAACCAAGCTCGAGGTACTCAAGGATAGAGCTACTCTCTCGGAAGTCAACTCGATCTAATTTACCGAGGAAATGTACTTCCCTCTTTCCCATTTCTAACGATGCCCCCCGTTCCCGCTTCCACCCCGCCAAAATTAATTTCAATTCCCACGAAAATGTCCCTTCGAGCCCTTTTCACTATTCTTCATTCGATATTATTCAAAGGTGCTTGCAGATTAGACTCTTAAATGTCGCTTCGTTATTCGCCGTAAATCTTAAAGAAGGTTTTAGTACTCCTTCGCCGTCCAAACTCGATCCCTGCATTTTTCCCGGAGATGGATAAATTTTATTTACCTATTTTCAGGAAACTTTGGAAAGCTTCGCGCAAATCGCCTCGGGCGGTTGAAAATAAACTTGACTTTTTGCTTGCTGTTTTCCACTCTATTTTGGAACATGCTGTGTGAGATAACGAACTGTTCTTACGACAATATTATTTTTATTATATTTCGATAAATAGCGGATACATTTTGGGGTTTCGTATTATTTTATTGAAAGTTTGAAGTAATAATAATATTTCTGGAGAGTTTATATATATATATAAATGATAAAAGTTCTATAATGTAATTTTATTATTATATTAGGACATTCATTCTGGAAAGAAAATATCCTATATCATAACTAATATCATAACAATTATCCTACTTCATATTTTACATAACAAAATTGATTTAACGCATCATTATTATAAATATTTAAATGTAATATTTAAATTCATGTTGCTATTTAGATTAATATTTCATCGTAAATTCAACTAACATCAGCTTGACATGAAAATTCTGCAGAAATCTAAACTCATAGAAAATTCCTGCCGAGAATTCGTGATTCTTATCACGACATTGTTATCAGCGTTGAGGAAGCTTAAAAAGGCCGACTTAGCGAGCAGTAAGTTCTCCTTTCAAACATTAATATAAGTTTGATATCGAGTTTACGGCAGCCATTGCGGAACGAATCGTTGAACGCGAAATTCAATGGTAATAAGTTCTACCTTTATCTTCGAGTAAAGTGCTTATCGCGAAATGTACTTTTAAGCTTTCCTTTGCTTCGATTTCATTCATCCGATTAATCTCGATCGGTTGATACGTTTAAAGCAACGATAAACTATCGGCTCGTCGTTCAAAAAGAATTCATTTAAACGGGAATTATAAAATCCTACGAGTTTAAGAAATATACGCGTTGTATATATAATCATCATTATATTATATTATATACAATAATATATAATAATAGAATAGAAACTAAGCATAATTAAATCTCTCGAAATTAGGATATTCTCCTGTTTTAAAAGAAGACAATTAATTATCAGAAACTTTATTTCATAACTTGTTTAATATCTTTTTGATATTAAATACTAATAATATTAGCTTAAGAAACATTCTTAATTACTTCACTAATTAACATGAAATTCAAGAAACCGAACAAAGCACGCACATATTTTTCTTCCGCCAACGGCAATGTTAGAAAAAATGGTTCATTCAAACTGAAGCATTCACATTAGAACTGCGGAAGCCATCAAAATGATGGAAATGTATCAAAACGTCCAAATTTATGAGGTTCCATTTTTTATATTATATTTTCTTGAAGTGTTTTATTGGTTCTAATTATACGATAATATAGCCGTATTTCAAACCACATATTATTATATTTTTATTATATTTTCTTCAAGTGTTTTATTGGTCCTAATTATACGATATTATAGCCGTGTTTCAAACCACATATTATATTTCTATTATATTTGTAAGTTTTATATTATATTTCATCAATACCAAGATCAGATCGAATGAAAGTGAAGTAGTTCATTAATTAATTCATTGTGTTAAACCGTAAAGGGTTTAAACAAGACTATAATAAATGTTCGTAATTTATCCACGTCTCGTTGAAACATGGCGCGCGCGTTTTCGCGAGTTTTCGTTGACGTAGGAAGGTCGGGACGAGTCCTTGTCGGTTTGGAATTCGAAGGGCCAGGTCGACCTTGGGATTCTACTTGGTAGCGGCGTCCAGTCCTTTCCAGATGGTACACGAGGTCAAGCAAAAAGAACTTGCACTCTCCGTCACCCTTTTTCTTCTTTTCTTGTCCTCTTCATCCTCTTCATCCTCTTCATCCTCCATTACGTCTCACCGATCGTTCTCCTCCGTCCTTTTTCTTCTCCGTTTATATTTATGGACGAAATCGCGTCACTTCCTTCGAATCCCACTTTTCTTATTTAACCTCTTAGCTACTGTACACCGCTATAGTGGCTTTCGCGTATGTCATCTTTTTCAACGGTACACCACTATACTGGCTTTCCCGTATGTCATCTTATTATGTTTCTTTGTCAAAATCTTTACATGAAATTGTATAAAGAAATTACAATTTATTAATCTCTAACTCTATGCACCACCGGACACAAATCGCAGTGCTACTTGCGAGATAAATTCCCGTACAGCACGATTTCCTATAACGCGAATTCATATTGCGCGTAACGTATTAATCGCGCCATACTGGAGTCTGCTGTATCCAATATATATTTCTTTAATATTTAATGGAATCCTGATATTAATTCTTTAATGACGTTCGCTATTTACATTTCTATAGACATATTATTATTGTTGCATTCATCGTCAACATGGTTAATATCAACCACGATACGTTCTTATTACTTGTATAGAAATCATAGTTTATAGGTTAATGATTCACGTGTCGCGTGAGAATTATGGAATAGCGTTGGGAGTCTTTGTTAATAAAAATAATGGAATCTTGATGGCGGTCCGACGTTTGAGCGGTCAAAAGCCATTGTCTTTTCGCGTGGCAGGACGAAGGACCTCGGTTATCCATCACGATCCGATTATGCAAGATTTCCACGTTTGACGTTACTCATTACGGTACATAAGCAGTTATTTCGCTCCGTGTAATTAGGATTGTCTAATAGCGAGATCGAAAACCCATTGTACTCGCTCGGTTCCCGCACCCTGCGTCGCTGTGAGAATTCATTTCTTGGGAAATTAATATATTGTTTTGATTCCGTAGCGCGGCTCGAATGCCGCGGCACATTATCTACTCCGCGGATATGACTTTCGTAATTTCGCGTTCATTTCGCGTTCATTTCTTGATAAATCTGAATTTGGTTTCAGTTACCAGTGGGCGGGGGTGGTGCCGTGCTGGTGCTGAGCGAGCTTGAAAGCATGGCAGCCAGGCAACAGCGGGAAATTGCCCAGCAAAGGCGGCTCCTGGAACAGAGAGAGGCCCGTCTAGCCGTGCTTCGAGGCGCACAGGTGAGTCCATCATTTTCTCTTAAATGCGGAAATCCTCCTAGAAATTATGCATTCGGTGCGTTACACTTACGTTCTCTAATCGCTCCTTCTTCCGTTCTTAACCCCTCAGCTACGCCGTGACTTTCCGCTTATCTTTGTACGACAATGTTCGACGCGAACTGCGCGCAAAAATAAATGTAAATAGAGTTTTGATATATTCTTATTTGATTAACATAACGCGAACAATTGACTCCATTAATTAGCATCAATCCTCCAGGCATAATTGATATATAAATAAATGTGTATATATAACTGAGTATAGTTCTAATGTTAAAAGTATTCAATGGAACTAGGTTCGACATAAATACACTATAAAAATCGAACGAAATCAAATTAAGAGCATTCACCGGTGAATAGTACGCATTAAAGCATCATTGAAACGCGCGAGTTCGTACACGCGATTCGCATACTTCGTGCGACGATCTCACCTGCGGCGCGTATCTTCTTCCGCGTGACGCATGGAAACGCCTGGCGCTCTACACGAGAGTGGAAACAGAAAAAAAAGGATGAATAAACCGAGTCAGTGTACTTACGTACCGTTATTCTGACCTTGGTAGTGGTGGCCTTGACATTCGAGAGGAACTTCACGGATATATCGCATAATTTCTGTGGTAAGAAACGTGAAAGGGTCGATGGAGGATGCAAATGTAAACCCAAATTCAAATGCATGTGTTACACAAGTATGAATATAATAATAAAGTAATGTAACAGTATTTATTTTAAATAACAAAGTCTATTTGCGGGTAATACTTGCATTGTTATAAATTTAAGTTTTAGTAATATCAACACTCTTTTATCAAAGATTTAAGTCAAGAGATTTACTGTTTCTTTAGATAAAGATAGATAAGTAAATGTTATCGGATCGTAACCATCCCATTTATACATATGTTTGTAAATAAATTATATATATTGTTTTACTAAAAATTGCCAGCTGATTATATACTTGCTGCGTCAAAAATAAATGTATGGTGAGAAGAATCGTAGAGGGAGCTTTTTTGATAAAAGCTTCTGACAGTGTGTACAGTAGACGCCCGTATAACGCGGGAGTTCGCGTTGTAAGAAATCGCGTTGTAGGACACGTCGCATTGTAGGAATGCGCGTTGTAAGAATTCGCATTGTAGGAACTCGCGTTGTAGGAATTCGCGTTGCAAGAAGTCGCATTGCAGGAATTTGCGTTATAGGAATTCGCGTTGTAAGAAGTCGCGTTGTAGGAACTCTCGTTATAGGAATTCGCGTTGTAGGAAGTCGCGTTGTAAGAAGTCGCATTGCAGGAATTTGCGTTCTAGGAATTCGCGTTGTAAGAAGTCGCGTTGTAGGAACTCTCGTTATAGGAATTCGCGTTGTAGGAACTCTCGTTATAGGAATTCGCGTTGTAGGAACTCTCGTTATAGGAATTCGCGTTGTAAGAAGTCGCATTGCAGGAATTTGCGTTCTAGGAATTCGCGTTGTAAGAAGTCGCGTTGTAGGAACTCTGGCTGTAGGAATTCGCATTGTAGGAAGTCACGTTGTAAGAAGTCGCATCGCAGGAATTTGCGTTCTAGGAATTCGCGTTGTAGGAACTCTCGTTGTAGGAATTCGCATTGTAGAAAGCGACGTTGTAGGAATTCGCGTTATACGGGAGTTTACTGTACTATTTAACCCTCCAATAGCACGTCGAGAAGTCGAGAAGCCCAAATAACGAGGCAGTGTCTCTTCTTATACGATATTAATGAGATTTAAGTACCGTGATAGATTCCGCGAGTAATTGTTTCGTGCTTTTCTCGAGACTCGGTAACTTTAATCTCATCCTCGCTCGTTCTAAGGTCGTCGATCCTATTAGTTTTCTCCCTCGAGATAAACACGATCGGCCGGATTATTTCCACCTAATTGGAGGAAACTTCTGATTTCAATCCGATCTTCACGGTTCAATTCGCGCACTCGGATTCTATGGAAATCTCGATACGGCGTCGGGAATAATTAGCTGTTCGACTGCATTGTAGTTTCATCAAAAGAGTGATAACGGCCATCGATCATTTCATTCTGGTTTTATTTTGCCGAGGAAACTTCATTTTTTACATGTTTTTTTTTAAATGTTAGAGTATGTCGTAAATAATTATTATTTTTGACGAACTTAATTGGAGAACACAATTATTGGTTTATTAAAAAGAGCTTTATTCTGGCTTGGAAACATTACTTTTTATATGCAAGTCTTACAGTGAATCGTAAATGATAATTATTTTTGGAGAACACAATTATTACTTCATAACGAAATTCATATCTGAACATGTTTATGTTGAAAACAGATTACAATAGAATTAGATAGAATTTTTATAAACACGGCACTTATAATATTTGCATGTTCAAAGATACTTTAATAATATGTTATATACGTACTGAATTAATAAATATAGTTTTAAATACAGAAATACAGTTTAATCATATTATATACACATTCTGACCGAGCAAATACATTTTTAAGCACAGTGTACGTATAACACACAAATCATTCCCTTAATTCGTATCGTTTTTTGAAAAAGATGCTTCATGATATCACTGATATCATTCACGTTATCCCGAAAGTTTTTTCGACACTCTCGCACGCACTATCGCGTGAAAGAAGATTCGATCCTGCGGCAATAAAAAGTAATACTCCGCAAGTCCGAGGAACTTCGAACGCGAAATCTAGGGTTTTTTTCGTTCGAGATTAACACCGCCCTTAGGCCGTCCTTTCTCGAGAGACCTTTCTCGTAAAATTCTCCCACCCCCGCTTCCAAATTGTCTAACTTATTTTCCAAGTATGCTTAAACTGGCGTACAGTCGACTAACTTTTGTCTTCCTCCTTTGATTATAATTATCGCCGCTGGTCCTCCGATTAGAGAGATTTCTTATCATCGTAACAACGACTTTATTAACTGTCTTTATTATAAAAATTTGAAAATATCAAAAAGAACTCGTCTCTTCGAGCGTGGATCGTAATATCGGAATTTCAAAGGGTTTTCAATCCGTGTTCACAAGTTAGATCCTTTCGTGTCTAAAAGGACGGATCCTGCGACAGAAGTCCTTTCGATGAATTTCTTTGAACTCGAAACCCGTAATCCTTGACACGGGATTCTCCTATCTCTGCTTCCCCACCCTCTCCTCCTTCCCTCACCGCAGTTCTACCAACTGAACCACCAAATGCCGAAGATGGAAAGAGTTTCATTCGACTCGTGGATTTTCTATTTTATATCCGTTTCTTTGCTGGCCACTTCCCCTCCCGCCCTTCTTCCGCAGCCTCGAGATTCTGTTTAATCCTTTTTATTTAACACGTTGAACGCCACACCGAAATCCGTGTTATACAATAAACTCTCGTATAACGCGAGTTCCTACAACGCGCTAAAGATTTTGCGATGACTTTGTTTATGTTACGGGATTCTCGTACAACGCGATATATAATAAAATCCGGGAATTCCCCGATAACACGGTTTTATACATACCTATTTTTAGATTATATAATAATAAAATGTATTACATTGCAATAACGTAAAATTACGTGTATAAACAATTATTCGGTTCGCTGTTTTAGCCGCCTTTTAGGTTACGAATAAAATATATTCATCTACTGCCTTGTAATACCGTAAACTTATAAAATTGCAAAATTACATAATTACATTTTCAAACAATTATCTGGTTCGCCATTTTAGCTGATTTTTACGTTATAATAACGTAAAATTACTTATACAAACAATTATTCGGTTCGCTGTTTCAGCCGCTTTTTAGGTTACGAATAAAATATATTCATCTACTACCTTGTAATACCGTAAACTTATAAAATTGCAAAATTACATAATTACATTTTGAAACAATTATCTGGTTCGCCATTTTAGCTGATTTTTACGTTATAATAACGTATAATTACTTATACAAACAATTATTCGGTTCGCTGTTTCAGCCACTTTTTAGGTTACGAATAAAATATATTCATCTACTACCTTGTAATACCGTAAACTTATAAAATTGCAAAATTACATAATTACGTGTACAAACAATGATCTGGTTCGGCATTTTAGCCATAGCACAAAAAAATGGCTCGCTTAAAACAAACCGGAAGTTTCCTCCTCCAATTGAAACGGAATATCACGTTGCAGGAGGAACAAAAGTCGTGTTTACCTGCGTTAAAGTATTCCACGCGGTCTGCTTCTGTTGTGCTCATTACGGTGCATTCAGTTTTGGCTTAGTCGGTATGTTCGGTGTATTCCGGGTGTATTCGGTGTATTCGGTGTATTCGGAGTATTCGGAGTATTCAGTTTGATTGTTTACTGTTTCAGGAGCCAGCACAGCAGGACAAACTCGCCCGATTGAGGCACAGGCTGGACCAACAGCAGAGCAAGCTCAATCGGCTGCGATTGCTCCGATCGCAGACCGACCAGTCACGCGCCAACAACGCCACGCTCAGTAAGTTTCCTTCTTCCATACATTTTAAAGGATTTTATTACGTTCATACAATTCTCCGTGATTTTATGTGACGTCCAATTTTGCATTCTATTATATCTATTAATTTATTTCCTTGAAAAGCGTGTACCTACAATGTATCGCAAAAAGTAAGCGATGCCGAGTATGCTCGTCAAATATAGACTATGTGCGGCTGTTATAATATAAAATTGCAATTTAAACAGTAAATTGTAACTACTTTTTACGCATGACGAGTGTACTCGTCAAATATAGACTATGTGCGGCTGTTATAATATAAAATTGCAATTTAAACAGTAAATTGTAACTACTTTTTACGCATGACGAGTATACTCGTGAAAAACAGCTAACTGTTTAATAGATTCTGTTAACAATTCTATTATTGCTAATTCTAGTAATGATTCCATTAACTTTGAATTATTCCACCAATTGGGAATGATATAATAATAATTAACGGAGTACTCGGACACTGGATGATGTGCCGTTCTGTGTTTTTTGATATTATAAATTTCATTCAATTAGTATCTCATTTCAGATATTTCATTCAATTAACGAACATCTTTAATTATATTAGTAATCAACGGGTAATTCTTCACTATTATTACTGCAATTACCAATCAACAGCATATTCCATTAAATCCTATAAAAATGATATAAAACGTATGGTAAGAAGTTAAGTGTTTCAATGAATCGAAAGTACTCAAAGGGATAAAAGCCGGTTGGAATATTGTAATAACTGGAACGTAGTATCCATATTGGTGATTTTAGTCGACTCGATGTCCGGCATTGTCGATTTGATTGGATTTCCCTCGGTCGTATCAGCGCCGTTGACGCATATATCTCGTTAATTAAGGACTATATTACACGGATCGTTACATCTCCTGTACCAGGGAACTGTCCGCGTTAACGATATACGACTCTCTTGTTTTGCGGCGACTATATATTATTCCGTTCCACGGTAAAACATCGCTGGAATTTCCGAGTTAATTGCACGATGTTATATAACTGATAGTACAAACGGGAAGGTGAAGACTCTACGTCAAAAACTGAATCGAAAATGAAGACTAACATTTTTTCGTGCGAGGCCTTGTTTCCGAGAAAAATGGCTTTCAATGTTTGTACAGGTTTTGCGCTGCAAGTTCATATTTTTGCAAATCATATTCGACCTTTCCCAAATCGAATTCATCCTTTTGCAAATCAAATTCAGCCTTCTGCAAATTAAGTTTTTTTCCTTTAGCAAATCTAATTCACCCTTTTGCAAATCAAATTCATCCTTTTGCAAATCAAATTCACCCTTTAGCAAATCAAATTCATCCTTTTGTAAATCAAATTCGACTTTTAGCGAATCAATTTCATCCTTTTTCAAATCAAATTGAACTTTTTGTAGATCAAATTCACTTTTTTACAAATCAAATTCATTCTCTTGCAATAGTAATTACATATGTAATGAATTGGTAATTACAATTAAAATATAAGTGTTTTATATACATCTTAATATTGCGTGCAATATAATTCTGAATTTCTTTACAATAAATAAACGTTTGATTTTATTTTTATTACAAAATTTCTTAAGATTTCTTAAGAAATCAATGTCGCAGAAAAACTTGAATTGTAAACGGGTGTATTTGATTTGCAAATAGTTTAATTTCGAATACAAAACCTGTATTGCCAAAATAATTGCAAGTCGTTCCTCTAGAAATTCGAAGAAGTTTGAAACTTCGAACACCCAAAAAATAGTAATAAACTGAAACGTCCAAGAAGTATAATAATAAGTTCGTTAATAACTGTATCATGTCTTAAAGATGGCAGCAAAGATGTACCGCTGATTTTCCCGAAAAATTGCTCGCCGAAAATTCCCTCTCGACTCATTAATAGCCCATTGTACGAAATTCTATTTCTCCAGAATTTCTCACACGGGAGTTTTCCCTTTTCGACCAATCCCCAAGCTTCCTTCCATATTCCACGTTGTTTCCCCGATTTCGCGAATAGAACTCGTCGAGTAACATCGCAAGGCGCCAGAAGAAACCTGAAACTCTGATCGTGTTATGTCCTCGGAAATGTCGCGTAATTTATTTTCCATGCTCCTCCGAAGTTGTTTGTCACAGTCAATAGAGCTCGTTTCAGAACGCCCGATGAATTTCAAATCACGTGGAAGAAGAAATATTCGCGTGTTCGTTGTCCTATTAAATGGTTGGAAAACTCGGGAAAAATCCAGTTCATTGCCACGTGGAAGACACTCGTTTCCAATTCCCGTGGAAAGCGAAGTCCTGGGGTTCTATAAATGTAAACGTTAACGCTTGTCGGTCGTATATTTTTCATTAAAATCGAAGCCTACGAGTCCTAATTTAAATAAAATCGAAGTCACCGAGGCATATTTTTATTAAAATCGAAGGCTCCGAGTCATATTTTCATTAAAATCGAAGTCAGCGATTCATACTTTTATTAAAATCGAAGTCAGTGATTCATATTTTTATTAAAATCGAAGTCAGCGAATCATATTGTTATTAAAATCGAAGTCTACGAGACCTAATTTCAATAAAATCGAAGTCAGCGAGTCACATATTCAGTAAAATTGAAGTTATCGAGTCATATTTTTATTAAAATCGAAGTCAGCGAGTTATATTTTAATTAAAATCACGAGACGGATTCTCCCCTCGTCGGATTCGTCTTATCATCGTCAGACAGTCTCGAAAGGTATCGATATTCGAGATTACCGTGTTCCAATGAGGAAAGGGTTCGAAGAGTTGTGGTCTCGGTTCTTCATCCCCCGGTACTTCCGGTTAATTCTCCCTCACGACGTCCTCGAGACCACAATGGAGGATCGAGTCGTAGGAGACACTGTAATTGGTACTAGTATCGTCGGCGAGTCACGTACACGTCTCTTCCTAGTTTCTACTTTTATTCTGTACTTGTTCCACGACGACTGGTTCTTGGCGACTTCTTAAATATTTATTTATCTTTATTTATCTTCTTATTGTTCCTTCGAGTGGACTCCGCTCGCAGTTTTGACTCCGGTTGCCGTACATTGCTTTATTTACTATCACTATATTTATTTACCGCCGTTCGACGTCTTTCCGCGCTTACTTTATTTGTTTCTTCCTGGAAAATGGAAATTGTTGGTTCTTGGATCTCTTGACGTCTTGTTGTATCTTATTGGTCTTATTAATCTTATTCTATGAAATTTGGTTGAACGGATCTTAACGTTGAATATGAAATAATATTTCAGGTTGAAAAATGTGAAAAATATCCTCTTCAAAACTCTCCGAAGATTTTATTCTCTTCGTTCATTTATCAAAGGTTTATTTCACATTTCATATTTTATTGCAGGTTCATTGCTCGAAAAATAGTTCCTCGTGGCTCTTTGAAAATTTCATTTTCTTCGTTCGATTTTCATATATTTACATTTAATAGTTTTGGCACAAGTTACACCGACGGTAAAGGTCAAAGTTAATTCCAATATCGTTTTTATCTCCTTGGTAAATTTTAATAGCAGATTTGAATTCACCGGATATATGTCCAGGAATGAAACAAATGATTCATAATTGACGCGAAATGGGTGACCGTTGTAACCATAATATAGTACTCCAGTTAGAATAATTATGTATTGGTCGGAGGTAATTATTACGGTTCCCGTCTCAAAGTAAACGTATTCCAATTAACGCATTCGTACCATCCAAATGACGTTACACAGCGACACAAAATAATGTAATATTAGTGCTCCACATATAATCGTCAAACACGATTCAACTTTGATCATTAATTCATTATTTATTTACTCAATGTATGTATATAACATTAACAACCAGCATTAAATTACTTCGTTTCCGTTAAATTATACCAGTTCCAACTGAATACAGTAGACTCCCATACAGCGCGGTTAATACATTACGCCCTGTATGAATTCGCGTTATAGGAAATCGTGCTGCACGGGAATTTGTCTCGTATAACGCGCATAATCTAAAGTAACACGTTTGAAATCATTATTGCTATGCCAACTTTGATTTTCTATGTTTTATCAAATAGGACAGTATTTGAAAAATAAATGGCATATATACCATGAAGAAAACAATCTAATGCTCGACTGAAGCAGATTTCATTCTTGAATCTGGTAATTCAAGGGGTTTTATTATTTGCCGCGTTGTACGAAGAATCGCGTTATATGAAATGGTAGTCGCGATATCTTTGGCGCGTTATAGGAATTCGCGTTATATATATGAGTCTACTGTGCATGGCGTTGGGTTAACACGTTATTCGCGTGGTGGTAAAACAAATCGAAGGAATTGATCCTCTTCATAGAGATTCTCTCCTCTCCTCTCCTCTCCTCTCCCCTCCTCTCCTCTCCCCTCTCCAGTCTTCAGTGGGGTGTTATTCCGTGGAACCGCATCGGGCTCTTTACTCGCGGACAGAATAATTGACTTCCGACCCTTCGACCAATCATAGCCACTGATTGCGAGATTGTCCGACGATGTTCTTCCGAGTATTCCCCGGAAAATTGAAAGCATCCGCGTTCAAAGAACTGGAAACTTCGAATGGACTTCGCGCTAAATAAAGTACTCCGTTATGGAAACAACATGATTTATATTAGATATATGCAAAAGTTCAAAATCATTTTCTTCAGATTCCTAATAAAATTACTTTAAATTGAAATATTTGCTCGAGATTTTGTGTTTCTGTGTGACAAGATATTTAATAATTTGTTTAACGATAGCAAGTGATCCCAAACTTATGACCGGTAGTGTACCTAACAGTATTTGTAGCATCGGTATTTCGAGTGACGTAGTTCTTTTCCCAAAATTGTAAGTAATTTCACTGCAGAGTACTGAAAATTATCCCCAAAATGATCAACTTGATAAAATGTTCTTTCTTAATATTTCCTTTCCTTAAATTAATACTTTCTTTAAATTTTCTTTCTTAATACCGTAAACCAATACTCACAATATTCCCGAAATTAATTATAACATCAGTTATATGATAGAATATGAATATTCATGTACTCACTTATAATCGAATTTAATTACACCATCATCAACTCCTATCGTAGACTAGTAATAATTAACATTCATCGATCGCCTTCGATCAATGCGACTACACGATTTCGTTATCCGAACGCGATACGAATTTGTCGGAAAATCTAGTGAAAAACCGCATGAAATAAGTACCGGATATATCGGATCGCTGAAATACCGGTATAAGAGACGAAGATAAAAGGAACGTAAACCTATCCAGCGTGATGGTGTTGTATTAATCCAGTAGAACACGAGCCACGAAGAAGCAGGTTCCCTTTGCTCGAGAATTCATCCCCGTATCTCTAACTCTTTCTTTTTCCACGTGGAATCTCCCGGAATTCGTCGCGCCGTTTCGCAGAAGCGATTCGAAGAATGGATGCAAACGATATCCAGGAAATGAAATCCTGTAGCGCGAGAAAAGACGAGAGAACGCGAGAAACGCCTGAAACGCCTGAAAGAAGGCGGACACGCTTCGGGAAAAAGATGAACCCTTCCGACGAGTGTATCATCTTCGTTCTCTTGTTGTGCCAGCCGGCACCAGACGTTGGATGACGTCATTTTTCTGGGAATCCGTGTACAGTAAACTCCCCGTGCAACGCAAGTTCCAGCGCTATATAATCAAATCCGGGAATTCCCCGTTTAATTTAATCGAGCGTAGCATAGCTTGTTATCTCCAATTTCCTATAACGCGAATTCATACAACGCGCTAAAGATATTGCAACGAATATTGTATGTAACACGGTTCTCGCAGAACGCTATGTAATAAAATCCGGGGATTCCCCGTTAGTTAATTCTGATGCTTAACATTCGTCTCTCGGTCCAATCTTACAGATATCACACCACCGTTAATTCAATTATGCTGATTCCTTAATCAATCCACTCCGCCTTTAATTCAATTATGCTAATTCGTTAATCAAGAAATAATTATGCAGTATCCGTTTTATTACCTTCTCGAGAAGATCGTTCCAAAAGTTAACGTCTCGGAAAACTGCGAGATTTCGAGGGAGCCACCGGCGGAGAATCGAGACAGACATATTCGAAGGGAAGAAAAAGCGGCGAGTCTCCACGGAATTGGTTTAAATACCTCAAACCTTAAGGCGCACTCACGAAGGAGTTCGAATTGGATTATGGCGAATCCTGCAACATAATTCCTTTCTCTGATCGTTTTCACGTGAAACCTGCGCCTCGAAGTTTCGCGGTGGAAAGCTGGAAAGATTCGCTGCAAATGGAAACGAAAATTAGGTCGAAGAGGGCTGTACGAAATTAGCGCTCGTTACCTTTGCGGCTAAGCTCGCCGTTTGGAAACCCGCCGATAGCTTTTTTCTTCCTCCATGCTTTCCACCTTCTTCTTTCCCTGGGATATTTTTAAATGTCACTCCACGTAATCACCACGTGTTTTCGCACCCTGTTTAAACTATTTATTGTGCCACTAACACAGACTCAAGTTCCAAGATTTATTTACAGAAAATAATATACATCTAATTCGCATATTACGCAAGCATGCGATAATCAACAGTTTGTTGCGGCAACCCGAGTGGCGACTGAGAGGCGACATTAAGATGTTTTTCCAGTTACCATGTTGTTATTAAAAGTTTAATCGCCGACAACTAGAATCAACTTCAATGTCGCCTCTGAGTCTCCCTTCAGTTTATTGCGACAACCCGAACGGCGATTAAAATGATGACATTAAACTTGACTTCAGTTGTCGGTGACTTAAAATTCATTAACAACAAATAAGTGAAGTAAATCTCAATGTCGCCTCTCAGACGCCACTCGTATTACCGCAAGAAATTGAATTATGAGTGAGTGTCGCCTTTCGAAAAGAGTTAATAATAATTACTCTGTCGTTTGAAATTCATTTTTACGCTAATTTTTCTCCCGCGTCGCAACGCAGCGATGGAATCTAATCAAAGTACACATCGTAGATTTCGATGGAGACTCCCCTATAGTTTTATCCCGTCATATAGAAATTAATAACGCGATCCACGTGGGATTCCACTGGGTGGGTAATTATAATAATTAATGTTAATTAGAGAAACAGCATTGTGCAACTAACGAGAGAGGCGTATTCCGAAGAGATTTACGAATAGCCAGTAATATACGACTTATCCGGTCGGGTTTTACGAGCCGCCATAAAACGAAGATTACTTTGACATTCTAGGAGTGGCATGGCGGCCCAATAAATGGACCGCTTTTTTTTATTCCTGATTTTTGATTCCAAACGTTTTACGACTCGAGTATAACGAGTGATTATCCGAATGGCGAATAAGCGACATTGTCGTAGAGCACTTCTAGCGAATAGTTGTTCTAGCGGACAATTCGAACGGGGCATTAGCGATAATACTTTTCGGACCGTACTTTTCGGATCGGCGAGGTGGAGGGGAGGAGAGATGAAACATACTTTCACAGAAATCAGGGAAAATTCATTGCACGTTTTCCATTGTGAAGTCCGCGAAGTCCGTAGGGCCATCGAAAAAAGTTTTGTAATTCCCTCCGAAACCATTTGCCCGAAATATGACTTCCGGCTCTTTTTTTCTACGCCATATCGGTGAATCCGTCCTCCACCGATTGACGTATCGCGATTGACGTATCGCTTGACGCGTGTTTTTCGTTTTTCCGTTAAAGATTACGCGATATGCTATCTTTAACCCCCTTCCACCCATACTTTTTATTTCTTTTCGTTTCTTTATGATATACTTATTCTGAATTATTATATAGACATCTCATGTTTCAGCTTATCCTTTCATAATTTATGATCGACATACTTCACTTTTCTTTCTTTCTTTGTGACGTCATTGGTCCGTGAAAGTACCCATTTTTTACGTGGAAGAAAATGGGTTTACTAATATTTATTTAATTATATATTTTATTAACGTAATATTTAATTCAACTGATATTTGATTTAACGAAGTCGACAGAATACTTTTCTTACGAGAAAGTAAATTATTATCGTAGTAATTAAATTTCTTCTATTGTCGCCTATTAAAGACGAATATATATTGTTTAGTTATTAATTCAATTGCTAATATAGAATGAAATATACGAGATTGATACGACTCTTCTATCTTATAATATCAACGTACATCAAACTACAGATATACCCAAAGAAAAGTATCCCGTTGCATTTTATAGACAAAATATTTCATAATTTGCTTAACGATAGTAATTGATCCCAAATTTATAGCCGGTAGTGTATATTACATTTCCTCGGACGCAACCTTTCACGCGAGAGATTCTCTGGAATTAAATATTTCCAGTAATAATATATTCAAACCATAAAGGCAAAAGGCGATTTTCCACTTCACCTGGATTTCATTTACCACAGATTTCACTGGTTATTAAGATTCTATAGAATCGTGTTCCCACGGGTAACCTGGTAGATCGTTTTTTTCCTCTCGTTCCTTTTTTTTCAAAGTGTGTAAAACCGAAGCAGCCCTGACCCCATTTTCAATCCGCGAAATCTCGTTTCTACATCGCTTCCCTTCGAGCTGCTCGAATGATCGAGTACCAGTAAAGAATTCGGATTTATACAATGGAACAAACTTTTCCCCCTCCTTCATATCCCATCGAACTTCCTCCATTTTCTATTCTGAAAATAATTACGAACACGTTCCACGCGATTCTAGTCTTTCATTTTTGCTTTACCAGGAAACTCCACTGTAATACGGTTTCTTCGAATTTACTTTTTCTACAATTTTCATTATATTCGTGCATATAAAAATTTACGCAATGTGACCCGTACGAGATAAAGCGCTTAATAACCGTGAATGTAATAAATTTGAACAATAATAATAAATAATTTTCCTAGCTTTCTACTTGGATTTTAGTGATATAGATTATGTGACATCTATCATTTAATTTTAACGAATGGAACTGTTAATTAGTTACATAAATGATAGAATTAATTTAGTAGCTCATAATTGAACTGCTCAACTGCCAAATTATCGACTCCACTTTTAGCAATTTCTCGGCATTTCTCATTTTTTCGCATTTTCCAATTTGTCTAACTTTTCCGCTTTTCCATTTTTTTTCTTTTATTGGCAATCACAGGATTGCTGCTTAAATTTCATAATTGCCTGTTTTCGCCACTCGCTTTATCGCTCGTTTTCGCTTTATCTAAATAATACAATAAAAAGGTTTCTTCTTAGTGCTTACGTTATGAGATCAAATGATGAATTATGGGATCATACGTTGAAGGTAAATATTCAAATTGTGCGTTCCATACGTGACAACGTTAAGATAGGGTTTTTCCCGAAGTTTCTTTGGTCGACGGGTTCGTTTTCGATCATGTAATACTTCGTCGCCTCTCTTGATCAGGAAATCTCGTTTCCTCGGGAAATGGAGGTTGGAAGTGGCTGCGGAACGAGGCGAACCTGCGAGTGAGAACACGAAAATAAAGGAAAACCTTATCCGTTATCCGAACAAATTGGTTGTACTTTTGTTTATTTGCTTAGCATGATCCTTCGAACATTTCAACCCGTTCGATAAACATAACTCGATTAAAATTATAACATTATTCGATGAAAGTTCATCGGTTATCAATGAAATTTTAAAAGCACCAAATAAATATTCATAAGAAAAACATCCTTGAAACAAAATTCCATTGGAATAATATTTCCTGTACAAATCTTTTTTAATGTACACAATTAGATGTTGTTTCTATTTTTCTTTATTTCTTATGTTACATATTTTGTTTATTCATTTATTAGATTTCTTGTGTATTCCATTTATGCACAGTGTACACTAAACGACTAATACCCGTTAACAAAGTATAAATAAATAAATGAATATATTTCGAGGGGGGTTTCGTGTTTAAGGACGCGGAAATAAGGGAATAAAAATTCCTAAATAGGGTTGGAATTTCTCGTACTCAGCGTTTCCTCGAAATGATTTATTTACTCGGAAGTGCGAAGTGGAATTTACTTTCAAGCGGCATAACTCGGAAAATCGTGAAAATGTTATGCTTTGCAAACAATGAATACACAAAAAGTAATACATGATAAAGTCTAGGCTTTTTTAAATCGCGATATGTAAACATATTTTTAAAATCGTTTCATAATATGAGACTCGCGATTAACATTCTCAAGTTACACTCTACATTATCAATAAATATATGCAGTTGAAAAATATGAGAGACACGTGGAATATATTACAATATGCAAGCTCGCAGGACCTTCGTAAGGAAACCTTACGCCATGGAAATTCCAAGGACGAACCTCCTTTTTGTGATACGCTGAGTGGTGCATTATATTTTACAAAATGGATCCTGAAAAAATCATGAGACTCGAGGAATCAGGTTTCGCGAAACTTGGCCGATGAATGCGAAATTTTCAAGCGTGTCGCAAAAGTATCTGAAGGCATGATTGCTCGTTCGGAAAGTTTTACCCACGTAAGTTGGTACGCTCTCGCGAATAAAGGACCGAAAGAGAGAGCCAAGTAAAGAAGTTGAAAGTGTTTGAAAAGTACGAAGTCGTCCTCCGGCAGACCGAATGAAAACTGAAAGAAAACCGACACAGGGTTTCCACAGAAAAGATCACTGTTTTACTTTTCTTCGAATGGAATCCTTATCGAGTTCCGGAAGGAAACTTTTTAACGCTGCGGTTCAGGCGGATGTTTGAAGATTACGGGTGTAGGATTGATAATGGCGGGGCTTTTAAATTCTTTTTCGGGTCGTGTCGTTTAGATTTATATCGCTATCTGGGGATTTCGCGCGAGACTCATAAATAATTGTGAATATTACTCGTATCAGCACACTTAGAAGAACTTGTAAACGCGACTTAAATTTATGATTGATGGAGGACATTTTTAAGCATTCCTTGAATTATGAAACAATCTTCACGCATTATAATCTATCACTTGTTTCGACCCAAAATGGTCCTAGAATATGTTTATACATCATTTACCATCGATTTGGGTCGTTTAGAAGTGATTTTGGCGACTTTTCATTTTTGATAATTTTTGAAGGTATACCCCTTTACATTTTTTCAACTTGGTTTCGACCCATTTTTTACCAATAAAAATTTTTTAACCACTTCTTTCGACCCAAAATCGTCCTAGAATATGTTTATACATCATTTACCATCGATTTGGGTCATTTAGAATTGATTTTGGGGACTTTTAATTTTTGAGAATTTTTGAAGGTATACCCCTTTACATTTTTTCAACTTGGTTTCGACCCATTTTTTTCCAATAAAAATTTTTTAACCACTTCTTTCGACCCAAAATCGTCCTAGAATATGTTTTGGCATCATTTACCATCGATTTGGGTCGTTTAGAAGTGATTTTGGCGACTTTTCATTTTTGATAATTTTTGAAGGTATACCCCTTTACATTTTTTCGACTTGGGTTCGACCCATTTTTGACCAATAAAAATTTTTTAACCACTTCTTTCGACCAGAAATCGTCCTGGAATATGTTTATACATCATTTACCATCGATTTGTGTCGTTTAGAAGCGATTTTGGCGACTTTGTTTACATAACACGATTCTCGTAAAACGTGCTATATAATAAAATGCAGCAATTCCCCGCTAACGCGATTTCATACAACGTGTAACGTATTAACCGCGAGATACAACAGTCAACTGCATCGCGAAGTATCGTATAACACACATTTTGGTGCGACAGTGAACGTGTTAAGCATAATGGGTGAAACACTAGTCATACCGAGGAAGGAGTTAGTAGGATCAAGGGGGAAACAAGTGGGTAGATAGTGGCAGTCGAACTCCATAATCTTGGCATTGTTCATCCTGAATGATGTGCCGTCGCGTGACGCGTTTGTCCGATGACCTGGAATTCCATTATCGAATTCTGGGTATCCATAGCTACTCCTGGATACCAGCCGTTTACTCCTGAAATTTAGCCGTGCCTCTGGTTTCGTGGTTTGATACGCCTCGAATATTTCTGTCACCGGGATCAAATGCCTCTTTTCCCGACGACGGATCGACCTTCCGCTTCCACTGAATTAAATCATGATCCTTCTTCTTTCGAAGTACCTCATCGAGTCCTGATTTTTTTCAATCGACCGAATGGCTTCTCCCACGATGTCACTCCTTTAGGAGATTTTTCACCGATGCCGAGCAACGAAAAAGAATATTGACTTTAAATTGTCGTGAAAGGTTTCGAGGAGATAAAGGAATTAAGAAAGCATTAATCTGAGATTTGGGAAATGGAGTTTTGAGATCGTAGATGTTCTATTCAATTTGACTGACTGTGTTCAATGCTACGTGAAAGGTTTATTAGTTTATAGTCGAAATTGGCGACTTTGATTTTTTGATGATTTTTGATATATGGGTATATCCATTTTCCCATTTTTGCGAATTTGAATAGACATGTTTTTGACCAAAAATGGCTCTAGATGCTTAAGCACTAAGGATTTCCCACAAATAAAAATAATGAAATCTATAGAGATAAGGTTAAGTTAAAGTTAAAAATTTCAAAGTGACCCAAATACCTGTTGTACTTTGAAATTGCGCTAGTTTCCTTAGAGATTCGAAGCCAGGGATTAGTTTCCTCCGAGAGAGCTAATTAACTAGATACCTAACCAGATAATCACCGTTAATTTATTTCCCAGCGAAAATTCAACAGTTTTCCCGGCAGATTAAAGGGCACCTATTTATCCTTCTATCTTTTAATTCCACCTCCACGGTCGAACTTTGTCTTTCGATTTCCCTAATTACAAATCAGGCGAAAATAAAAATCCCGTTGCGAAAGCCTCTTTGAAAGGGCCGTACTTTAGTTTCGCGCGAAAGCCCCCTTTAAAGTTCTCTTTTTTGTTGCGGAAAAAAGCTTAGTGACGAGGTTTACTCCGAAGAATCAAAGAACGAATCTTCCTATTCGCCTACTTGAACTCGGTGCTTCTCGACGTTCTAATTGGCTCGACTCGACTTCCAATTACGGGCCACCGTTTATTCCCGAAAGACCAATCTCGACCGGCGACTCCTCTCCGTTCGAACCACGTTTTAATATGGATATTTTGACCTTAAACAATCTATAATTACCAGCATCTAATTAGCATAATAACACGGGAACTGCTCCAATCAATTAGCCTCCTTTAATCGTCAAGTGTAAGACACTTTTGCCAACTTTTAAGCTGGTTAAGCACTTCCATAATAGACGGGTTAATATTCATTTCTCGATCTTGTATTTCCTGAATATTCGAGGATAATTGATGTTACAAATATTGGGAATCTTAGATCCACTGCAATTTCGAGTCTTGTATTTATTTTGTCTATAAACGATATTACTGTATTTATTAAATTGACAATAACAAAAACGTGCAGTGAATTATTAAAACAGTTAATTAGCTACCAATAAGTATTCATAAATAATCGTGTAAATTAAAGAACCAGATTGGAATAAACATTTTCTATCGGCTTTCAGTCTATCGCAAGTAGTATATTCCATCGATAGTCAGACATTCCGGCGTTCACTTAAAATTAAACTTGCATTCCACGATATTCGGTTAATATTTCATAATTACGTATAATTTCAATATGAGATGTTAATTCAATTTAAAAATAGCAACTATTCAGCGGCATAAAGGAATTTCAGTGACCTTTAACCTTCACATTACGTCCATTTTCAAATTATGAAATTAAATGTCTACAATGTTCATCGCTAGAATTATCTTCCACTCGTATTATTAAGCCACGTTGGTAATCATGAATTACCTTCCATGTCGGTTAAATGTAATCCACTCCGATTAATATAATACGTTGCTTCGAGAACTGCAAATTAAACTAGCACGGATACCACAATCGGGTAGAAAAATGACGGGGAAAAGTCCGAGCGATTGTGTTTATAAATATTTCAGTTGGTCAGGTTTAGGAAGGGATAATAATGGGATATATAATGTCTGGTTTTAAGTAAAGAGTAAGGAGTAAGGAGGAGTCCTTTTTCTTTCTCTCAAGAAAAGGAGCGTTCAGGGTACTCAAGATTCAGGGGGTTCCCCGAGGGTCTCGTAACGCTGACGTCGCTGGAAACCAATGTTGCCTGGTGTAGTGCGAGAGGTCAGGGACTAGCGAAAGAAATGTCGTGGTTACCCGACCGGCGTACCAACCTACACTTTTTCCAGCAAACCTAACGCGACTTTTATTCCTCCCACGGTGGCCAACACCGAAATCGAATTACCTTCGCACCTCGCAAACTACCCTTCTCAACTCGAAATGACCCTCGCTTGGATCTCAAATCAGATCTCGTATCGAACACGATTATATCGTGGTTTTCCTGCTGCTAAAAGTCCATTGGTTTGATTTGGAATACCATTGCGAGAACTTCTGAGATCATATTTGATTTGTTTATATTATATATTATGTAATACCATTAGATGTGTCTTTAGATTACATATTATGATATGTTATACCA
The DNA here is from genome assembly GCA_910591585.2 of Nysson spinosus. Taxonomy (NCBI): domain Eukaryota; kingdom Metazoa; phylum Arthropoda; class Insecta; order Hymenoptera; family Crabronidae; genus Nysson; species Nysson spinosus. The sequence goes on from OU342830.1 coordinate 16,862,147, forward strand.
TTTTTGCGATTCTGGATCCACCCATTTTTGACCGGAAAAAATTTTTAAACCACTTCCTTCGACCAGAAATCATCCTAGAATATGTTTATACATCATATACCATCGATTTGGGCCATTTAGAATTGATTTTGGCGACTTTGAAATTTTGACGATTTTTGAAGGTATACCCCTTTACATTTTTTCGACTTGGGTTCGACCCATTTTTGACCAATAACAATTTTTTAACCACTTCTTTCGACCAGAAATCGTCCTAGAATATGTTTATACATCACCCACCATCGATTTGGGTCGTTTAGAATTGATTTTGGCGACTTTTAATTTTTGAGAATTTTTGAAGGTACACCCCTTTACATTTTTTCGACTTGGGTTCGACCCATTTTGGACCAATAAAAATTTTTTAACCGCTTCTTTCGACCGTAAATCGTCCTAGAATATGTTTATACATCATTTACCATCGATTTGGGTCATTTAGAATTGGTTTTGGCGACTTTTCATTTTTGACAATTTTTGAAGGTATACCCCTTCACATTTTTGTGATTTTGGGTCGACCAATTTTTTGACCGAAACAAATTTTTACCCTATTTGTTTCGACCTAAAATGGTCCTAGAACATGTTTAGGCATCATATACCATCGATTTGGGCCATCTAAGACCGAAATTAATGACTTTGAATTTTTGCCAATTTGAGTCGACCTACTTTCTAACGGGAGAAAATTTATATTCCACTTGTTTCAACCCAAAGTGGTCCTAGAACATGTTTAGAGGTAATCCACCATCAAAGTTATATGATTCATGATTCCAATTTTTCGATTATATTATAGTAAAACTGGTATTATGAATCACAGTGGTATAATTCAGTTATTGGGATTCCAGTAGCGTAACCCGATACTGGTCAGACATCTTCCGCGCTTCGCATTCTCAACGAGAAACGAAATCGACGATTCGAATTTGTTTCTTAGTTTCTTTCATCGCACGAATATCAGATAACTCCTCGATGTAATACTTTCAATTATTACACCAATTTATTGATTTATTACACAATATTACGTGTAGTACTCCGATAATAAACCCTGATGCACAACAAAGTGCACCGCATCCATTTCCAAGGAGCCAAAGCTGATTAATTATAATAAATAACATCCTATTAAATCATAAACAATACTATTATTCCATTAAAAAATAACACAGTAATATTATGAATTCATCGCTGTGAGATAACAACCGTCGGTATCGTTCAACAAAATTGCTTGCACAGTTAAATACAAACACCAAAACAATGGCGCCAGCACCACAATCTTACAACATTGGGGAGCTTTAACGAAACAATGGAACAGTTTCCGTAAGTTTGAAGGGGTTCAAGGTTTATTCAATAAGACAAAATGTATGTGGAACGAGACTATAGTTGAATGGGAGAGGATACAATACTCGGGGAATAATAAGAGAAATGCAGAAGATTTTCCTCGAAAGAGGTATAGACGGCAGGTGGGAGGAAGGGGGGTGGAAATGAAAAGTCTAATAAGCCGTGGCCACGGCAGTCTGCTGCCGATCGTTTCTTCTTTAGAGGACAACAAAAGGACCTCCTTTTCCGTCTTCCTCCTCGTTTTTCTTCGCATTCGATTCTTCCGTCTTATTCCACTCCCTTCACCCGCCACGATTTTCCTGCCATTTTCATTTTCCATGTTTATTCCGGGCATACAATGCCTTTGTTCGTTATGTGGAAAATGTGGGAAATGTAGACTCGATATTGATTCTAATGGAACTAATGGAATCAGGAATGGAAACATGTTGATTTAGAATTATTTCTTGCGGTAGAAAGGAATGAGATGGAACTTCGAAGAAATCCGATTTCCCGATATTTCATTATCCCTTTTTTATACTTATTTTTAAGGAACTGCAACAATATAGTATACAGGGTGTCCCACGTTATTCTGTACAAACGATAATTTCACACGCGGTTTACTTATTCGATATCAGTTTTGCACACCAAATAAACTTTTTGCGAATCATATTCACCCTTTCACAAATCAAGCTTTTCTACAAATTTATTTTCTTAAGCTATTGTAACAAAAATCAGTATTGCAAAAGGCTGAATTTGACCCGCAAAGTGGCTAATTTCGAGTGCAAGATTCCTGGCAAAATGAATATAATCTAACAATTGATCTGACTTTACTTCTATTTGAGTGAAATGACTTCATGTCGATCTGGTTTTTTACCATTTTTATTCTATAAATATTGATATTAGAACTATTCTCCTAATATCAATTTCAATCACGGAATGACGACATATTACGTATCACGAGAAAATTGTTCAGTAAAGCAATCAAGGTCGCCAACTCGTTCCAGAAACATTTTAATGACACCTCGTTTTAGCATTGTGTTATGTTTTACTTCTATTAAGTTCTCCGCTTAGTAAAACGAAAGTAATGACCAACGAGATTTTCTTTCAACGAGATGAACACTGTGCCAAGGAAAACTCCGACGGCCTTAAGAGGAAGAACATCAAAGCCCAGCAATAAAAATAATTAGAAGTGCCTTCCAACGAAAGCGCTACCGGAGATTTTTCCTTCGGAACTTTACGAAAAAGACGATAACGATTCTTTGCAGAAAGTTATAATTGCAATTTGTATAACATCTCGTTAATATAATTACACTAATTATTATTACTTACAATATTTAATAAACCGTTCGATTTTATAACGTTCCAATTAATTAATCTATGATGATTTCATTTATTTTAAGGACTTATATGTAGATACACAAACATAACTGAATACATTTTCGATAGTTCTACCGTTAAACGTTACAATTTAAGCAAAACCAACGAAGGTATTCGTTTATTTAACCCTTTTCAACGCGAAATATAAGTAATACGTATTAAAACCACATAGTTGGTTATAAAAAATGAAAGCACCCTGAAGACACGCGAGGAAACGTCGTCAAAGTCGAGACGATCCGAAGCACCGACTTATTAGGTTATGCAGGGTGTCATAACCTCAACATTGTTCTTCATTGTTCTTCGGTGTGGTTGATTGTACTTCATTGTTTTAACATCTGACTCCTTTTGTGCAGCCTCGGATCTGGATTGCATAAGAGCCCTGTTCAATGAGAAAGAGAAGGAATTGTCTTTGGCGGTGGCGAAGGTCGAGGAGCTGACACGACAACTGGAAGAGTTACGGGGTCGTCAGAATGCCGGTGGAAACGGCGCCGGAAGTGGGGGCGTCGGCGGCATCGGTTCCGGTGGCGTCGGATCCGCTGCCGGTGGACACTTGTCGACGCCCGCGAGTGCCGAACTCGAGAAGCTTAGAAGAGAGCTTATGGTGAGTCCTCAACGCATTCTCTTCCCTCTTCTTTTCTTTTCTTCTTTTCTTTTCTTCTTTTTCTTCCTTCTTCTTTCTTCTTCTTTCTTCTTCTTTCTTCTACCTTCATCCTTCCTTAATCCTTTTCAATGGATAAGGAGTGCATTACCTTCGTAATACTCGCACGATGAAAGCGGAAACTCGCTTTTGATCCTCCGAATTATAGGATGTAATCTGATCGGATTTTATCGCCGGATTCTACGGATGACGCGTTAAAGGGTTCAATGGGTTCCGTCGAGTTTCATTCGCGCTTTGTATTTTTTATTCCTTCGTCGTTTCCCCCGTGGAAGTAGAATAGTACGTAAACGTACAATGGAATAGAATGAAAATTACAAATGTTTCATTGAAGTTTCTGGTACTTTTTTAATTTAATACGAAGCTTCGGTGGCAACAAATTGTACAACAAATCGTACAACCTAAAAACTGAACAATCACGATTAAAGCAGACCCGAAAACTACAGCCGATGGCATAGAACTCATGGAATTCATCCTTTCGACTCTCCCCTTTTACGTTACGTTTATTAAAAAAGTTTCGCGAATAATATAACACGCGGAAGTCAATTAAAAATTGTGTACACGTCAAGGTACCAAGGTTCTGGATAAAAATGTTTGAAATAAAATGCCGCGCTTATTAACCAGCGAAACGTGGTACACGTTTCTCGCGTATTTTTCGTAGATTTCAATGAATATCAAAGTATCGCGGTAGATAACGATATCGAGGAGGAAAGTGGACCTCCTCGAGCATGTTCCGAGAGTATTCGAACGAATTGAATTTCTCGTGGGAAACCGTATAAATTCGATTTCCTTTGCACGTCCGCAGTATCGTAACAAGATGAACGAGCAGCAGAACCAGGTGGTGTCCCAGCAGAGATTGGCATTGGCGCAGAGACAAGCGGAAATGGCGTCGATCGACGCGAGGATAGCGCAACTTCAGGGTCGTCTTCAACGCAAGCGAGCTTTGAACCAACGTCTCAGCCAACAACTCGGATCGTCAACACGAACCAATACCAACACTGGTTTCACTGATTCCAAACTCGATTTCAATGCTGGTGGAAAATCTCGACCCGCCGGAAATATCGCCGCCATCGAACCCTACTCCCATATTCCGAACGACAACGACTTCAATCTCAATAAAAACGATCCGAAGTATCAGACGTTACCGTACAACACGAAGTTCACGGTGAACTTCAAAACCGCCGAAGATGACGTCAACAAGAACAAGATCCAACATTCGGCCAGTGCATCCCAGTTGGGCCAAAGAGCAGCTTTTCAACAGTTTGGCCATCAGATCGCTCATAGTCAGTCGCAATCGCATATTCAAGGTTGGTACTCCTTTCGGTGGCAGGTAATAAAAACCGCACGAGCTTTTTCGCCAATACACTACCATTTATCAAATTCGAAAAGACAATTATAACGATCGATTAAACGTTCGAATGCTTTTATCGAATTCAATTTTTTTACATTATTTTGTAATGTTTTTTTATTATTACTTTAACATGCGAAACGCGGGAATATTTGCAGGTCAGTCTCAGTTACTGGGAACCAATCAGCAGCAACATAATCAAAATATCGTTGGCCAGTCCGTGAACCTTCAACAAAGCTGCAACAACAATGGCAGTATCGGCACTAACAACAACAATAACAATAACACGAACAGTACGAATAACAATTTAATCGGATCACCGCATAACTTCAGCCCCGATGGTTTATCGCAGAATCTCCGAATTCATCATCAACAACAATCGCAAACACAACAGCACGGAAATATTCAACAGAAGCAACACATCCCGGGTTCCTCGAATTCGAATCTTGGAACGACAGCGACAATCACTCAAACTCAAAATCATCGAAACCTTCAAACCCATCAAAAACCAGTTTCCAGCGTTGCGCCAAGCTTCTCCGTGAAATCGCAAATCTATCAAACTTCCTCGACGAAGATCCATCCTGTGATGCCGCAAACCTTGAGTCTGATTGGTCGAGGACACTCGAACTCTCAAAACTACGGTGGTTTGGGTACCACGAACAGCAATCAGCAACAACAGACGAATCAAACCGTTCAAAATAACCCTAACTCCAATCAGGACCAAACTTACAGTTCGAGACATAATTATGGACACCCTAATCAAACCAACGTCCACGTTCCTTCGTCCAATGCGTATCAAACTCAAACCTCTCCGAATCTTATCTCCAACGTTCACGCTTCGAGCGCAATGAATTTCGGGAACTCGGTCCAAAGGTACGCGCAAGGACAACCCCTTTCGAGTTCCAGTTCCTGTAGTGATCAGAACGATAAAGTGAAGTTCGACATCGGCAAAAACCAGGAGAAGTTTGATCACGGGTTGTCAACGAAGCACGAACAACAACAACAACAACAACAACAAACCAGATACGATCCTAATTCGGTGTTCAAGTACGATCCTCATCAAATGAAGTACGAGCAACACGGGAAGTACGAGCAGACCAATCAGCAGTCGAAGGTTTACGAGCAGTCTAACAAACACGATCAGCCTGGGAATCAAACGAACAAATATGATAGTAACATAAAACACGAGCAGGGAAAATACGAAGGACAAACGAAACAGGAACACCACACGAAATTTGACCCCAATCAAAATTCCCAGCAATATGGTAAACACGATCCGCACGAGGTGAGGCCATCCTTGAAGTACGACCACGTGACGGCGGGTTTCAAGCATGATCCTTCGGCCAAGTACGAGGGAAGCAATCAGCAATTCAAGCAGGAACAAGGAAAGTACGAGAGCAATCAGAATAAATTTGACCAGCCGACGAGCAAGTACGAGCAAACTTCGACCACCGCTAAACACGATCATAATGGGAAGTTCGAAATGCCGAGCAAAACGTCCGACAAGACTTTCGAGTTTGAGAGACTGAAGAACGACATGGACAGAAAGAATGTCAACGAAGCAAGAACCGAAGACAAAACGAAACCAGCTTTGCCGCCGAAACCAAGCAAACCAAATCCTCCACCGAGATTGACACATCATGAGAAGATTGAAAGCTCCTCCGACGCCATTACCGATAACAAGAATATCGGCATCAATTCGAGGTGCGTACGCATTTTACTTTCGCTCAATATTTAGATTATTTACAATATTTATAATATTTATAGTATTTATAGTAAATGAAACTTAACATATATTTATGTACTTTTTACACTCTAGTGGAAACTACGCGTTTTTTAACCCTTCGCAATCGAAAAGCGACCCTCAATCGCTGGCTAACTGACGACGAAGCAGTGCCTCTATTGCTATAATAAAATGCGCGACGATTAAGAGTCGCCTTTCGAGTACAAAAGGGTTAATATATCGTTTGCCACCTTTCGTTCTATAATTCTCTGATTTATGGGTCATATAAAATATTTCCAAATATGGCAATGTAACAGCATGAAATATTAGTAATAATAATAGATAATTGGAAAGATTAGTAACAGACATGTTGGCAGACGAATGCTATTGTTGATTGTTGAGAAATTAGGGGATGAACAATATGAGAGAAGAAAAATGTAGGAAAATCGATCGATGAACTCTCATAGCTTTCGGGCACAGAATAGCAAAAGGATTACTGGGTTAATTATAAATGTTAATTAGTACGCGATCGATTTGGCCAGTGAATCGAAACCTCCCTCGAGTGATAGACACCGAAATAGAATGAGGAGTGGACCGAAGAGACAACAGTTTAGTGCCCGCGGCTTCTTCGATTGATACACAACCGAGATCCAAATCTGTTTTCCTTTTTCTTCTCGCTTCAATTCTATCGCTACTTGTCGCTCGTCCATGAACAGAATCTCGTTGTAAGCTTCAAAAGTTCGATTATTCGTCATCCGAAATCTGTTTCACCATTATAATTGAACATCAGTTTTGTCTACTGATACCTTAAATGAAAGTTTTCTTCAATTTTTTGTGCAATTTGTTTACCTAAATTGTTGTGAGATATTTTGATGTTCGAGTTCAGATGTAACTTTAATAACAATGTTATTACAGAATTATTTTATATATTCGGATTTTGTGTTTCGGAAAGAAATGAATATTTTTTTAAGAACAATTACCAAAAGTACTGAATAATTGGTATAATTTTAGAACGGAGAAGGAAGAAGACGCGCCGCCTGTTCCCACGTCGGAACCCCCGGAGTCTCCCACGGAAACGCAATTCGGTAATCACCAGATCATCAAAGCGCGACCTTTGACCCTGAAGAAACCACCGATCTCCGAACAGCCGATCTTGAGATACGCGAAGTCGAATGTTCACGTATCGATAAACCGTCGAATTGCGATGCCCCCGGCTTTCCTCTTTCCAGAAACTGAAATCCCGGCGGATCTAATGCAAACCGAGCAACAACAGCAACAAACGCAACAACCTCAGCAACAGAATCAACAGCCGCAACAGCAGCCACAATTGATCGACACAACGGACAGCACTTGCAAGAAAAGCAGTGGCATAATCGGCGAAGAGGTAATAGGAAACGAAAAACTGGAGGAAGCCGACATCATCGACGCGTTGAACGTGATTAATATCGAGGATAAAACCAAGATAAAAACCGACACGGAGAGAAGAGTGGAACTGGATGTGGAGGGTAAAAACAACGAAGTTATGAGGAGGAAAAAAGGAAATCTAAAGTCTAGCACTGGAAAGGCGAACCTGTCGAGGAGAGTGTCATTCGATCCATTGGCGCTTCTTCTGGATGCCAGTCTCGAAGGCGAACTTGAATTGGTAAAGAAAACCGCGAAAGAAGTAGCGAATCCTAGCTCCGCGAATGACGAGGGCATCACCGCGCTTCATAACGCCATTTGTGCCGGACACCTCGAGATCGTTAAGTTCCTCGTCGAATTTGGCTGCGACGTTAATGCTCAGGACAGTGATGGATGGTAAGAATAATAACGTAATCCTACATTCTAAAAATCTACCAGGTCGGCAACCTATCTGCACCGAAGTGCCACGTGACCAACATTATACTTATCGACCACTGCGCCTACCATTGTGATCAAACTCAAACTATCTTAAGAAAGATACATTTCACTTGTAATAATACGTAACATGATAAACTACGATTGCAAGAACAACCTGTTGGCACGCGTGCCATGGGTTGCCGATCAATGTCCTAGATAGTATCTTCGCCATACTATCTTGGAATCGCATGTTATCAATTAAATGAAAATAGGCGTGGAACGCTAAAAATGATTTCTATCATTGTTCAGGACTCCATTGCACTGCGCGGCCAGTTGTAACAATTTATCCATGGTACGATTCTTGGTTGAACACGGAGCTTGTATCTTCGCTACCACTCTTTCGGATCACGAGACGGCGGCGGAGAAGTGTGAAGAGGACGAAGAAGGTTTCGACGGATGTTCCGAGTACTTGTACAGTAAGTATATCTAATCATATCCCTGTAATACACCAATTCTAGTAAATTCTAATCAAGCTTGGATATCTTGAATATATAATAAAAATGCTTAGAGTAATAAGCATCCCTCCCTAAGAATGTAAAAATCATTTGAACGTAGGTATATTATATGAAAGTAGTAACGAACTTATTACTCAAGTGCACCGAAAAAGGTGACAATCGTTGCGCGTACTTGTATAATTATTATTACAATGAAAATATAAAATGAAATGAAAGATACGAATCAGCGAGTATCTGACTTCAGAATTACATAGAGTTGTGAAGGGTTAATGTTAATAAATAAGTGAATAGCATTTACGCTTGTTGGTAGTATCGCTTTACCTGAATACATTTCGGTGAATGGATATTTCTAAATGGATATAAACTCGTTTAATTATTAATTTCAAATTGTATCAAAACTAAGAAATTTTCTTTTTGTCCCAGGTGTCCAGGAGAAACTCGGTATTATGAACAATGGCCAAGTATACGCCGTTTTCGATTACGAAGCACAACACAGCGATGAACTTACTTTGAAGAATGGCGACTCTCTGGTTGTGCTTCGAAAAGGAGACGATAACGAAAGAGAATGGTGGTGGAGTAAACTCGGCCATAAAGAGGGCTACGTACCACGAAATTTACTTGGCGTAAGTTCCCGAATTAAGCGAATTAATAACTAAAATCATGGAAGAATTACTGAGTAATAAAAACCTTGCAATTTTCAAAACGAATTTAATTCGTTGAACGCCATGGCGATCTCCGGTGACCACAGATGCCAATATTACTAAAACTCGAATCAAATATGGAACATTTAACGAATATTAGCGATATATTTGATTCGAGTTTCAGTAATTGGCATCTATGTTCACCGGTGACACCAGCGACATTCAACGTGTTAAAGAAGTACAACTAATACAGTTTATTATCGGCATAATTTCGCAACCAGATACAGATGCATCAAACTCCATGTAATTGCTTTGTCGGAGTAATTCAAATATATCTATCGATGTAAAATAGATGAAAACTTTGTCGCCTATGTTATGTATGCTCGAATATGAGTGGCTCATTAAAAAAATGTTGTTCCAGTTATATCCAAGAGTGCAGCCAACAAAAACGGACTGAAAGATGGGCGGGGCTTGGCCGGTAAACTCGTAATATCAGATAATTCATTACCACAGTATTCGATTCGCAGCTTTATCTCGTTAAGTATCATAGTGCATCGTCACATTACCAATGTTATCTTATTTAATCGCGTCCCATTGTCATCCGAGCGGAGCGTATAAAAACAAATTCTATATTGTTTTTTATATTTTATAAGTAAAGAATATCGCAATGGTAGAAGAGGGGCCTCGAATGTTAGGTCACCGGAAGTTATTCGCGTTAAGAAACATAAGAATTAACTCGAATAAACGAATTTCCATTTTTTTTATTAATAAAAAAGGCTGAAATTCCTCGAAGACCTATTGGCCACGAAATATAAGAAATGATATAGGACACAATTCTTAATGTGTATATTTTTAAAGTACAATTTAATGTATAAAATTAACGGTCTTATATTAATTTTGAAGTTGTCGCATTAAATGGAGTAGTAACATCGTTAATTGTAATTAGGTAAACACAGCACAGTCCAATTACTTTGAACTTTTACCTCTTTGATTGTTTTTTAATTAACGATTGGATGCGTGTCACCGTATTTGCGTTCTGCGACAGAATCTTTCGACGAGAAAAACTTTGTACTCTTCGACGAAGGAGTAAGAAACTGCGTTGGAAAATTGTTTTATTGTTTTATTGTTTCTCGCTGTATAGAATTTCTACGCACTGTTTGATCGAATGACTACGCACATAATTGCGGAATTATCGTTTCGTGTTTTGCATCGTTTTTGCAACGATTGTTAGTTCCTTTTGCGAAGCACAGTACAAAGCGAAAATTTCAGTTTCTCACTCTCTTCGACGATATTACGCTAAGTCGATAATGTATCTCCACATTCTTAATCACGCCATTTTGAAATCAACGTTACTGCCAGAAGGTCGCTCGATAAATATATTCTTGGTTTAACAATCGGATTCATCGTGATTCAAATAATTATGATCAATATTTAATATTTGTGATCATTACTCGATTAATCAATATTCAATATACAATTGAAATGAAAATATGACGACGAATCCGCGATCGATAAACCGACGAAGCTAACATTTTCTGAAGATATCTTACGACGCTACAAAAAACTTGTTTGCAGGATATATCGATATTTTTTCCTCTTTGATTGCATTTTTTAATCAACGATTGGATACGAATCACCGTAGTTTGAAGATTTTCTCAAATTTTTAGAATATTAAATCTTTACCTTAATGATCGACGTCAATCAAATCGCTATCCGCTTCTATAAAATGTATCAGACTTCCATGAAATCTGGTCGATTCACTTTCTCTTGGAACTATGGAATGTAGGACACTTCGAGTGACCGTACTTTTACGCAAACGTTCTCGAAACAAGTTTGTATTTTCTATGTGTACTTACTACTTTGATTTGTCTCACCTAAATGCCACTATTTAGATGAAGTCAGATTATCACTGCGAAACTCGTAACACGTATCTTCGTTGCGTGAAATTTTCGAAATCCGACCAACGAGCAATCGGATTTTGAAAATCTTCCTACGAGAGTCTAACGTAATTGTAATTCTTGCCAATAACGCACTTTAAAGAGGTCTAATGAAGAGCGAAGATTTGGTCGCGAGAGTCGCGCGCAAACGGAAAGAGTTCTTCGAAAGCGGTGCATTCGATAATCGAACGATTCGACTTTCGATTGGAACCCGCCAAAAATTCGAAAATCTCTAACGATCGAGCGTGTAACGAATGGAATAGTCTTGTATATGATAACTATTACGTAGAGGAGAATTAAAAAATGTCCCGTTTGTAAAGTTTCCGAGGGCATTGTTTCGCCATTACGAATGTACAGAACGCGTAATGGTAAAACGAGCATCCCCGAAACTTGACAACGTTTTATCCATGAATGAAGTATGTGCCTTTCCAGAAGTAATAATGGATATATTATGTAAGAATGCATGATATATTATGTATGAATGCATGATATATTATGACGAATAAATTGTTTTTAATAAAAAAAAAACATTACATATTCTTGACGTAAACAGAAGCGTCGCGAAGACAATATCAAGTAAGTATCGTCAGATCTTATTCTCTAATAATATAAAACTATCTAACGAACAGCGCACGGATAAAAGATCAAAATATATGTCGCATAAAAACTTAATTGTAGATATCAGTGACAAAGAAAATAAAAAAATAATATCGCCGAGTAACAATACACTCGTTTAATACTATATGCATGGCTTAAAAGTATCAAGGAGTATCCTTGTATTTGTTAAATACTGTTTCTACGAATATCAACAGAAACGTTACAGTAAACATAAAATATAATACTTATAATACTTGTAATACTAAAAATTTGATTTGATTTCGAAGTAGTCATGGACATAATACATAAAAGGACACAATACGTTACGACGAAATTGCTTTTAATAAAATCAATTACAGATCGATCTTTCTCATAAATAGTTACAGATCGGAAATTATACCAAGGAGACAGTATCGTCAGATATTTTGTTTTTTGTCGATTTTTATACGAAAATATAAGGCACGAAATGGCATATTAAAAACATTACATCAATACCTTAAAACTAGGAAGGCAAATTCACGATTGAAATATAAATAACTAAACGATCTACGTCTACATGAATTGCGTCGAAAAATTGTTACTTTCGCACTCGGAAACCGGAGGACGTCATTGCGCTTTTTAAGCGTGATTCCATACTGATATAAAGTCACTGGGACTGATAAGTAGTATCAAATTTTATACTGTCAATTCTGTCAAACGAGATACGCACATTTTTGTAGCATTTCTATTATAAAAAGTACACGAGTATTACCGATACACCCAAAGTGTTAATGAAAGCTCGTAAAAAAAAGCATTCTAGCGAAACAATTTAGTAAGTCTTTCCCCCAAACTGTTACAAAGATCTTCACCATATCAAGTATTTCTAAAAAGTAGTCTCCTGACTCTAAGCTCGGGTATCAAAATTAAAAATTATGTATATATATTAAAAATATATAGATATCTCTTAATACCGTTATTCGAATAGATAATACATATGGCAATTGATATCAGGGATATAAAAAGCAATTGTAAGATTAGGTGTCGTTAGACGTTGCTTCCTTTAACAGCGTTAAACAAACTTTTGCATCCTCGCAACCAGAAACGAAAGCTTCAAATCTGAAATATAATTAACCATGTGGCTGTAATTAATAAATGGGATACCAATATGCACAATCATACTTACAAAAATTGAAATCGATAGGGAACAAATAATTTGTTTCAATATACCTCTTAGTATATGCATCTATCATGGATCTCGAAAAGTTCCCTTTCTTCAGTGATTGAGAACAAAATTGCGTCAAAATTTTAAAACATTTTCTTGTCACGTTATGAAGACCTTGATTCTCCCATTCTGGCAACTCCTTGGTAATACTCCACGCTGAACAAACATATTGCATCAATGATGTCCAATGTTGCGAATCTAGAAGCCTTTTTCCCTGGTCGATAACAGATTTCTAAACAAAATATTAATAGAGATTTATGATATTATGAACGTATTGCGTCGGCCACAAAGTTCGTGCGGTTTGCATCGGTTTTTTGTTGTTGGTAAATCAGGGATTTTTATTAACACGGGATTAAGAACCTGTCCAGAATACAGGCAAATATTAGAAGTCAAAACGGAGAACATATTACTGAATAAAACATTGAAAAAATATACAAAATTGAATAAAAGTCGCTTCGTATTTACATGTTTAAAACCGCACGAATTTTTTGGGGAACCTAATAATATTCGCGTATGTACCATGACAATGAAAATATTAGGGGTACTGGAAAGTAATCAATTACTTTTCACATACTTTAAGAAACTCCATTTATTTTTTCATATTAACCATTATTCTATATGATAATCTCCATCGTTATCTATGATCCTTGAGCGACAATCCTCCAAAGCCACAATTCCCATTTCGAAAAAGTCAAATTCCCAGATTTTGATGCGAAAAATTCTCCTGTCCCGAATTGATTACTTCCCGATATCCCTAATATTTTAAATAGCGATAAGAAATTAACGAACCTGAAATGCGTCCAAATGAATATATGCTCGACTATATGCCGAATCGTCCAAATTTGAAGAGACCAAACAAGCATAAATATTCTGCCTCAAATTACTCAGCCTATCTATTAATGGTTGAATATCTGCGATTGGCATCTTCTTTAAGAGTATATTACGAAGTTTTTCTCCTTCGCGAAGCGAACCATCTTCCTGCATGGACACCAGGTCCATGATCATATGCACCAACTGTTCATGGCTCAAACCATGCAATCCATTTACTAAATCACCACTGAACGGTTTCTGTACAGCATTCGCAGCTGTTGAGTTCAGAGACTTCTTCTTTTTTTCCGGAGTAGTGAACTGAGATTCATTAGGGTCGCCCAATACAAGTCTTTTTCTTGGAGTACTTCTTAGTACCATGCTAGTTTTAGTGGGACTTTTTACTGGAGTACGATCTCTAGAACTTAGACTGTAAGAAATGAGATCTCTGTGATTATGTATAATAAAACATTTCTTACAACAAAGCATAACGGATTCTACGCGAGTTTATCAACCTCAACAAGTATGACCAGAAATAGCAAAAAGTATACATATGCAATTTGGGTGGATGAAACTAAGTATTTCACACCTATGACATTATGTTTTGAAACAGCAAGATTTGAGCAAAGAAGCATGAGTAAGAAAAGGGATAAGTGGTACCTAAACAAACTATTTCGTTTACAGGTATCAAGGTCGGGGGACCAAACAATAGTTCTCCTCCTACGTCCACGCTTTTGAATCACCAATTCATCTGGGCTAGGAGCAGGGCTCCAAGAGTCAGTAGTGTGTCTACTATTTAGAAAATTGTCCATTGCATTCACTTCGACAGCAATTGCTTCTCCTGCAAGGAATAGAGAATTTCTATAGAAGACCACCTGTTAGAATACTCGGAAACACGTAGCATAGAAAAGATAGTAACACCAAAACGGAGTAATCAATAATTATAATAAAAATGAATAGCATCGAAATAAAAAGAAGAAAAATGGAGCAAGCATAAATACAATCGGCATGTTAAACACGGACCAGGTGATAATGGCGAATTGGCATTAGGAATCACAGCTAACGCTTGTCGCGTAGATCTCCTACGCGTTCCATCAGGTCTTCGCAGAAAATCTCTGGTTGTTGGAGTATTCATTCTGTCAGAATTAACCGAAGGAATATCTCCTCCTTCGTACGAGTCCCGTCTACAATCTAAATCTTTCACTTGAACCAATTAATTATTTCTGACTGAACCCATATACTAGCTTTACTCTCCTCGAGAGCTCGTAATTTGTACTTCACGCCCGTTACACTGACAGAATCGTTAAAGGACGTGCGGCAAAGTTAGAAAAAAAATATGCTTATCTACTCCGTAATAGAAAAAACTCAGCGAACCGTCAGAAGAAAGCGTCAAACATTGCCCTAATAAAACAGTGGCCGGAATGGCGGGAACCACCACGATTGGCCTTGTGTGACCCGCCAAACTATTCGACTCTACGACGCTACTCACTTCTTATTATTTTCTGCGTTATCGGTAATAAACGAAATATGTCATTTGTTCTTTAGCAATTTTCTGTCCTGTTGGAGTCACAAGTGCGAAACGTACCCTTAATGAACCCCAAACTTCATAAAATATGGACATAATAATATAAAGAATAGTTTCATTTGTTTCTCGAAACAGTTTTACTTAACTATTGAGACGACAAATCGTTTGTTTGAATTGTTTCTTCTCAGTCCGTATCATGGAGATTCATCGCAAGAAATAATAAGATGACCTTCATCATTTATTTAATGAATTTTATTCGCTTTATACACCGATACAGTGAATTAATTGCGCACTGCGAAAGTATTCCACGTAATATACAATATCTCCGTTAGAAACAAAATTATCCCTCAACCGAAAACTTGTCATCAGCCATAGCAAAACAATAAAGGTTAACAATTTTTATAAATAAACTGGATAAATTCCCCCCTTTAACTCTTCCCGGTACGCACTGCCGAATACAATTCAGACGCTAAATGCCCCCTAGTCGAGGGCTGCCATTTTGCGTAAAAACTTTTCTTTACAATACCGGTTAATATCTAATAATAGATAAGTATTATTGTTTAGAATTTTATTATAGAACAATCAAGCATGGATCGCTTATTTTAATAAAATTATATATTTATATCCTGAAGTTTGACTAGGGTTTGTCACCATTTGAATTGCCAACACTGTCAGTGCCGCGGGAGTCCACGAATTTGTTATAAAATTATTTATTATACTTGCGAGAAACATAATACTGCTGGAATACGTGGAGCTATGATTAAACAATCTTAGGTGTACCTCAGATTTTTGTACCTTATTTTTACCGAAGCGTGTAATTGATTCAACGAAATTTAAATCGGAAGATTTGGATAGGCATGAATGTGTATCGGTGAAGTACTTCTACGTTGGTGTGCGTTGAGCACATGGATAAATGCGTGACACTGCTTTTTCAGGTTACAACGAAATTATTTGAATTTGTGTTCTAATCTTAAATATTTAATTGTAAAGTCTTATGATTTAAACATACGACTTAGTGAAAATAAGTTTGATTTACTATCTGTAAAATTCATTTTAAAAAGCCTGTTAGAAAGGTATGCAACTTTCAAAAATCTGTTTGAAAAATTGTAATTATTAAGAACTAACTGGAAGATTTTCAAAAGCAGTTCTTATTTTCCTATTCCGAGGTATGTAAAATATGGCTCGCATATTTGATATGAAAATGAACAGAGTATTTCCATAATCCTTTATTTTCAGAAGAAATAAAAGGAAACTTAATCATGGATGAAATGTTGAAAGATTCGAGATTCGCGCATATCGCGAAGGATCCCAAATTCCGTAGGATCCCGAGAGCGGAAAGGAAAGTTAAGATAGATAAAAGATTTCAAAGTATGTTTAAGGACAAAAAATTTACTGTCAATTATACAATTGATAAAAGAGGTAGACCTGTGAATCAAACCTCCACTGAGAACCTTAGGAAGTATTACGAATTGTCTAGCAGCGAAGAAGAATCAGATGATGAGTCTTCTGCGACTGAGGAAGCTAAGGATAAGCCTAAAAATGTTAAAGAGACGAAGACAAAGAAAAGTGAGAAGAAAAAGAAGAAAAATGTAGATATTACTAGCAAACAGCAAAAAGATGGTTCTATAAAACACAATGATATCAATAAAAAAGAAGTTCAAAGTGAAGATGAGAATGAGAGCAAGGATGAAGAAGATGATGATGACCATTGTATCTCTACCAATGGAGCATTATTGCGTATAAAACCAAAGGAAGATACTGACAAAGAGTCCGCCGGCAAATCTGTAGACAATACAGAGACCTCAAAGTCAAAAACCACAAAAAATGATTTGCTTCAGAATGAAAAGCAATTACAGATAAGGAGAAAAAATGAAGCTACCAAACTAACTGAAGAAGTAAAGAAAAAGTTGAAAGATTTGTCTGTAAATTATGCTAGGGGTGAAGGAGTTCTATTATCAGATAGTTCCTCAGACGACGAAAGCTCAGAATATTCTGGTAATATTGTTTATAATTACTATACAATAATACAACATGAAACAATTAGTACTATAATAATCTATGTATTCAAAAATTAAGAGCCTTTTTCTGATAAGTATATTTGTTGTAAGATGACGGAGAACAAATAGATCATAATTGGGGCGAGCTTGATAAAGAGGCTGACACTACAGACCAAGTTTCACTCAGATTAGCAGCATGTAATATGGATTGGGATAGAATTCGTGCTGTAGATCTAATGGTTTTATTCAACTCGTTTTTGCCTGCCGGTGGTCTCATTCGTTCCGTTACGGTAATAAAAATCGGCAAATACTCCAAATAATAACATGATTTTTGGATAATTAATACTTCATTAATTACAGATTTACCCATCTGAGTTTGGACTAGAGCGTATGAAGGAAGAGGAAGTTAGCGGACCGATTGAACTTACACAACCGAATGAAGAATTTCAGGAAGAGGTATGAATCACATATTCTACTATGCCATTACGAAATATTATTTTAATGTTTGATTACCCATTTTTACTAAGAATATTAGTTTAATTTTACAGAATGAAGACGGTACAGAATATCATATGGAGAAACTTAGGAAGTATCAATTAAACAGATTGAAGTATTATTACGCCGTTATCGTCTTTGATTCTAAAGAAACAGCAAACAAAATTTACACAGAATGTGATGGCATTGAATATGAATCTACTGCTACTAAGGTTGATCTTAGGTTTATTCCGGACGATATGGAATTCGATCAGGTATTGTTTAATTTACTGCGGTAGAATATGATCTCTTCTATCGTTCAACGTGTATTAATCTTAGTTTCGGGATTCCAGGAACCCAAAGAAATCTGTACCGAAATTCCAGAATTCACGAAATATCAACCGCGACAATTTACGACCACTGCCTTGCAACAAGTTAAAGTAGAATTAACGTGGGACGAGATGAATCCCGAGCGAAAAGAATTCACGCAGAAATTAAATTCCGGAAAGATCGATGAAATTGATCAAAATGACTTGCAAGCATACTTAGCAAGTGAAACGAGTGACGAAGAGCCAGGTAAAATATTGTAGAAAGCGTTGCAATTTCTATAAACATCATTCGCAATAATTGTTTTATTTCAGAATTAAATAACGAAGAAAAGAAATCTGGTGAAAACAAATCTGACTCAGAGGAAGAATCAAATGCGGACCCGATTGAAAAATACAAATCTTTGTTAAAAGAGATCGAAGATAAGGAAGAAGAGAAGCAAAAGAACGAAGTTGAATTGGAATTCACATGGGGCTTGGGGGCAAAAGAGAAGGCCGAGAAATTAGTGAAGGAGAGATTAAAAAAGGATGAGAATTTAACGCCGTTCGAACAGTACCTTGAGAAACGTAAAGCGAAGAAGAAAGCTAAGAGAGACGAGAAGAAGAAACTTCAAGATAAAGAAAGCAACTTATCGGGAGATTCTCAGGGTTCTGCATCATCTGATGATGATCTGGCTGAGTCCAGTCACAAGAAGTCGTCGAAATCAAAATCGCGTTCAAAGAAGAAAACCTCGATGGACGATGATAGTGATGCATCATCGGACAACGAAGACGAAAGACGTAAAGGGGAACTAGAATTACTCTTAATGGACGAAAACGATGATGAAAAGAAGCAGCATTTCAATATGAAGAAGATCGAGGAAAATGAAACAATGTCGAAGTCCAAACAGAAGAGACTTAAAAAGAAGAACAAAGAAGATGATTCTAAAGCAGATGACTTTAAGGTGGACGTTAAAGATTCAAGATTTAATGCGTTGTTTACATCGCATCACTACAACATCGATCCGGCGGATCCGCATTACAGAAAAACAAAGGGTACCGAAGCTTTAATTACAGAGAAATTAAAAAGAAGGAACAATGATGTCTCGAGTAATGTAAGTAAACCCTCCTCATCCAATAGCACTATATTTATGAGAAATATCTTTGAAAACTTTAAGTAATTCTGTTCTTGCAGGAGGTGAAACCTAAACAACCCAAAACTGATAAGAAACTTAATACTGAATTGCAGGCATTAGTTAAGTCTGTGAAGAAAAACACGCAAAATATTTCGAAACCAATAAAATGATTCTTTTGGTCCAAACATTTGTTGAATTCTTGTAAAATCCACGTCAATATCTGGCTTGGAAGAACTCATCAGGAGCACGTTTATATATTTTGATGTGTACAGTTACATCCATATGTATGTGTGTGTGTATATATATATATGTTTTACCATTTAATATGTTTATAAGATGTAAAATAGGCTCGTTAACTGATTAGGCTTTGAACAGCAACTTCAACGATCTACCATTTAAAGGATGGAAACTTTATATCCTTGTCAGATGTAAATTATCAAAATTGAAATGAACTCATTTCAGACTCTAAGGTTAAAGTTACTCGTTTTATGCTGAAAATAATCAAAGTTCAATGCGTTTAGAATCTAATTTGAAAAGAATTATAGTGCAGTATACAAAAATAATAAAGAATTGTCATTAAATTATGATGTAGGTGCGCAATGCAGTATGAGGCATCATTCGGAAAAGTTGATGAAAACACGTTGAATTTATGACCCCCTCCCCCAGCCACTTAAAGTTCCTAACTGAAAAGTATGCATCCAAGATGTCAGCTCAGGAAAAAAAAAGTTGAGTGAGGAGTCGTAAGAGACATTTAAAAGAGGAATCTTTTTAAACCTGATGTATGTTTTGAAAATGCAATGTCAACAACGGAAATTAAAAGAGCAAGTCGGTGCAGTGACCCTTGCACTCTCAAGTTCCCTATCTCGATGATGCGCATTCAAAATATCAGTCCCCAGCATGAATGTCAAGGAATTGGAAAACGACGAGGAGAGATATCCCCGAGTTAAACAGGTTTAAGGTAATGTCAAGAAAAATTAATATGAAAACAAGTCTTATCAACGACTCCTTTAACCCTTTCCCCTATCTTCCTAACCTTACATCCATAAATAGTACACATACGAGATGTCAGCACAGTATTTTCTACCAAATATAACGAAACCAAACTCACTCTGGGTTATTGAAAGGGTGGGGGGGTGTCGCCTGGACATCTGGATGTGTTTGAAGCGTCGCTTGCAGCGGTCTGACAAAATGTGTTTAAAAAGTCTTTAAGTGTATCCGCCAATCTTCCAAGCATTTAGGTTAGGTTAGGCTCCAACAAAATCCGTTAGAAATTATTATCAATTTCTGAAATGTAATTTAGAGGTTTTTACGGTAAAAATCGATACAAGGGTGTAGGGAAGGATACATTGGTTATGTAGTCGATTCTCAGTAAAAACAAAGCTGTATGCCGTGGTATGCAAGGTATAATGATACCTTGCAAGCTTGGAAAAGTACAGGTGTAAGGTAAAGAACAAAAGTGTATAATGTTCCCTTGATTGTCATCGAATCCTGAGAACTCATGGATTACTACGAGGATAAACTGAGCTCGACAGAGCTCGTTTAACATATCCCGCGAGGATTATCAAAACAATGTCAGATAGTTCTAAGATGGGCCTATTTGGCTCCAAGGATAAGAATCAGGAACAGAAAAACGATTGCACGAAGAACGAAACTACCGGCAGTTACGGCCCTTATTGCATAGATAGTGACTCTGAGACTTATGATACAGAAACACTCAGCATCATGGATATTAATGATATTATAGGAGTTCAGTCTGAACCTGTTGGTGACTCTACTTTAGAGTCTGAGATTGCAGCATTATCAGAAATTATTACAGAATCCAAGGTAGAAGATAATCAAGCTTTAAGTGGTGCAAAATCTGACTTACAAGATGATGTTTTGTCTATTGATCAAGAATGCTTTAGTCTTGAGAATGTTGAAAGTATGAACTCTGTGAGTGACTTGTCAGAAAAAGTACTGGAGGGAACTGAGAATGATTGTAACAATGAAAATGTGATGGACAGTTATGTTAGTGAACAGTTAAGTATGGGTAACAATGAATCTAATAATGAGAATGTGTTAGAAAGTATGTTATGTGATCAAGTGGACAATGAAAATTCTGAGGTGAAAGACAATTGTGATCCTAGTGTACTGAAGGAATCTTTGTGTGTATATGATAATGGTAAGATTCACCGTGAATTATACATAGGTATTTGAAATAAAGGTTATGTAATTGATGAATGACCAATTAAAGAATTAAGAGTACAATAGTCACTTACTTAATATAATTTTAAGACATTATATACCATATTTAACATGATGGATATTATAGTGCAGTTCAAATATGTCATACCTTTCTTCTATGAACTTTTTATTCAAGCTTTCATAAGTAGATGTGAATTGATTTGAATGTAACATTTTTCCAATATGTATTTTATTACAGAAAATGAAAAATCAGACATTGAGCATCAGTTGGTAACCATAGAAGACATTAATGTTTCAAATAAAACAACAGCTGAAGCAAAGAAATTAATTGTTGAGGCTGTAGAAACATCAGGGGTTACAGAATTGAAAGAGACTCTAAGTGAATCAAATCAAACTATGCAGAGTAGTAGCAAAGTACACAAAAATTACTCAAAACCTGTAGACAGAAACATGGAGAACATAAGTGAAGTCAGCAGTAGTTTGCAGCTCATTGAAGAAGCATATACATCAGAAGATTCTCAAGACACAAATTTGGTTGAACCTATGACGAAGGAAGCAAATGAGTTCAGTAATGGAAGTGAACATACAGCTGAAGTTCAAGATGCAAGTGATACTGTGGAGGTGCAAGATGGAAGTGATACTGCAGAGACACAAGATGCAAGTGATACTACAGAGATGCCTGAAGATGTTATTTCATCTGAAATATGTCAGAAAGAAGATGATACAATTACAATATCAGAAAGTAAATTAGAAGATGATACAATTGCAATGTCAGAAAGTAAATTAGAAGATGATACAATTGCAATGTCAGAAAATAAATTAGAAGATGATACAATTGCAATGTCAGAAAATAAATTAGAAGATGATACAATTGCAATGTCAGAAAATAAATTAGAAGATGATACAATTGCAATGTCAGAAAATAAATTAGAAGATGATACAATTGCAATGTCAGGGAATACATTAGAAGATGATACAATTGCAATGTCAGAGAATAAATTAGAAGATGATACAATTGCAATATCAGAAAGTAAATTAAAAGATGATACAATTGCAATGTTAGAAAGTAAATTAGAAGATGATACAATCGCAATGTCAGAAAGTAAATCAGAAGTTACAGAAATGGACAACTGCACTGATAATGAAGACAAAGAAACTGAAGAATCTTCATTAATTTCAGAAGCAAAAAGGGACATGGTGCTGAATACACCTGAAACAACAGAGGACAATGATGTAGAAAATAAGGACAATGTTTTGATGCCTTCTGAGGAACAAACATTAGGAGAAGATATTAGTACAAGCACTACTAATACGGAGGAAGTAAAAGAAGAATCATCTGAGGAAATGGAAGTCAGTGAAGCTGCCACTCCAGGGCAAAGTACACCAATGGATGAACCAATGGAAGTTGATAAACTGGGTGCAGAAACTTGCACTGAAGAATATGTTGAGTTAGAACCAAACACAATAGAAGAGAATACACTTGAAAATTTTGGAGAAGTTGAGGCTGCAGATGAAGAACATATTTCAGAAAGAGTTGCAACAGATGAACCAGAATTGCAGAGTGTCTTAGAAACAAATCCCAATACCATTAATGATACTGAATGTGAAAATAACACATCGGAGATCACTGTGGAATGTGAACCAAAAGAAAAAGAGTCAGTAGATGCAACTGATGATTGCAATATACCACAAAACATAGCTGTTTTAGAATGTTTACAAGCGCAAGAAGAAATGAATATTGATAAACTAGATGCAGAGGAACTTCAAGATGAGTCGTTAAAACTGATTAATCAGTTAACTACAGAAACAAATGCTCATCTACAATCCGAAGAACAGCCGATGGAAGCCGGAAATCCTGATATCGAATTATCTATGAAAATGGAACATTCAGTCGATGAAACATTAAATACAATTGATAATATCGTTGCAGAAATTGATACTAATATAAATGCGGAAGCAAATCAAAATCTGAATGTCACAGAATCTCAGATTGATTCTAAGGAATTCAGTTCGGAGGATTCGGCAGAAGAGATGGCAGTTGAACAACCGACTCCGCTCGACCAACCGATCGAATGTAGTCCAGTGAACTCTGAGGAATCTGACATAAAGAAAGTCGATTTAGTAGAAGAATATATGATAGATGGAAAAGAAGATGTTGAAGAATCCTCTAGTAATACAACTGAAAATACATCAGAAGGTACTGAAGTGCTGGAGAAAATTGATAATGAAATGGTGACACAAGTAGAAGCATCATGTGATATTTTAATACCAAAACCTGGAGAATGTGTCCCTGAAAAGGTGCTTGAAGAAACAAATGAAGTCATAGAAGATATAGAAGAACAAGAAGAAGAAGAAGGAATATCTGATATTCAGAAAGATTCGGACACGTTAATTATCTCAGAACCATGTAAAGAAGAGACTAATTCAGATAATGAAATGTGCGAAGACACGAATCCTGAGATTATGGATATAAAAGAGGACGAGGAGGAGGAAATTCGTGAAGAGATAGGGCAATCGTCCCCAGCTACAATATCCATGGACAATGAAGAACCTAATAAAGAACTCAGTTTAGAAAAGACCGTTTTTTCTTCAATGCTCGAGAATTCTGAAGACGCGTCCGATATTCCGAACGAAAGTAATATAGCGGAAATTGATATAGTTGCAGAACCTGACGATAATGCGAAATCTGCAGAACAAGTGGATACAAAAATCGTTGAAGTAAAAAATGATGATACTCAAAATCAAATTTCTGATTTACCATTCTTAAGAAAACGAACAGTTTCTCCTCATACGGATCATGCTGATCTCGTGGTACCTGAAGAGGATGCTGTAGAAGAACGCATAGAGGAAGAAATGAACTTGACCTTAGATCCTGAAGAGTCGGATGTGCAGGACGAAGATCAAAGTTCGCAGTCGGACATACTTGGAAAGGATGATGAAAAAGAATGCAGTAATTCGAATACAATAGAACCGATGCTTGAAGAAGATGAGAGCATGCAAATAGACATAATTCGGTCGATCAAGGAAAATAATACAGAGTTGGAGAATATCGAGGAATCGCCGGATATCGAGAAAGATATGCCAGGAAGTCCAACTTCACTTAATCCTGAAATATCCATGTTATCTAAATCTCCAGAGGAATCCGAGAGCAACTCGCAGACTGACATCGAAAGTAATAACTTGAGAAGTATTTTGGAAACTGCCAATAATGTAGATGAAATGTTTTCAGAAGAGCAGTGTCAGAACACTCAGGATATTGTAAAGAGCATTTTAGACGACGTCGGAAATGTAACCGATTTCAAGAACATTTTAGAAAGAGAGGGTAGCGTGGACAACGAGATAGAAAACGTGCTTCAACAATCTGCTGACTTACCATTAGTGGAGTCAGAGATGGAGGACCTAACTGAAAAATTACCAGAAAATTCACAAAATATGGATTCCTTGGAAGGTTTATTAGGTCTGGATTTATTACCTGAGGGTGAAGATTCTGCATCGAAAACGAAGAAATTGGAAGAAGAAATCCAAGAGCAGGAAACATTGGAGAAAGAGGTAGATATGGCACTTTTGTTGGAGCAATCAAATCGTACATCCGATATCGCGCAAGCTTCGGATTACATAACTGACGTTATTGGCAGCTGTTTAACGAATACAAATAATGTGCCACTGCAGGATAGCACAAACAAAGCTGATATCGTAGAATCCATCAATGACAAACCCACTGATGCTGAAACGAGTGAAGTATTGAAAGCCGACGAAGATATCATTTCCGAGTCTATTAATAGTCAGAGTAATATCGTAGATCTACCAAAAGATTTGGAGGTAGATAACGGTCTGCCAGAGAATGATTTGGATATGGATTTCGAGGAGAATCCACTGGAATCAGTGGCCGATTTGGAAGAAACAGAATCCAAGTTGGAATTGGCTTCTGATATGCTGTTGCAGAATGTAGATCAAGGTGAACATTTAAATGATGCTTCTGCTGGTGTTGAAACGTCCC
Source organism: Nysson spinosus (assembly GCA_910591585.2). Classification (NCBI taxonomy): domain Eukaryota; kingdom Metazoa; phylum Arthropoda; class Insecta; order Hymenoptera; family Crabronidae; genus Nysson; species Nysson spinosus. Next base: position 16,887,722 of record OU342830.1, read on the forward strand.
AAGCATCTTCTGAGATATCAGAACTAGAATCCGCAGTAAAATTCCTTCAAGAATCTGAGGAACAAGCGATGGACTCTCCTCTGGTTCTTTCCCCAAAATTGGTGGAAAGCGTGGTTGACGATATTTCAAAACAAGCGAGCGCATCGTCACTTTTCGTCACGGACGAAGATATCTGCGAGGATACATCCGAATTGGAAGCAGAATTACAGGACATCGCTACAGATTCTATTTCGATTTCCGAAGCTGAAATTATATCCGAGGCGGCTAAGTTGGAAACAGAAAGGAAACTTGCTCAGCAAGCCAAGATCACCGCTTCTACGATTCCTGATTTTGAAGCGGACGATATTAAACTGAATATCGATGAAGTACAATGTATTGTTGCTACTGAAATCGTAAAGAAACCTGACGAGGATAACTTGGAAAAGATGGAAGTCCAGCAATCTGCAAATGTAGCTAGTAAAAACACGCCAAACATAATAGCAAGTTTACCTCAGAATGTCTTAAAGATATCGGAATCAATTCCAAAAATATCGATATTGGAAGAACGTTTAAAAATACCACCCAAGATAGAAATTCCATCTGCAGATGTTTCCAAAGTATGCATTTCGCCAACAACTTCAAAGGATAGTCTGCTTATCCAACGAGATGCTAAGATGATGGCTTATCAGCGAATGTTAGAGTCACCGAAATTATCCGACAGATCGGAACCGAAGATAATGGATACTCCAAGGAAAGATTCGGAGAAGCACGACTTCGAAAATGTAGGTTCTCCAAGAATCATTTTAAAAATTGCGAAATCTGCAATTGCTGATTGCGGCGAGCCAAGATCGCCGAAAAGTCCAAAGATAAGGTCCGCTGCGAATTCTCCAAATCCGGAAGACAGTCCAGGACAAAAGCTTGGAAAGATAAAGTTGAAGCTGTCGAAAGGTGGTCATCCTTCTATAATATCCAATGAGAACGTTGAAGAAACGGGTCAGTGGTATTCGGATTGTGGTTCCTCCCTGTCTCCGATTGGTATGAAAATTAAATTATCAAAATCTGGAGATGCTTCGATTGTTTCATCGGATAAGCACGAATCCACGGATGACTGTAAAGAAACAAAACACAAATTCGAGGAAGCAAAGAGAACGGAGTCACCGATTGGAATGAAGATTAAATTATCGAAATCGGGCGACGCTTCCATTGTTCAACAAGATTCAAAGGAGACAATGGTGAAACATAAAGAGAAGTTGGAGATTATGCAAGGGAGTCCAAAAAGGACCGAGTCACCCATCGGGATGAAAATCAAACTTTCAAAAACAGGAGATGCGTCTATAATACAATCGGACAGGCAAGATTTTCCCGATGAACACAAGGAGAATACATTGAGAACGAAAGATATGTGTTATGACTCTCCGAAGAGAACCGATTCTCCGATTGGTATGAAAATCAAATTATCCAAAACCGGCGATGCCTCGATTATTTCGCCTGACATATCTGAAGATGGAAGGGAAACGAATGTGAAATTCAAAGAGAAGATGGAAGCTTGCCCGGAAACTCCGAAGAGGACGGATTCACCGATTGGAATGAAAATCAAATTATCCAAAACGAAAGGGGGTGCTTCGATAATTTCGATGGAAAACAACGATGAGCCAAAAGAGAAATTGGATATTCCCGATATTCCTAAACGAACAGAATCCCCATTAGGCATGAAGATCAAATTATCGAAAACCGGTGATGCGTCCATTATTCATTCCGAAGTGTTCGACGATAGTAGGGATCAAAAACAAAGAGAGAAGGTAGACAGCAACAAAGATAAATCCGAAACAGTCGCAGAAACGTCCAAATCATCGGACAATTCACCAGGATTGAAAATAAAAGTAACAAAGTCATCCGAAGCGTCTCTAATCGCACAGGAAACCGCGGAAGAATCATCGGTCTCGCAAGAGTCCTCGCAAAAAGTTGAATCATCGATTGGAATGAAAATCAAATTGTCCAAATCCGGAGATGCGTCCATTGTTCCGACGGAACAACCGGAACAAGTCGAGGAATACAAAAACAGCCTTCAAGATACACCGAAGAGAACCGAATCACCGATTGGAATGAAAATTAAGCTTTCGAAATCCGGCGATGCTTCGATCATACAAACGGAAACATCCGACGATGCGAACAAACAAATTCGTGCGGCAGAATTGGAACAACCGAAATCTGCAGATTCGTCGTTAGGTATGAAGATCAAATTACTGAAAACTGGCGACGCTTCTATCGTAGAAACTGATAAGAAAGACAGACAACAGAAGCGTCGGGAAACTGAATCACCGTTGGAGATGAAAATCAAATTATCGAAAACTGGCCATGCTACGATAGTAACTTGCGACAGTCACGCAGAACCGAATTATAAACCAAAGGACGTATCAGATCCTTCGCATAATTTCTCTCATCGATACAAAGAACCAACATTGCACAAAGAACCAGCGTTGAAGATTCTTAAAACTGGCCATTCGACTATATTGCAAAGCAATCGTGCCGAATTAACGATTGAACCGATACAGGTGCAATCTAAGAAGGTGGAAAACACGATGGAGATATCTCCAAAACGGAAAGAGATCACGATATCTCCGATCGAGCCAAAGAAGTCGAAACTGGAAACGCAACTGTCTCAAATATTACCGGAAGTTACTATTCAACCAGTAATGTCGAGGGATCAGAAGCAATTGTTATTCGATCCGAAAACCAACCTGATAAGTCGTCAGCAAATGAATGTGATAAGTCAAGAAATCAGTATTACTCAAGTTAGACCCTCGAAGCCAACAGACACTGCTATGAGCGAGAAGCTCAAAGATATTTTGACTAAAAATGTGCCCAGCTCTCCGATGAGTTCGGACTGCGAGATTATCGAGCATAGACCCGAATTAATAATCGTTAATGAGAATTCAAATTCCAGTCAGGATGTTATGATAATAGAGGAAGTATCATCGGGTAGAATGCCCGAAGTTAAAGTACCGAAAAAACGGGGAAGACCCAGAAGAAATCCGATGGCGAAACCGGTCATTCAAAAACCACCTCCATTGATTCTTCCGAAAGATCCTTTAACTTTAGATGAACCCGTTCCACAACCTGTTTCCGTTGAACACAGAGAAAACGAGAGACCCAAAAGAACCTGCAGGAACCAGAAAAGTTATGCACCACCTAAAAGAGGAAGAGGAAGAGGTACGTAGTAAAAAAAAAACATCAAAATAAATAAATATAACACTGTACATCTAACGGAGAATTGTAATGTTTATCCTTTGATCTATTGCATTTGAGTGTTTGAAAATAGTTGTCACATAGCCCTTTCAAAGTTTATTTCCAAACTAGGCAACATATTTGATTGAACTTAATTAGTTGTTGACATAATTAGAAAGAAAAAGGTTGAAGCTAGAGATATTACATAATGGATTGAATTAAACTATAATTTCCCTTTCAATAAAATACGTAGACGTGTAAATCGAAAGGCTAAATAAAAGGAGTTTTTAATGTTGAAATATAGGTCGCGGAAAACGAAAGCTCGATAATTTGGATGGTCATCTCGCTAAGAAGCCGAGAATAGAACAAGACTTATCGGCGATAGAAGCTTCGACCATGTCTGTAATCACAGTAGACGAACCATCCGTGCAGCAGGAGTCGCTCGCGAAATCGTCGGAATTGTACAAAGCTTTGAAGCAGCCACCTATGGATGCCAAAAATGTAAATACCACTATATTGGTAAACCAGTTTGTAGAGGAAACGAAGAATAATACTCCTAATAGTATATCTTCTGATCCTAAGATGCAAATAAGCGCAACAGGTGAATCGTCTAAGATAATGCCTAAGCCGTTGTTGGACGGTAAAGATAAAAAAGCATCGCCCGAAGCCAGCGGTGAAAAAACTACGAAAACAATGCTGAAGCCGGGTGCCGATGAGAAAACGAGTGATAAAGACAGCAAAGATATGCTTGTTCCGCCAGGACATCCAAACTGGTTGACACCAACTTCGAAAAGACAAGCAGAAACTTCTAGACACGAAAACGTATCCACTGTGCAAGTGATAGACGAAGAGACAAGAATGAGTGCTGAATCTGGTTCAAGGTCTCAGACTCCAGCTAGAAATATTTCAGCACCAGGTATTGAAATAAGTATTAATTATGTATTACATGTAACTCGCATATTAATACACTGTTATTAATATACAGTTTCTCCTCATCCAGTAAATAATAGGTTTGTCCTTTGCACTCATAAAACGGGATGCCATTTCATCAGGCTTTCAATTTCAACTTGTACTTATCTTACACTTATATTTGATTTATTTAAACTGAGATACGTTTGTAATACCCTGAATGCTATAGAAGCATTGAATAATACTTCACAGAGAAAATTGACTTTGCATAACGCGCAAGAATATCGTTAAATAAAACTTGCTCCTGTGCCAATATACGAATAATAACTAGATAGTATCAGAATATTACGAAATAATCGTGTTTTATTACAAGAAATCATTTCATTTGCTGTTACACGGGAGTACATTTGACCAGTGAAAATATTTAAACAAAATTTATGTCATGATTTGCATTAAAATGAATTAGTACTCGAAGAGGAAGTAAAAGATACTGATCTCAGATATTGACGAAGAGATATGAGTTACAATCGTCATATGACTGAACTAAATCAAAGCATAAATGTATTGGTAGACCTCCAACCAAGCCATCTAAAAATAGATCTTTTCTTGTGTCCTAAGATCTCTCAAGTACCGAAATGTGAAATAGTTATAATGGTGTATTTAAACCAAGCAGAAAATGTGTTGTTCCTTGAGCTTAGACCAATTCTTACTATATAGAGAATAGTGCTAAAATACTCCTCGCTAGTACGTAGTTTTTCCCGGTAGTGTTTTCTCTGCAAGAAACTGTAAACATTAGTGTTTGTACGTGGAAGATAAGGACGTGTTTTAGAATCAAGCAGATAGTAATTCTATCTTTTCTGCACGTCAGAGAGTTTTTCCAAATGTTAATACTATACTTAGAATTTAAACCACGACTAATAAATAAATAGTTGGGCATAGTAATGAGAACTGTGATTACAGTGTGAATAATGAATATTGAATATTACGTGTATTAGCTCAGTTTTTGGAATTCACACGCATTGCTATGAGTATACATTTTCTTTCATTGAAATAATAATTTGTGCAGTGTGATTTTTATATCGATATTGAAGCATAATGATTATATACTTTTTTCTGATTCCTTCGATAACTTTGCAGCTTCCGAGAACATAGTGAACGAAGAATCTCAAGGAAGTGTACTTAGTACGGCAACCACCGAATCCGAAAAGGTGAAAGTGAAGAATCGAAGAATGGAAATCAATTTTGATCCCGATGAAGGTCCGTTCACCGTAGACAAGATCGCAGAATACGAATGGCCACTTGATCGTAAAGGCGAGACGTTTATGATACAAGAACAAATATCGCAATATTTAGGTGTTAAATCTTTTAAACGGAAATACCCGGATCTTAAACGCAGAATGGTCGACATGGAAGAGAGGAATTATTTGCGTGAAAATGGATTAGTTAGCGAAGCTATGTGTGACATGGGTAAGAAAGTGTGCTAATTTCTTTTCAAATTTACGTATAGATAACACGTATTAATAATGTATAATTATTTAATACAATTACTACTTTATATAATGATTTCTCAGGACTGACGGCCGTTTGTAGCTCAGAAGTATTAGATGTAATGTGCAGTGATTTTCCTGATCAGTACGAAGAATATCGCAAACATATGCGCGAGAAACAAGTAAAGGAACACTCCAAAAAACAAAAGGAATTAACAGCTGCCGCGAATGCAGAAAAGAATAGAATTGATCTCGCAGAAATGGCAGTGCAATCCGCGTTATCGTGGAACGTTAGCTTAAATAAGGCTCGTAAAGAGTCTCGGAAATGCAGTCTGGACTTACAAACATTCACGATACACGTGCCAAAGAAACAGCAAAAGGTCGAAACCGAACGGAAAATTAGCCATTATCCTGTCGCTTTAATACCAGGACAATATACGGATTATTATCGTGAATATACAGCTGCCGAATTAAGATATTATCCACTTAACACCGTCCTGTATGGACCCATGAGGCCCAATGAACGAAAGTTGGACAGTCAATCGGAAGGATCGCAAAGTGACAGTGACAGCGATTCATCTTCCGATGATTCAAGGTTGGTTTCGTTTTTCTCAAATGTATTTCTTTCTGTATTATTAATATCTCTACTATATGTATTTGAATATCTTAATTTGATTTAATTTAGTTTCTGTTTTATTTCATAATTCCTGCATAGCTCGTCGTCCAGTGAAGGAACACAAGACACTGAAGGATCTCAGTCAACCATGGATGATGTCGATATGGAAATAGTGAATCAAAAGGATGAAATAAAATTAAAATGTAAAATGTGTCTGAAGACCTTAAACAAGCTTAATAAAAATGAAATATTAATTCAATGTGGGACATGCAATGGACATGGTAACATCACTATACGTTTCTTTGATACTGTCTTTCAAAATATTTTTAAGGCTGAAGAATAAAAAGGTATTCATTATTTTATTTTAGTTCATCCATCTTGTATTGATTTGACGTTAGACATGGTTCCTCATATTCAATCATATGCATGGCAATGCACGGATTGTAAAACCTGTGCTCAGTGTCATGATCCAGCAGATGAGGATAAGATGCTATTTTGTGACATGTGTGATAGAGGGTAAGCAAGTAAAATATCTAACAATCGATGATTAGTTGCAAACACGAAGATTGGAGAGTTCTAAATGCTGCCATTAAAAGTTATGTGTTATGAGACAGGCTAATTAAACGGTATAAATATTGATTTACTTAGCTACCACATTTATTGTGTCGGACTTCGACGTGTACCACAAGGACGATGGCACTGTCAAGAATGTGCAGTTTGCGCAAACTGTGGCTCACGTGAACCCGGTGGTATGAATTCCGACAGAAACAGTGTGGCTCAGTGGCAACACGAGTACAAAAAGGGAGAAAAAAACACTCGCGTTTACGTCTCGACGTTATGCGTTCCATGCTCAAAGTAAGTAAGGCACAGTGTTTAGTTTGTGGTTATAACTGTGATGCAATGTACGAGTGAAAATCATAACCACGAGAAAGCGTACTACGCGTAAGTCCTCAAAATATCACGGGGCTTTGTTTTCTTGCTTTTCAATCACCTTCATTCCTACTAAAACTCTTGTATGAAGAGATGAGATTAATCTTATGCGCTCGCAACATTGCATACCTGAATCCTTGGTTATAAAGTAATGTTGTTTTTTCGGAATATTAACGATAACGTTTAAGGCAGTACAAGTTATAATGCAAACACTTGATACATCATGTTGACTACATCATTTTCAATATTACTTATACAGCACTATGAACATTCTTGTTTGTTAATACTGTACGATGCAAAAATGTATCAAGTTTGAAAATATACTATTCATAGTATTATTCTCTTCTTTTTAAATGAACTTGTTTAAGATGCACATCGTACCCAATACTGGGTATGAATGCGCATATAGACAATGTATATCCAAGATTCAGAATATTGTATGAGTTTTCCAGCATACTAATCGCAAGCATAATATTATAATACCTTATCCAAAGTTCACTAACTCCATGATCTTTATGCATTAACAAGACTGTGGCGAAAGGGTCGCTATTGTCCACACTGCAGTCGCTGTCATACTGCCCCAAGACTCGACCTGGAACCGAATCTAGTCCATTGCAGCGCATGTGACAAGTATCTGCACTTAGGTATTGACACAACTACCATACAATATTGCTACAATTCAATTGCAATATTTGATCTCACCGCATCTGCATATGCCATTATTTTGTACTTTCTTTATCTACCTTTTGACGTGTCTGAGATATTGCTTCCGCATAGGATAGATTTAAACATTCTTGAGCATGCTAATATTTTATATCACGCATAATCCAATCGTCATTATAATCATGTATAGATGAAATTAATCATTCTGTATTATTTCGAAACTCAAAATCATTGCACGTTAACGGTAATGGGTTCATTTAAATACACTTTATATTTAATATTTTACGAAATTCTTCCCACAAATATTGATGGAGAGAAAGTATCTTTCTGTATTCTTTAAACTTGAAAATATTGTTTCCTCAAAATTCCAATTTATTTATCATTTTAATACTGTACAGTTAACGTGCTACTTTTCGACTAGAATAGTAAGAGTAGAACGTATGAAAATTCAAGTGAAAATGATATCTTTTGTTTACAGGCTGCGTGGAGATCAAGGGGGCGGGATTTGACAAGAAAAACTATTTGTGTGATTTTTGTACGCCTAATCGACAACATGTGGTGAAGCCATTAGTGTCGAAAGTATTCAAGACATGAAAGAAGTAGTTAAAAGCACTCTCCTTCAAACTCGAGAATTATAGATCTGTATAGAATGTGTATCGGTGTGCATAGACAATTTTGTGAAATGTTCGAATCTGTTTTGTTTCGTGCGAACTGTGTGGACACAATTGTGAAGATTCGACAGGATTGCATGCTAATGCACGTTGGACATTTTCTTCGAGTTTCGGTGACTTTGGGTGGTTAGACTGTATATAATCGTAAGGGATGCGATTGAATTTACGAAATTGACATTTTGTTACGTGGGCCGAAGTCTGTTTCGTGGCGCGATGCAGACTCGCGATGATAAGAAACAAAAGTTTGATTTCCTCAAAAAATCTGAACGTTCACTTATTACTGAAAAAAAGCAGAGTTTGTTTTTCTCAATGCTATTCACGTGGTCAAGAACTCGAAATGCTTTCAGTTTTGAATTTTGTTGCCGATCGACCTTAATCACTCTACTCGAGCATTTCCATGAAACTTTGTTTCAGAATTCGTGTTATTTATTCGAATGTTGATTGCCAGTCAAACTGCGAATCATGTCAAGAGGATAATTCTTAGAAAGACTGCATCAGGTTACATAAAAGTAATAATTATTTACCTATTTTTTAAATGTGTACGACAAGGTGCTGTTTTTAAACTATTTACATGCGTCATTTACTTTCTGTCCAATTTAATAATAATTAGCGGGAGATAATTTTAGTTCGACAATACGTAACGTAACGGTCCTCCAATCTGTAGTTGGTTGTAACTTTTTTTATGATAAATAAGACGTTTTCCTTTCATATATACACGAGTGCATATACGTGTACAAGGCAATAGGAAACGTAATAAAATATGAAACGGAATAGCAATTTCTTAAAAATATATATCACTTTCTTTATTTTCTTCTTGCAATATAATCCTCGGAATAATATTTTGTTGCGAGAGTCGGATGTTTGTAAATATTCTTATTTTTTTTATACATATTTATAATAACGCAGTATTCACGCCCGTGAAAACAGTATGCTCTATATCTCGTAATCGTTAAAAATTCTCTTTTACCCCGTTTATCATCAACACGTAATCCGATACAACCAATTCGATCTCATTTTCGAAATAATTACAGGTTACGATACATTATAAGAATCTTTCGCGATATTTAGCAATATGTACAGAAAAAGAGGATATCGAGTATCGGTATATCGAGACCGCATTATTTAAAGAGCGACCAAGTTGTAAAATACAAACTTTGGCATATCGTTGCATCGATGTATCATACTGTGAGAAACATTTCATTTAATCCGTAGTTTATCGCATTTTGTACAACACACATATTTCCTGAAGCATAGATCAGTAATATGCGATAACTACCGAGGACCTACGCAATAATTTTGCGAGATAGACAATGATTTTTTTTCTTTTTACACCTCTGTAAAGTCTGCAAGTCTGCCATTATCGAGTATAAACGTTTAACTCCAAAAGCTGCACGAACCTTCAATCATTTAACAAATTCATCTCATTACATAGAAATTTCGAAGCGTAACGATGATTGTTTTGAAACCCTGATCTACAGCGGCAACCGTTGTTCCAATTATCCTTGGCGAGTTTTTCCGTTAAAATAATTACAAACGCTATTAATATACCAAATATCGTAGAAACTAATGCACCCTTCGTTTTTCCATTATTATTCCAGAACAAAATCAGCAGCATTTTGGAAGTGAAAAATACGTTCTACCATAAAAGCATGACCGTCTTAACAACATTCTAGTAATATCAGGCGAAGGGTGCATTGATTAAACCGATGTTAATTAAACTTGTTAATTTTGCCGGTTCTTCTAATACGCCTGTAAAATGGTTATTCTTTTCTTTAGTTTGAGCGCTACTATAAAAATGGCTGTGTGCACGGCTTTAGAGTTCTTTCGGAAAAAATTCACACACTTAACACTCCGCGCGTATCGAGACACTGTGAAAATAAAAAATAGCTTGAGCAAAAAACGAGACGTAACACGAACTTAACAGCTCGTGCCACAGTTTCACATAAAGGGCTTTTTTTTGTATTATCTAGAAACACTTATACTAACGGGACAAAGGACTGATTTTGCAAATCGTTATATGACCCGTTGACTAGCCGAACTGTGAGACAATATAAATACACTACGAACGAGTGTAGAGTGAATTAATTAATGGGCAAACACAACGAGCGACTAATACCAAAGGTAGAAATAAGTATTAATATCAGAGCCCTGATAAATCTCTCGGGAAAGATGTTTTGTGTTCAGAGCACGTTGCTTGTTTACATTACAACCATGGTCAACTTTTGTATAGCCGTTATTGATTGTGTTGGTTTTTTGTTTACTTTTGGTTGAATCGATTCGATTCAATTGGATTCGCGTTCAACGCAAATCAATCGGATGCGAAATATTTGAGTAGTAAAAGAAACTTGTGTTATATCAGATCCAGCATTTCTGCGCCGTATTAATTCTGGTAAATTGCTGATAATATCTAGTTTTACAAACACGAAGTCATTACTCGTGTCTGATGCCGCATATGGATAAAAATGTACTGAAATTATGCAAATGTGTCGCAGGTATAATAGTAGTAACCAAGTTCCGTGTAGAAAATTTTGATAGGACTTTTTGAACGAAATTCGGGCCCGGTGAACTTCCAACTTTATAAAAGATTCGTAGGTTGCACGCGGGATTCGTCACTTGCGACCCTTTCGTAAGTTTGCAAAGTAAATACTCAAATGCTTCTGCTAATTCATTTACAGTCAGTTCTGTGGAAGGAAAACTTGCTTCCGCTGCTAAATTACCAGTTGAATTAGATGAACCTTGAAAGAATACACATATTCTAGATTAGCGTTTGTAAAACAAGTATTAGAATCAATGAAAGACGAACCTTTGTTCGAATCAAGGGAAATATTAGAATGTTAAGGTACTTCAACTCACCGGTCGACATATAACAAACAATGGCAGACACATTATTCTCATAATTCCACCTTCGCCTGATTGCAACCTTAAAATTACCCACACATCTTCCAGTCTCCTCGTCTGTAAGTAAATGCTTTCTGTTTAAAAGTATCGTTCAACGGCACAGTTTTGCGGTTTATATTACAATAAGATCTTACACTCAAATCTACTATTATCTCTGTGTGCCCAAACACACCATTCAACTTGAGCTCCGCGTGGTAGATTCGGTACAACAATGTAATCCACGATAGCATTATTTGTTCGTTTTTCCCATTCTTTCCGTGCATCAGGTATATAACTTGAGTGGGTTAAGAAACATATACCTTGTACAATATCCCTAAGTTGAGTATTCGAGTCCATCGCTTTGACAATGCGATCTATGTGCCTCAATGTTAGACGGCATTGTTTTTTAATATTTAAATCCAGAAGGGTCATACTACCAGGCACCAACGGTATTTGTCCAGCAACTGAGATAATATCACCCACCTATTTGAAATGATAAATAATAGAATATATATTATTTCAAGTATAACATCTACGTAACATTTTCTTAATATTGAGGCAAACCAATCTATCATTAACTCTACATAGAAAGTTTTCCTAAAATGTTTCGACGAATTTTAGCAATATAAACCATTAACGCTAGAGAAATTATAAAGCCTTTAAAAAGGTGTCCGCAAAATGGCGAAACTTTCTAGGAACACCTGGACGCGTGTCGAATAAAGAGTATCATCGTTCCTATAATTACTCTACAAATTCTGATCCTGTTTCGTACGTGGAATATATACATATATATGTGTATCACGTGGATACTAATTAGTAAGCTGTTAAAAGTACGATGAAGGATACTACTTATAACGAGTTAAAAATGTCGATACATTATTGCTGTCTAAAAGATTTTGTTCTGTTTACCTCACTGTCGTATATAGTCTTTGTTTTTGCAAAATATAACTGTGTGCGTGTGCGCACGTATGCGCACATACACACATTGCTTTACACACAAACACACACAAGGTCGGTTTTTTTGTTTTGCTTTTTTTGTAACGGTAGTACACTCACACGAACAGCTTGAGAGTAAGGACCAATATTTGCGGGTGCCCAGTGACTTATGCTCTGAACATGCATTGTGTGTCGTTTATGAACTTTTTTATCACCACAGTCTTGAGTTTCTTTGTAGGCTATTGCGTCAAGTACGACCGGTATATTTAATGGACATTCTACACATACACGGACCGGTGGATTCATTTTGCTCAAGCACGAAACATATTCTTCGTTTATGGATATGTAATTCGACATATCATTTATGTACAACGTTACAGCAACGATGTCCGAAATTTGAAGATTTTCCTTCTTGACTAGATCTAAACGAATCGAGACCAATCATTTGTCAGTATATCGCATACGTTGAGCAGTATGCAGATCTCATTGTTCCAATTGCGTTAACATCGGTGTGTATAATTGAAAAGACGTTTAAAGTTTACCTACTGCTTAATTTCTCCAATGCCGATCGCATGGCAGTTTTTGGATCAGGATCTTTACCCGTAATTCCGCCAAACCAGAACCAGCCGGTTTGATTCCTATTAACAACTGGTACATCTGGGTAATCTTCTTCTTCGTATAAAATCTCCATAGGGCTTGGAGGGTTGAATTGACCTGTTTTACATTTGCAGATGTTTAACGAAATGCAGTATTATTAACATATTCGCGTCCGGCGATTTTCAGCCGAATTTTCCGCCCGTAATGAGGCAAATTCGTGGAATTTTGCTCAATAAAGTTGTGTTAACAAAAAATGATATAAACACCAACATATAACCTAGTGCGAATGTGTTAAAATATTTTACTATCCAAATTTCGATTTTGAAATGCAAATACTGGACAGCACTAAATTTTCGTTAAGAACAAGTTGTTTATAATCAATGTAAGAAAAGATATGGTTCTGATTCCAGGATTTTTTTTATACACTTCGCCCGTTTTCCCAGCCAATTAAATACCAGTGTTACTAATAGATTATATAACTGAAACTGATGAATTTAATACCAGAGTTTGAAGTCTTTAAGCTATTATTTGCACATTCATGTTCGTCATTCTCGTCATCGGATAAATTACAACCGTCATGCAATTCTGGACCAACTATCTCAGCAATATAGTCAGATGGAGTCTTTACATAAATGCTCTTTAATCTTTCTTGTAACGTCAGTCCTTCCAGATCCTCCTAAAAAATCATTGCTTTATTGTAATAGTAATCAAACTCTCAGATTCATGAATACTGGAGACAATAATTCAACTCACGTTTTTATTTTGTAAGTGCATTCTTTTGAAGTTAAGGTATCCAACAGGTGCTATATTATCATTTGAATGCATCACACTTGCATATTCATCTCTAGAATAACAGAACGATGCATGTAACAAGTGGTCCATTAATCGCGTTAACACGTTGAACGCCATGGCGGTCAACGGTGAATCGAATCAAATAGATCGCTAATATTCGTAAAATTGGCAATATTTTTAACGTTACGATAACGATGTAGAATAAGCCATGTATCGTAGAGCGCTTAAACAGTTTTATTTTTAGACGTTATATGGACCTTACGGATACGTATCGCAAGGTATCGTATACCACGCATTTCGCCGGGGCGCTCAACGTATTAATGTATAATAACTATACTTACATTACGATACTTTTCCTGAATAAGGGACAGTCCAAAGTGAAGGTTTCGTATTCGCCCCCTTCCCCGCATACGTTTACACCATATTTTTCCCTCTGTAATAAAACATTAATCATTCATAACTATTAATTAAATGTATATAATTCCATTGATAACATGATCATGTTAATTCTCATTGATCGTTAGCAATTAACTTGCATGGAACACAAGCTAATCATCTAGTAGATTAGATAACATATTCGATATATCAATGTTTTGCCAAAAGTAACATGCGACTCTAACTACCAATAAAAGTATGATTAAATTCGACTGTGGTTAATTAAATTTTTGATTGCATTTATGTTATCGATAAACATAATATTTATCACATTATATTTTTCTATTATCAGAGACGTAATTCGAAAGTCCTTGTTGCACAAAGTATTGCGACAAACAACTTGGAACGTGTCCAGTTCAGTATTGTTCGAAAACAATCAATGTATGTACTACGTTAAATTAATCACTAAGACATCTGACTTACTATTTTGGCAAGGTGTGGTTGCATTTCAGAGATCGATTTACCCAAATGCCTTGGTTCAAGGCCCAAAGCCGCGACTTTTATTAAAATTACATTTACGGAACACCCAACCATTTCTTTTAGTAATTCTTCTTGTTCCCTTCTCCATAAATATGCCAAGGAAACTAGCCCTAAACGATTACACCTGCAGTAAAAGTTTTCCATTAGTGATTGTAATAGTATCTAAGACATACTAGTTGGTTCCGATAAGAGACAATAGATGTTTACGATAAAACTGTTCATTTAAAGTGGAACAAAATATATATAATTACACATTTTCCACCCTAATTCGTTGATAGTCACTAAGAATGGCTCCAGATGAAACAGCTTCTATATTTTCTCGCTCCTAAAACAAAGAGACAACATGACTTTATAAGTTTATTAATTGCTGCATACATTTATGGCTACTATTATAGTAATATGTTTTGAGCATATAAATCTATATATAGATTAATTCACCTTTACTCTACTTAAAAGCCTAAAAAGGTCCTCAACTTCATCGTTTTCAGTTGGTTGATAATATTTCTCTTGCATTTTTGATTGACCAAATGTTGGCTCACGGTACAATGGTAAGCCAGTAGCTTCTGCAATATATTCGATACCTTGATATCCAACAGTTTGGAACATAAATGAATCTAGCTCATCTGAAAAGTATCCCTATTTTAATGTTAAACCCATCGTTATTACTTATATTTATAAGCTGAACTTAAAATAACTGTACATGTTACATAAGAGTGAAAAGTATTCTATTTATAATTAATGGTATGATGTGCCTTGTACATGCAAATAGAAAATAGCCTTAAAACAATATTTCCTTTTCACAGGATAGGCTATTTTATGTCATATATGTATAATTGATATGCAACAGGCATATTAATATATATTTTCTTTACCCTTTCCAACAGGATATAAATTAGCTAAAGCCACTATATCATGGCCAGCAGCAATGCATTGCATCATATTAAAGCAAGAATCTTTGCCACCACTGACTAGTGCAACAACCTTCATTTTTTTCAGATTTATATTTAAATCTCTTGAAAAACTTAACAGGAGCTTGGGGTACAGATAAGTCTGAAGATGCCTCTTTCAGACAATCATCTGCAATAAAAATAGAGTATATCAGTTCAATGTGAAAAGACTTTTATTCTTTGATTCACAGGCAAAATATCTTATATTTACTAGTTTCAAATAAAGTAAAATCACAAACAAAGAAATAACAAATAAAATGTATATATATCTAGCTATACATACATGTACAAATGATCGTACAAAATACATACAAATACAAAGCAGGGTTCACAATATATACATATGTACAATAAACATGAATAGGGGGTAATAATTCCAAGGAAATATATATAATAAAGTTGGATGTATAGTGATGATTTAACTACTATATATTATTGTGTTAATGTCTAAATATAATAATACTAATTTACTCGGAATAGTAACACAGAAAATATCGCGAGTATAAATGACTCTCCAGATAGTCGGTCAGCGAAACTTATGTTAACTAAATACGTTTTACAGGAGCTTATTCGTGATTGATAGAACTAGATGAACGAGAATTATTAAATAATAGTGTAAATTAAAATAGATGTATTATCTTCCTCTTTCTCTCTCTGTTTTTTTAGTGGTAATGAGAATATCTGATCTATGTAAGAGACAAGACTCACAGATCTTGGAGCAAAGATCACGGAATATTGGCTTCGCGAGAAAGCACCGGAAATTCTATTTAACTTATTAATACGCATAACAATTGGCTGTTGAACAAAATTTAATGATCCCCGAGGGTCACAATGTCACGGAATCGTGGTACAGCCACAATCGTCGAGCCTCATTTTCCATCATTTTCTTTCTGGAGGTGTTACGAGACTTACCGAAGCGAAACGTAACTCTCGTCGCTTCGACGACGTGTTCAGAAAAAAAAAGAAATCAACGGATCATTAGAGAAACGAGGAATGCCTATGGAAAGAGTGAGCGAGAACGAGTGCGAGTGCAAAAGAGAGAAAAAGAAAGAGAGAGAGAGAGGAGGAATCGTTTTTTTTGGTTATTGCCGAACTTATTTCGACTAGAATTAATACGGGATGACGACTAACAACGAGATGCACGGAATGGACGAATTTGAATTTTAGACACGTATACGGCGAAATGAAGTCGAAATACTTAAGAGATGTAATATTTACATTAAATTGGCGACGAAAGTTCCTTACACGGCAAAGTCTATCAGAGACTGCGATTGCTTGATAGTGGCGCCTCCGGATGATAGAACTTTTTAGCACAAACCGTAGAATCGAGGTTACAACTTATTTTAAGTCTAGAAAAAAATCAACGTTTATCAAATGTACTTTTTCATTGTGTTTGGATCATCGTTAATTGTACTTTATATCAGAACAGCATTTGATTTAAAATTCAGTGAATTCTTTAGAGAAATCAATGTGGATCGCGAGAGATTCTCAAGTGAATCTCGTGCGCCTGTACCTCGTGACATCATCAATGTGTAGCATGTATCGAAGCTCGTTACTTTAATCTGCAGCTTCTTTAAATTCTATTAATTCTGTGTTAAAGCAAAATAATTTCTAATATATTAATTAGCATTTCTAACTTCTTCTAGCATTATTAACTTTCATTCTTCTGTTAATGAAGAAGGAAGGATTCAATCCGTGAGTTTGTTCATAGCTCCCAAACGCGAAGCGCGTTGGTCAAGAATAATTTGAGATAGTTCCCGAAATTATACTTTTCCTGATTATGCAATCCTCTTATGCTTGATTATTTGAATCTGTATTCTGTGTGTTGATTCAAGCATTATTATACAATTATTATGATGGTCAGTAAGGATAAATCTTTTACCACTGTATTAGAAAAGAATAATGATATTTTACGTACAATCTATTTCAATTAGAGATAATTGTATGATTACATTGCGATGCCTAACACAATAAGGAACTAAATTTAATTTAACTTAGAATACCATTGGTACGCGCAAGTAATCTATGTAATTGTCCCAAGTTTCCAAAGTTTGAAACATTTTATTTTTTTGCTACAACGCAGACCATATTCAATTGCGAATAGTCAAGTTTGGAAATTCTGTAATATCTCGGAAGAGGGTTTAGAGGGTGAGATTAAAATCGGAAAAATCGTGTTGTAATTCATTTCGAAATCTACGGAAAGTATACGTTGCCATCTTTACTTGGTAAATCGCGGACCAATCGGAACAGTTTCAATAAGCGGCCATTTTACTTTCGCTACGGTCGCACGGAGCAGAGACTCGGGATTCCACGGAGTACGGTGTAGTCGCAAGCTGCAGCTTGCATCGCAGATTTCGTGGGGATTCTGTTTTAGAGGAGTGAAATCACTGGATACAACGAAGAGAACGTTGGTCGAGGGAAGCCTGTAAAATGGTTTTGGCTGAGAGAAACTCGGAAAATGTTCGAAATGGACGCAGATCGAGAGGCCCCAGCCCCAATGGGCAGACGGAATCCTCAAGCGAGGAAGACGGAGGTACCAATTTTAACATCGAATTTAAACGATTCTTATTAATATCTATAAACTCTTAAGACTTAAGGATAACTAGACTTTCAAAATGCCTCGATCTTGTACTTGAATTTAACACAAGGAAGTTCAACTATTTCTATATTGATCGAACATCAAAATCCGTAAGGATCTTCAAACAGCGCGCCCCACTTTTCCTCTTTTTAAGTTCCTCACATTTTCGAGGGAATACTGCCGAGATTTTGATACCAGTTCTTCGATCGATTATCGTCGTAAGACTTTATTCGAGGCACTTTATTATTTCAGGATTGTTTTGAATATATTATGGATTCTGGTAATTTCATTTCTTTTTTGTTATATACACGAGCGTGGAACCTAGAATTATTGCAACTTAAGGGGATGTTTAGATACCATTCATTAAAGTTTCTCCCAATTACTTAAATTAATTATAAAAATACAGAATTGTAAAACGATTTAGCGCTATATTAATTATAATGAAATATAATTCGGTATTCCGTTCAACATATTTATGCGCATAGAGTTATTAATTTGCAAAGCATCAAATATTGCATTACACTCTGTGCCTTATCTTTACAAATTTAAATTTTGATCGTACAAATTTACAGTTACTTATCTCGACGACGAACTTTTAAGTAAAGTAAATGTAAAACAAAATATCTTTGAGTTTTTATAGTACTTGTCGAAATTTATGAATTTTTGAAAAATATATGATTCTGTAACGTTAATTAATGACTTTTTAAGTTGAATAAAATGTTGCATTGCATAGTGAAATGATGACTATCACATGATTAATTCCTTGTATAATAAAAAATTGTATGTTGTACAGTTCCAGCAGAAAAGATACGTGTTGGACGGGATTATCAAGTTATAGTACCGGAGTTTGTTCCTGTTAATGGTACGTCAAATTTTCTTTTCTATAACATTAAATAGATGAAGCTACATTTTTAGATGTATATAATATATATAGGAAATAATTAAAGCTTGTTGGTCTTTGTCATATTATATTGTTTTATATATATATTAATTTTTTTAACAGTAGTTCTTATTTTCTAGAACGACGGTTAGACCAATGTCCCGACAGGGCTTTGCTCGTTTGGTCTCCTACTACTGATATCCCAGATCAGAAATGTAAGCATCTGATTATATCATTCTCGATGGAAACAAATTAATTCCAATTGCACATCAATGCTAATTATTTTATTATTATTAATTTGCTAGCAATATATTCGGTCAAACAAAATAATCAGTATTCTTTTTAGTGGATGAATATATCATACTGGCAAAGGAAAAATATGGCTACAACGGTGAACAAGCATTAGGAATGTTATTCTGGCACAAACATAATTTGGAGCATGCAGTTTTAGATTTAGCTAATTTTACACCATTTCCCGACGAGTGGACTGTGGAGGATAAAGTTCTCTTCGAACAAGCTTTCCAGTTTCATGGGAAGAGTTTTCATAGAATTCGACAAATGGTAGGTTTAAACGAAAATTGTTCATATAATAGAATTCTATAGTTTGTATCAGTATATCTATATCCAAAGATGTATAGTATGGTGAAAGATTCAGTTTTTAACACATTAAAGCAACATATATAAATTGCTGTTACAATCAAATAATAATTTGTCTTTTTATAATTTATAATTACAGTTGCCTGATAAGTCGATCGCGAGTCTCGTAAAATACTACTACAGCTGGAAAAAAACTCGGACCAGGACGTCGCTGATGGATAGACAAGCACGGAAGCTGACCAGTGGCGGAAAGGAAGGAGAAAACGGTAGTGAAAACGGAAGTGAATTAGGGTCCAATACAGATAGCGAGTCCGAGGAAAAAGTAAGATACACATTCTCAAAATATTTAACAAGCTACATTTTATGCATGCACTCCATATGCGTATAACGAAAATTCTACTCTTTCTTTTTGGTACTAAACATTCATTAGATCACACGAATTAGAATCGTGATTCATCGCAACTGTACAAGGTTCGAAGTATTAGCTGGAAAATGAATAGAGACCTTAAAAATATGTAGTTTCATAATGCGAAGTAAGGTCTTTGTTTTTTAGTCGCTTGGACAGTTTTCAGAGATTTGGCAGCTTCTTTTAGCATATTTCAGCGTTTGCTACGTCTGCAGTTTACTTGAAACAGTACTTTAATAAGTGCATTTATGTTTCTGTTGTTGCGCGTGCTTCCGTTTTCTTCCGCCGCCATTGTTTCAGCAGACACTGACCTGTTATTTGTTAGAAGAGTACCTTGTACGCATAATGCGCAAACGATTAATTATGTATAGTTTAAAAATGTATCCACACGATAACGTATTTATAAGAGCCGGGGAATGGGGATTTAAACAAGAAAGGCAAGGAATATTGATCTGTATCTTTCGGGGTTGGTTTCAACAATGAACCAATGATAGCTTAAGTATCGAAGTTAAAATTGGTATTCACGTAAATCTTTTAGTACACGTCCTCTATAAGTAATGAAATTCATTAGCCAACCCAATCAGTCAATGAGTAAATACAATATTTATATTCACTTTCATAGGAGGTCGATATTATCAGATGTTCTTAATGCAGTTTTCCCCACTGAACCGTATTTACATTTTCTAATCATAAACAGTAGTCTTAACTTTTACGTCCGTTTCGCAAACATAAGATTGAAGTCTCTGGAAACGAAGGGACGTTTGATACATTCTAATTTTGTATAACAAATTAAGAGCATCTGCCAATACAGATTTCATATGCAGTTTTTTTCTAGATTCTATACTTTCTGTTTCATGCGTGCGGGGGTTGACTCGCATTTATACGAGTACCCTAAAAGTAAATATAGTAAACCAACTATTAAAAGTACTAAGCTATTAAAAGAGACGGCGTATAAACATTCTAAAATATTAGTTGGATGATTTTGTTGTCGTGTATGAACGTAAGTGTGGAACGTTCCAGAAATGGACGATCCACCGCGGAATACGCCGTGGAAAGAACCAAGCTGTGCCAGGAAGCCAAGGCACTGACGCCAAAGCCCCATCCGACTCGGAAAACGCCCCTCAGGTTCAGGTACTCAGCCTAAACCTTACCCACTTGCATATAGCATAGTATGCTTCTTATATTTTGCTATTTTGTGTCTCACATTTCTTTCTATTGTATCCTACAAATACCTTCTTGCTTTGTATTGAACCAAGTAAGACAGGAATTTTAATGGATAAGAAATGAGGCAAAGATCTTGAGTCGATGATTCGTACGGTAGCAGAATTGACGGGCTGAAACCATACTGAGGAAAAAATATTGAAGCACGAGAAAGCAATTAATTACAAAAACATTAACGAATAGGGAACGAAACTAAAATCTGACAACACAAGCCATGTACAATATATACATTGGTCTTTATTGTTTAAGAAATTACGTAAAAGTCGGGATAAAACAGATATACTTCTGAAACAAAAGATTTATCTTGGGACGAATGCATAAACACGGGTAGATGTTTAAACGAGCACTTACTGTATATACTTCAATATTTTTCTTTTGTAAAAAAAGTTCTTCCTTCAGTGATTAGTTTAGTAGCTTCATGTTGAAAAACACTCTAATATTTGTTGACTTAAATGGAGGTTGGGGGGGGGGGGGGATTATCAAAATTGATTCTAAATGGGTGTTATGTGTTTGTAGGGCTCGTGTAGCAACTGTGGCGTTGCTTGTCATAGTGTTCGTGCGACGCCCAAGGGACACGCGTGTCATAGCTGCTATCTGCACTGGAGGTCAGTGAATGCAAGTAAAAATAAGTACATAAATATTTAAAAGATCATTAGACCTTGTATCCAAATAAGGATGTTCATACGCATAACTTGAGATATTTTTCTTGTACGAATCAAACTGTATTTAAAGCTTGCGAAGCAACTATGCACTACTCAGGATATAGTATACCTTATAGATTTTTGATAATCAGGAATACATCTTAATTGGGTGTTATAGGGCCAATGACAAAAAGGGTGGTATCAACATATTTGAAATCTTATACTTGTAACTACAATGAATAGTTCCCATGTCGCTCAACTTTTAATAATACATATTTATGATGTATGGACATGCTTATCAGTGCATTAGCTGATGCGTGTAAAGAATGTTCAGTTTCTACATACAAGTAGGAAAGTTCGAGTGACAGACTTGTTTCCTTATGTTGTGATATTAAAGTACAGTGCAGATTGTATTGATCTTTTATAACATATTAAAACTATAAGGCGATATTTATCTAAATGGTTTAGGCGAACTGGTGTAGCGAGGCCGTTAAGTTCCATGCCGGGTCGTACAAATAAAAGAAAACCGCCACGTGGATTGGTTGTTAATCACGATGATCTGGCAGCATTAGCTGGCCAACCGAATCAAGCGAACAACA
Organism: Nysson spinosus; assembly: GCA_910591585.2. Taxonomy (NCBI): domain Eukaryota; kingdom Metazoa; phylum Arthropoda; class Insecta; order Hymenoptera; family Crabronidae; genus Nysson; species Nysson spinosus. Next base: position 16,910,188 of record OU342830.1, read on the forward strand.
GTTTACAAGCTATCGACACCGAAATTGTTAGCTTGAAACGTCAAGTATGTTATTGACCAAATATAATCATATATAAGATAAAGAAACGTGTGGATACATTTTTCATATTTCTAACTCTGCATACAAAACAAACTCACGCAGCGTATAAAGCAATGGTAACAAAATATTAATTAAGACAAATCTGTGTTTTTTTTTATATTAGATACAATCGAACAAACAACAAGTAAGTGCGTTGAAACGTAAAACAACCGATGGCATTGACGATTTACGGCCACCTGAAGTTTCGAGCCGCATAAATGCACGCTGGACGAACGATGAATTACTATTGGCAGTACAAGGTGTTAGGAAATATGGAAAAGACTTTTCCGCAATTGCTGATGTGATTGGAACAAAAACCGAGGCCCACCTACGATCGTTTTTCGTTAATTATCGCCGGAGGTATAATCTAGACGCCGTTCTAAAAGAATATGAGGCCGAGAATGGTCCGATACTGATCGACGATGAGAAAGAAGAGAAGGTAAAAATATTACTTTTTTCAAGTATATGATCTTTACCAAGAATGGTATAAATTACAGAAGCTCTTAGCTAATTATTATAAACAAACCTGCATTATTACTAAATCTGAAGATATAATACTTGAATTTAAAAGCATTCAAACTTTGTTGATATTCTTCGACGATTTAAAATTGAGGAACTACTTTTTAAAGGGAATTGAAAGTAACTAATAACAATTATAATTGACTGTTATAGATGGATGTTGATCAGCCAAACGAAACAGCCGAATCCTCGCAAAAGACGAAAACGTCCGTTGGCGTGGGGCAAGCTGCAAAATAACAAATGAGTGTACTTTTGAGTACCAAACGTGAGAAAATGAGCCAGAGGCACTGCGATAATCGATAATACGATATGAAAGGTACTTGTTTCACATCGTTTGCAATTTTGCTGTTTATATTTAGTTCTGCCGCGTTGAATGATCATGGTGCGATTTTTAAACGATGAACGCTAAGTACAAGAGATCGATTTTTCATTAGATTTAGATCAATTTTCGCGTGGTTCGGTGATCCATACGAGAAACTATGTATGGGTGAATGAGATTGTAAGAAAATACGCGAACTTGTCCATTTACCGTTTATCTATATAATATAGTGCGTTTGTATGTGTCGATTTTTATTAACGAACCAGGCCATGAATGATTTAGAATACGGTTCAAAGATAAATTTTCTTTAATATATACTTCCGTGCGTAAGAGAAAACCTTTTTTATATCATGTATTATATATAAGTTCGGACGTGAATTATCTTTATTAAATGTGTTTACAATTACGTAACGTTAACTAATCGTTTTCCGTAGAATACAATATGTTAGGTGTGCGAGGAAGAAAGCATAAATACCCAAATTTGACTAATGAAAGTAATTTCGAATATTTGAATTACTCTTGTTTCAAACGTGGAGCGACAATGAAGTTATTAGCTAATCGAGAAGTATATGATGAAATTGTAAAAATATGCTATCAGTTCTCGATGTGAAAGGAATCATTTGTCGCTTGGTAATTGTGGCAAAAACAACCTTATTTATATATCGAGAAATTAATGGAGGATCTTCACTTCAACTAGAAAATCGCAGTATAACGATTGCATTGTCTCAACGATCTTCTGCTGTTGCTCAAAATATTAGCAGGAACGTGTCGTGAATTTCATCGCTGTAATTATTGCTACCGATTAATATCTATTTCACATTTCGCATGCATTCTGCAGTCAATTCGTGCCTTCTATTATATTCTAATTCGATTGTTCATTCAGAGTTTTCGCACGATTTACTTCTTTCGTAAAAACGTAAATTAATATAAATATATATATATATAAAAAGAAATTTTACGGCACTGCGGTCAACAGCCTACTGTGTAATACATTTCATTTACATCGAATCATCGTCGAACTCACTTCGCATACTTACACATTTGCTTGCATTACATAAAATCATGCTAATCGACGAGTTGAACATTTTTTATATTTATGCCTATGCATTCCTGGTGTACAAAAGCTTCGATTAGAATCGGCACGACGGATTTAATCGAATCGAGGCCGATATTCTTCTTCTTTTTGTCCTTTCGTTATCGCTGTAAATTATATCACATAATTGTATCATACGATTGATCTTTACAGAGCACCATTGACAATCTTCAATTTCACGAATATTATAAGACAAAGAGAATAGAATAAGTAGTTACTTTATTTCCGCCGTTATCCAATTTCATTTTACACTGCTACGATTTAGCGACTATAGTTCTCTGGAATTACAGTAATACTCGCTATAACACGATCCTAGAGCCTGCGAAAGACTCTACGTTATTTATGAATTATGCTCTTTCGGCAAATGAACAATATTCAAATCTAAGGGTATCATACATTGTCTTATGTTCTATTATTTAAACATTGTTTTTATTTATATTAATACATCGCGGATGCCATACGAAAATGTTTTTAAGTAGATGCTTCTCTAATGTCTTCCGACGACCACGGCGTATGTCATATGTAATCCCTTTAATTATCTTATTACCACCTATGATAAGATTTTATATTTTTCTGATACACGGCCAATCAATTTATTGTACCTGACGCCCTGACAAATCGAAGATTGATAAGGCATTTAATGAACCTGATATTATTCGGGAGATGTTAATAAGTAATTTTTAGTTACTGGAATACGTCATGGTCGTAAATCGTAGGAACTTAAACTTGAGAAGTATCTTCATTATAGAAAGAACTAGGTTCATCGTGTTTTTCATTTCACAAGAAAGCTGCGCGTAGAAGAGACAGTAAGAGAAATTGTATTCAATTTCGTATACCTTCATTTAAATAGGTTAATTATATTTATAAATACGTGAACATTAATTCTAATAGAAGAAAATCATGTTAATACTTTACTACTCTACAGAGCTTTATCTGTAATAAATAACTTATTGATGACCCCGTCGAAATGAGAGGGTTTCAAAATTGTACTATAAGTAATCGAGTTGATGGCAATTATTTGAGATTCGATATGACAGAAATCGGAAGGGATTTCTAATTTGTGAAAACAGTGGTTCCTGGTATTACTGATGAAACTTCTATCGTGTTACAGGATTTGGTGTTGTACGAAATTCTGTAATATGGACGTGTGTTATAGCAGAATTGACTGTATCAAGAAGTATTAATGGCCGTATAATAAGTTGAACTAATTAGAGAAGAGAAAGTTCGGTACTTAAAAACTGGCCGAATGTCGAGTCTGCGGTAGATCGATTCATCGAACTGTCTCTAACGGGACAAGTCCTTGTACAGGACAGTTGTAGTTTATTAGAAAATATCCCGAAAATTTTACGACGTTCGCAAAAAACTGTACATATTCGAAATCAAGAAATTTATGTAGCGTCTAATGTATACGACACATGCCAGTAATCTTCTTTCGGTGTAATTGTTTTCATTTCCGAAGGATCTAAATCTACGATCGATGCATTATTTCCGAACTTAAAGATTTAATATTGGATGTACATATATTAATTGGATCTTGACATTTTATTTTATATAAAATCCAATCAGTACTGTATATCTACTTTTGGCCCAGCCTATATTTCCGAATAATTCACATTCATTCAGAATCTCGTAAAACGAAATAAAAATTACATCGAAGAGAGGTGCATTGCGATCGTTGAAAATAAAAATATTCTGTTTACGAAAGGAATGAAAATGGAAGCATTAGACGCGAAATAATCGACGAAGTTCGAACGAGGATACCTTTAGAATCATGATTTACGAAGTACGTTGACTTCCAGTAATTTTCATTGGTTTACGACAGAAATCCCGCGTATGCGTAATTTTAATTCTAGTTCTACGCGTATATCATAGAATTTACTATTTCTAGCGATAGTAATCAATACCGTTAGTTTAAATGTTCCCCTAGGAGGTATCTTACATTAATGTTAAATAAACACCAGCAAGTGTGTGTACGCATGATTTTTCTATCGGAAGACGTTTTATTCCTCATTAAGAGTCGCGTGTGATTGGGCTCGCTCTTATTAAAGCCTATAAGAACATACTTCGATGTAAATAGAAAATATCTTACCAAAGAAAATCCACTGTAATCGTTAGCGACATATCATAAAAGGATAACGGAGGTCAAAGTAGAACTATGAAATTATATCTCTGGTTTAATAAGCAGTCTCTTGTCTCGAGACTGCAAAGATTACGGAACAACGTGGCGATTTTCTTTGTATCGCGAGATCATCGGTTTTAGATCTTATTCGACATCTCGTTAAGCGAAACATTAATTTATTGTATCCGTGTAGTTCATTCATCTGCGGAGTCCTTTTCACGCACCGATGCACGATTAAAGAGTGTTCGATTAATTGAATTGATTGAAATGCATTTAAGAGGAAGAACGTCGCACGATCAGTGTACGAAATCAACGTCAGGCTGACTTTATTTATCGTTAGATAATTAATGGAATTCACATCATTTTGTACAAATGATCGCTTTCAATCGGATTCATTGAATCGTGAGATGCCCGACGGTATATTATATAAATAATAGATATAAGAATTAGTGAAATTCTGCGCGGGGGAGTATATTTTGTCAGAGACCTTCAGAAATGTTCGTTGCAACTGGAACGTTGGATTAGCTAAGAAATTTCTCGGGCTATATTTGATATCGTGCGAAGATGTAAACAATCCTTTGTAGATATGAATCCTACATTATACATATATACATACATATATATATATATATATATATCAGAATATTATTAAAAGCCGAGGATTAAGAGATGGAAATTCTCGAACGTGTAATATATTTACGATCGTTCAGAATTTCCGAATATTCTGATACCGATTAATGTAGCATAATGTAAATATAAAGTTCTAAGCTTCGCGAATGTGTACACAACATTCTTATGTCTGTAAGTTGTACAGATGTATTTATTCAAAACTATTAAATATTTCTTGTGTACTTCGTCCGCAATAGAAAGCATTTATTCCGCCGTTCCTTTGATGGCTATATTCATTGATTTATTATTAGGATTCCATTTTTTTTACTGCTACATTGTCGCATAAGAAATTTTTGTCGAAATATCTGTATATTTTAATTGCGCTGTCTCGATCATACAAATATATTTAGTTTTATACTCATGAGTATCGGTTGCAATACAGCAAAGGATACTAAATAGCATACAGCAATTAGTTCTAACATATCTTGTATATATCGCCGAATGAAATGATTGTCAATATTCAAATCACATGTTTTTATAAAATAAGTAAATATAATTCAACTGCCGCGTTTCAACAAACCGAAGAATTAACGTTTGTCGAAACGAATATTTTTGCTTTCATTCAGTTTCATGAGGAAAAGCATACGTTGAAACTGCGGTATGACTTAATACTAGTATTTATAATAAATAACGAAGAACATTTATTTAGATATATGTACATATTATTATTCGCTGAATTCCTGAATAACCATCCTTTGTTTTCCTAACAAATAGTCCGCGTATTTCGCATTTAAAACAGTTTCCAAATTATTGTAATCAAAATTCATTTTGCTCTGAACTTCGAAGTGCGTGCGAATTTCAACTACATCCGCATTATGTTTTACCGAACTATTTTCCGATGCATCAATTAAATCTTCCTTACTTTGCTGCGCATAAAAGAAACATATGTTTAAAAATTTCGACACTTCTTTGTAAAGTGTATCATCATTATGATAAAAAGGATTTTCAATCGTGCACTCAATGTCGGAATTACTACTTTCCGCTGTAAGAAGTTTTATAAATCTAAGTTTGTCTTCCGTCGAGACGAATGAAAATTTGCAACGATTCAACATTATGTCGCCTAACAATTTTCTATATATAATTTCATCGTGTTGCAAAAGATTATACTGGACATCAATCTTCGGTAAAACATGCGCTCGTAAACTTTCCGCGATCGTCTCTCGGATTTCTGGAATTTCATCCTTTAATAACGCTAAACAGCTATATATAATGTTCAATTTATTATCATTACCAAAACTTTCGTAACGATAAACTGCAAACTGTAAAAGATCGACTGCTATTTGTCTCATATATTCTTCCTCGTGAACGCTAATGCTAAGAACGTACATTAAAATTTGATTTAAAATTGCATCTTTCTTGGAAAACAATATTATTAATGTGCACTTCAGTCGCCATAAAGTAGAATGTTGCGCGTTTCCTTCGACCTCTATATTCATATTTTCCAGCAATTTATCATCTTGCAGTTTTACAGTTCCTAAACTTAAAGCGTGCCTCAATGTATGTAAAACAAAATTGATCATTGAATCCATAAGGAGATCACAATTATTGTATCTTTCGGAAAATAATCGTTCCAGAATCATTTCAAGCATCGGAACATAAGGTGTTAAATGATTTAAGAAAGCAACGCTTTGATCGACGCAATGGGAATCTAATATATTGTAAACAATTTCGGTGTTAATATCGTTGGTACGTTTTACGTAAAGTGCATATAATTTTGTGGAATAATCAATGAATTGATAGAAACCCGGCTGCGCTTTCTGGGATGACAGTAAAGTTACATTATCATTGAATAGAAAAATATCAGTTGCTGAAACCTGATTGAATATTGACTCTGAAAGTTGCAAGTATAACGTTTCTAATACGTAACATGGTTGTTGAGTATTCCTTTTTTCAAGAGTATTATTCCTCCATAATTTTAATATATGTCGGAGCCTTAATAATCCTTGATCTTCCTTAAAGTGTAACAAATGGCTTCTAGTTGAAGTACTTGAATTTAAATGTTGTTCTTCAACAAATAATTTTTGTCTTAAGTACTTTATTATTAATAAATATCCATGTACGAAATTAGGATCGTGACAATGTTCATCGCGAAGAGACTTTGTAATTAAACGAATTTCAGGCTCCACGTTGGAGAAGCTTGTTAAGGCAACAAATGCTTTAGCAGCTAAAAGCCTTACGTTAATTACTGTATCGGCCCACAGCTTAAAAAGCCAGGGTTCAAGTAGAGCGACGTAATCAGCCGATACGTGATCAATTAATTTCGAGCCACCGCATGAAAACTTTGATAAGAGTATAAGAACATGGACGATATTCGAATGTAAATATAATTCCGTGGAAAATGTCTTGAAGGTGGCAGAGAAATCTCTAAGTTGGTTTTTAACGTATTCTGCAAGCACCGGATAGTGTGTAACAAAATGGTTGATTGGATATCCGGTTCCGAAATCCAAAACTGAGTCGGCACGACTCTGACCAACTAATCTTGGGACTATTGCACCAAACAATTGTAGACTTGCATTTCTGAAAATGATCAGAACAATGACACATTAATAACCCAACACATCAGGCAGCGTTACATGATTTACGAGAGTTGCAACATAATATAATGCTGACATAATACAAACGTAATAAATATTAACATATTCGACACTTTAGTCGCTAATCATTTGAATACGTTTTGACTAAATTATATGTTGGTGTTTATAGCATTATTTTGTCAACATAACTTTATTTAGCCAAATTCCGTGATTTTGTCTCGTTAAAAGGGTAACATTTGGCTGAAAATGATTCGGCGCGAATACGTTAAAATCTAATTGAAAACTATTTGATTACACCCTGTGGGTGGGGGATAAGTAGAATACACCCACAGTATCCCCTGCTTGTCGTAAAAGGCGACTAATAGGGGTCAACTATAAGATATTTCAAAAATTACATTTCAGTAGAAAAGCAACTCGCATTCTAATCGTAAGTCTAGAGAACTTATATTTTGTCGATGAATAGAATTATGTCTTCAACTCTTACCTTATAGTCCAGACTTCGGATTCAAGATATTTGAAGCATGTTAAAGATATCTCTTCCATGTATGGGATTAACTGTGCTTGAATCTCTTTGTCAGCCACTAAAGCGCGTAAAAAATGCAAACGCCTTGCCCAAGGAGAATCGTGTTTCGATTCTATATTTTCCGTGGATCTTTCCCGAGATTCGTTTAATAAATCCAACAGCATTTGTACGGCAAAACGTAAAAGGGGTCTGTCTCTTCGATTATCACTTACTACTATTTTGTGGAACATAATTGATAATCCAGCACCCCGTCTGGTTATATTTAAGGATCGCATATCATTATTTTGCAGAATATTCGTTATATACGATTTCGGTAGATCACAGTATTTATCTTCGTTGCATAAAACTCTGAAAACCGAACTCCATTATCGTCTAAAACCCTCGAATAATACGTGGTCATTGAATATTTACAAAATTTATTTGTATTTCTTATTCTTTATAGCGATACCTCGTTAAATTTCCAATAGCTTTACCAGTAGCTTCCATTACACCTTTGTGTCTACACCTGAACAATACGGTGACAATTATGTTGGCAGATTGTTCGACTGTTTCATCGGAGAACATTAATCTACCGATTTCACTGGCTATTTCACACGAAATCTGAATACAAGAAATATTGTGTCTTTCATTAGTAATTCTTTCATTATATGCTTGCATGATTAACTTTTTCATGAAGTTACTTTGTCAGTAATATCATAAGATAATAATCGTATACGGAATATTAAAATTCATACTTTTAGAGACATCCAAATGCAAGAAATAAGAACTTGATGTGCCGGCGTTAAGTTCAGGTCATCATAATTGTTGTCGTCTATTTCGCTGGTTTTAATCACTTCGTCAATTGCAAGTCCCATTTCCGCGAAAGAGGACGAATACTCTAAAAATAAGATCCATAATCAATCTTTGAAAGCAATCTACAGAATGTAATCCTTTTCCCGTAATAATCACCTGCATTAGTAGACTTGGAAGATAATACTGATAAGAAAAATTCAACTGCATCTTGCAACAGATCTAATATCTTTTCGACGAATTCCAAAGTTAAATGATTACTTTCCGGTCCATTTTGAAAGATGACTTTCGATAATGCAGTTAAAACACCGTAAAAAGGTCTATTTTGAACGATAGATTTTAATATATCTTTCTTCATATCAATTAATTGTCGCGCAGCTTCATTAAACAGATAATCGCGATAATTTTCATAATGGTCGTCATTTGCATGTTTGTGATCTTCCACCGAGCAGCTAGTATTTTGCAAAACATTCAGTGGTATCCGGTTTGCTAGAATATTTATAATTTCCGCGCCGCTTTCGATGTTATAGAATTTTGACGAATTGCTATATTTCAGAGCAAGATTATATAATACCTGCAAAAGTAAACAATTATTATTAATACAATTATTCGTGTTTACTCTGCTGAGTTGATTCCGTATGTTTAATCCATTACACGCTATAATAATATCTGAAAATATCTTACCCGTTTATCCAAATCAGTTAAAATATTAATATCAAAATAATCCGATATGATGGAACTGGCTTCGCATCTAATATCAAGCGCCGAGTCCAAAACAAGTCTCAGAAACGCAAACAAACTAATTTTGTCAGTGAATTTCCATTTTCCAATTGACTTCAAATGTTTTTCAATGATTAGCGCACAATATTTATGTTCCCTATTATTGGTCTTTTTACATCCCCTCCCATCGGTAAAGGAAAGGATAGCTCTGTGTAGTTTCAAGCCAATAACTTTTCGCTGGTAGCACGAACCAATTTCAAAACAATCCAACAGATATTCGTGCAACCAGTTTGTAATGTAATGCAAATCATCCACGCGTTCCAACTTGGCTTGTGTATTTTTCAAGACATTCATATAAAATATTCTAAAGTATTTAACAATCCCTTCTCTCATTCTGACGGAGGTACTGTTCGCGTTCTGCCACAAGAAGTTTCGTATCCCGAGAAACTTATCTTCGTTGTCAACCGAATGGCAAATGATTCCAAAACCATTTAATCGTACGAATTCATCTTTGTGGTTTAAGTACCATTTGGTGTCGATCTTATTTGTGAGATCAATTCGCATTTCCCTCGCCATTCTTTCAAGATGAGAGCGAACGAAATATCCGCCTAAGTCGCTTGCAGACTCCCATAAATATTCCAAGACCTCTCTGTCTCTTTTTACGGCTGGTTCTATCCAGTGTTTACAGAGTAGTTGGAGAGCAGAATAGTTTGCATTTTCTGTGCTCTCCCAGTGATGGAAAAGATAATTCAGCACTTTTCCGAATGATTCTTTCCACTGGTTTACATTGAGTTTCATCTGAATCGCTAAGTAAACTTTCGTGCCAGCGCATCGTAAATGATATTTCGTTAAACTAGTACTCAAGGAGAGTAAAAAATCATACGAAGTCATAGCTTCGACATTGTCCCATATTTCACAAATTTCCGCCAAGATGACATATTTTAATTCGTTCTGCCAAGATATATTCTGCACGCAGTCCTCGAACATCGATGCCAACGGTTCTTGATTGTTTCTTGTGTTTATTCGAAGATAGATATTGAAAATGGATATGGAATTTTGTTTGCTGATCTCACTAATGGCATTGCACCAATTCGAAAATATTACTTGCTCTAATCTTTCCATTAATATCGAATCGCAACGGTCCCAAAAATCCATTTCCATTGTTCTGTTCAACCACATGTATAACAATTTGTAAGCGAAATAAGAATAATTTGTATATTTGATGCAATTTCCGTACAATATCTCAAACATTAAGGAACATGTATCAAGCGAATAGATCTCCGTCCGATTAACTTGCAAGTATCCATGTATGCAAATCAATTGAAATAATTCAGTATCATCAACGCGATATACTTCGTTCAAAAAAGTTAATTCGGCCGAATGTAATTGCATGAATTGCTGTAAAGTATCCTTAAAAAACGTCGCAGACGATTGTGTTGATAACAAGGCAAAAAATGCATGAGAAGCTAACAACATTCTTTCCCTTCCACTTTTCGCATTTGGTATAAAAACTTGTATGATGCGTGACAAGATTGGTTGCCATTGACATAAACTTTCATTTCCCAATGGATGACAGTGCGAACAAGCATAGTTAATGAATTTCTGAAAACAGAAAAAACGAATTCTAGTTTCTGTGGAAAAGTATAATAAAATTGATCGTCGTATCACATTGCAGTAAATACTAACTCTGAAAATAAGGGTATCTTCTTTGCAATCTTGCAGCTCTTCGAGCACCTTAATTGGATCCATGCTTCCAAAATGTACAATGATTTAAAAATGCAGGAATAATATCGATCTAATTCGTTCGTATCGTGGCTTGTCTTGTAAGAGCTACTTAAAAAACGCAAGAAGACGTTGATCTGTTATTCAAAAATATCCGCGGCTGCCGCTTGAACACCAAGGGCCGATTGTTTAGGAACTTCGTGTTTTTCTTCCGCAAGATTCCTTCCATCGGTGCTATGTGACCTGCAATTAGGTATCGTCGAATATTCCTCTGATTAATTGTATAATTACTAATTGCTAATAATAATTGGCTGCTTAATTAATTCCTGCGAAAAGCACAGAGGAGAGATTGAAGAATCTTTGTAAGTTACTGATATTAAAATTCACCGACATTAAAGAGTTACTTCTATACTTCTTATCATCTATCAATTATTAATTTTAGCCGATATACAATTGAGGTATTTCAACATTATACAGGATATTTCTTTATTTAAGGAGCGATTAATTTGTTGTAGATCGGAATATTTATCGTTTATTCACTCCTTAAATCTTTGTAGACGAATATAACAGAGAATTAATAGATTCTAAGAAAGCATGAAAGAAGACATTTAATATACTTCGAAAAAGCATCTAACGATAAGTGTATTATGAAGTAAATGTAATTTGTTATTGGTTTAAGTGTAGGTAGATAGTAAAAAGCATATTATTCGCTGACGATTGTTTTAGCCTGTTGCTTAAAGTCTTAACAATGAAAAGTAAACAGAAAAGAACCGCTCAACTTCGGTAAATACGGATTAAGGATTGTCATACAATACAATAAAACAGTAACATTGTTATTTTGAAGCATCTATTTATTATAATAGTTAACAAAGGTCGTAAAACTTTAACATGAGGTATGTTTTGGCGAAACAAGTCGAGTTGTACTATTAGTTCGATATAGTGATTATTCTCTCAAGTTCAATCGCTAAAATTAGTTTCACTCTTTTTGTGGCTCTCCTGGAACGTACCCCCCTTTTTCTATTTGCTCTTTGAACTGCAAGTATTCTCGTTTACGATCAAAGTGCTTTACCTAGTAAACAGTGATCAACATCAATATCTTATTAGAAAGAAAGCCAAGATCTGTTTCTGCGTTATACATTATTCTAAACATAAGGTGCTTTCAATCATATTGCTCGCAAGGACTTAGATTAGATTACTTGCTTGAATTATTTACTTAGAATTAGATTATCTACTTTCGTTAAGAACAAACGTTTTTATAATACAGATTAACAGTTTCTCTGCTCATCCAGTTAAAGGGATAGAAAAAGTATACAAAAAATCCCATCAACCACTTTGTCTCCTTAAATTGAAAGTAAGTTTTTTGAAGTAACTATGTTAAGAAATGTCTAATTCTTATCGTTCTTATAGAGGATGGATAATATTTTTTGATATTGTAGGTAACTTAAATAAGTTATTAAACACTATGTATCATCTTGGAAGCTTACCCATTGTTTAGGGCAGAATTTTTCATACTGATTCCTAAATTCCTTGCAGTCTGCTTCGGTTTTACCTTCATCCAAGCATTTCCAGTAATCGTCTCTGTGTTTCCAGCAATTTGTTCGGTGTTCTTTGTTTGGGAAAGACATTCTGCAATGATTTCATGTAGAATTATCTCTCAATTATTTCATGTACAACACTCTTCTTTATTAATTGGTAAAGTCATGCAATTTTTAACGTTGTCATAAAATAAACAGACATATCATTAACAGAATAAACAAATTTTTCGTTAATAATAATTTTTTTTATATTATTTACATAACAATCGGAAACAATATTTCTCGTGGTTTTTATATACTTTGTATTGTTGGCAAACAAAATTGTTGATATACCATACAAAATCAATAATAATAATAATAATACTTACCCATCCAATTTATTGATTCAAAATCAAATTCGTATCAACACTCACTTTTGCATCTACGAATTTATCACGGAAAGTTCAAAGTAAGAAAGTCATTAAAATACGAGAGAAAAGTGAAATAAAAGTATAAATGAATTTTCAGGCCGTTATGGAAAAAGAACTCCTTAAATCTATTTCAAATCTATTACAAAAAATCCCATCAACCACTTTGTGTCCTTAAATTGAAAGTAAGATAAATCTATTTCAAATCTTGTCTTATTGTACCTCAACTATATCAGCAAATATATTTATAAAGAAACGTTAAAAAGAGTAACTTTCACGCGAGATAAATCAGGAATAGTTGTCTGATTTTGCAGTAACAATTCTATTATTAAAAAATGCATCTACGCTCCAGAAATTTGCAATATCAAAGTATTTATAAAGCACTATGATTCATATTCTTAACTAGCGAACAGTTCTTTATTTCTCGTAATAATAATAACACAAAATATTACAGAAAATACACGAGAATTACATACTCGTGAAAATCACGGTTCGGAGATACGTGGGTGTCGCGGTTTTGATGAAAATCGAAATATTTATTTTTAAATAATCCAAAATAAAGTTCTTCGATCATTCAATGATTATATAATCCTTTAATGTGATGTATGTCGTTTGTATACTTTGAAACAAGGAGAAATTGAATATAATATTTGTTTATAAGTCCGAATATTATTGAATTGTGTTAGGAATCAAATTTAAGTGTGGTATGAATGTTTTAATCATCCCTTGGCATTCCATGTTCTCTTGGATTCGAGGTTAAACATCGAACGTTATCAACGGTCTTTTACTTTTTTTATCATCCTCCACTTCAAACAATACATATACGTACATTGAAATGTGTGTGTATTGTAAAATTTAATTGAAAATATGTTAATATACAGTTAGCAAAATGGAGACGCCTAATAGCTGCACTGGAAGCAAGGTTGTTCACTAACCTGATTTATTCGTTTTGTTGAGATGATCTCGAGCCAGCAAAAATGTTTCAGCTTTTTAATAGAAAATTTCGGTTTTCTTCTTACTATGTTAAGTTATTTTGGCCTTTTTTTAAAACGACCAATTACATTATATTTTTTGGACACACTTTCATAAACCATAAAAGCATCCACGGTATCTATTTGGTTTATGATTGCTAGTTCTTGTAGATTAAACAGCGAGAACGAAATCCCAGATTACTTTGATTTTTCATTGATTACAAAATGATGGAATTTATAGAAATGTATTTTAGAATGGAATCTAAATTTTAAAGACGTAATGTGTTCGAGATATTTGAAATGAAAGAGGAAATCTTTTTGTATATTTTTGTATTCCTTTATTCGACGAGCTGCTATGGAGCCATCGAAGGATTCTCAATAGTTTAATAATTTCAATTACCATCGATATTTTGGCGTCTAGAATTTCGTACATCAATTAAATCAATTTCAAATTTTACTGGTCCAGTGCTACCAACGATTAATGTTTACAAATTCATATTAATACAATACAATACAATACGATACAACAATTCAAAGATTCTTGAAGTTCACGACGCCCGTTTAATTCTTGTAAGAGAGTTAATATCTCGAGAATTTAAACAATACTTTTAATGAAACGTAATTATCAAATTTCACGTAAACAATATCGCTGCGAAAATTGCACTGAGTTGCATGGAACCGACGAATTTGAACGGTATTACGAACGATGTATTATAAAACATGCGATCAAACAAAAGGTTACGACTTAACAATGTTATTTTGCATTTATTATGTACAAATTTATATAGATCTTAATATACATATAGTAACAGTTACAATTTAATATTATTCCTTATCAGTTACATAGGGTGAGGCACTTCCTGTTTTGGATATTTAATAAAAATTCATACGAAACTTTCATGATTCCATAAATATTATAAAATCATGTAACATATATTTATTCTGCTTCAAATCATAAATGTTTTTTATGAAATTTTATTCGATTTACAGTAAAACTAAGATACTCCACCCAGTATACAGTCTAAGAGAAGATGCCGATTTATTATTACGTGAAATAAATAATGACTAGAACTATGACAACACACGTAAATAACATTCCTCCTACTAAAACAAAGCCATCTTGTCGCGCTCTTTGTTCTATAAGTCTCATTGTTGTATTGGAAAGTCCCAAAGTGTTTCCAAGGTCTATCAGTCGTTTGTGAGCTCCTTTCAGCGTAACTCTTTGAGATCTTAAATTGTCTAATATATTGGATCCTTGTTGAATAATATCATCCACACCACGTACGGAATGTTTTAAACTATTATTGTGTTGTACATTGTGGTCGATCATTATGTCTACGTGATCGTTAGCGGTGAATGTTCTAGAGAGTAACGCTTCCCTCTCTTCTTCTTCCCTCTGTTTCTTTAATATTTTATACTTCCATGAGTTTAAAGCAGCAGTGAGATGGCGGCTGTCGTATTTCAATTGGTCTACTCGCATTTTGGCATTCTGCCTTTGGGAAATTGGACCCTTCATGCATAGTACATCCAGTCTTTCACAATTACTGAAAAATATATTGAAATAAATATCATAGCATAAAAATAGATACGCAATTTTGGATGATGTTATCCAGTTTTATATTTACATTTGATTAACTATTATTTCGAGTTCCCCTGTCCTCCGAATATGTTAAAAATAAATCGCGCGCCAATTATTAATTTCTAAAACTATAAGTTACAATATGATACAAAATTGATTCTGTTAGCGAAAATGTTTATTACGAAAGTTCGCACGCCCTACAGTTCAACGCGAATATGTATAAAAATGTAATTACCTAGTATTACATTAATTACGGAGGATTATTTCCGACGCCTTATATTATAGGTAAAACAATCCAGAAAATATGTTCGAAATAATTTCAGCTGGTTTTTAATGATGGAAATTTTGATTACTGTTGCGTTAATTGTTCGTCGTCGATTATTATATTTAATTAATCATACAGACATGATATGTAAGAGTCTGTTATTATTGAGTATAAAAATGTTTTATGTAATAATTTTAAAAAAATCTGAACCGAAATTGTATGACTACCTGTTGATAAGACTAATTTTCGATTCTATGGTGTCCTCTATTTCTTGAACATCCAAGTCAGAGGGTCTTTTGTCAAGTTGCGAAAAGAGATGTTGCGTCTCTTGGACTAATTTATTCGTTTGATGATATAACGTTTCCATTTTTCCAATTATTTCTCTTTTTCAAAGAGAACTTAAACTAAATCGAGGAAACATATGACGTGTACAAACATTGCTGTCAGCTCGGAAATGTACTGAAAACCTTATGTAAAAACATATGATCCTTCGGAAATCCTCAGCAGGGGAAATGAACTTTTTACTATGAAAGAGAGTGCGATTCGAATGTTTAAATACCCTAGTTAAAGGTACAAATTATTGCCTATGTTTCTGTTTATATATAGTCTTCTTATCAAACCATAAAGCAATAGGCATTTCAGATTACTGAGATCAATGAATTCCAGATACACATATTTTAATAAAAATACATATGTCGAATATAAACTGTTGACTAGTGTTTTAAACGCTTTAATCGTGCCCGTAATAAGCGCGGTAAGAAAGGGGTGGTTTCTTGCATTCTCTTTAACTATTTGTTATGTAATTTAATAAACCAAATATACTATAAACTTAAAATCCGAGTTCCGTTGGATTATATCTTTATGATTATGAATGAATATGAACTTCATTGATAATAATTGCAATAAGAAATTAATTAAACTGATTTGGGGCGACCTCTTCTTACATATATCAATGTGCTGTTATATTCACATGCATCTACCCCATATAGAAAATACAAGAACACGAAAACGATAACCTTTTTTTTAATATTTCAATAAAAGCAATGCGTTTATAGTATTATTATAAAGGAAAGTGTCTGATAGAGAAAAACACTAGCATTTGTGTATCAACTCACTATACCTGTACATAATAAGATTGATGCTTTAACAGGAGTATCTTTGTATGATTTACACAGCTTTCGCAAATTTCGTATAATAATGCGATGTATTAAATCATATCAGTAAATTAAGAATACTTTTGCATACTGTTTCATTCAGAGGAAGACTAATTTTTATCACCAAATGGATATCGGAGAATTATTATCCTACAAAGTATGTTTATAATGGATTGTTATGTATCTATTTACCTCTTTCTGTTTATTTTTGTCTCTTGTTACTGTTGAGCGCTAATGCAATTTGTAGCCCACGAAAAAATGAATATATTTATGATTGATTTCTGAATTTACTTATCACAAACGGTATGCCGTTTGTTTTTCATTTTCTATAAGAGCACCCACAGTATAGGATTCATGTTTGTATATCGTTTTAAAGCCACCAAACACTCCAAAAAGACCAGCAGCAGGAGAGGAAGATGACGAGGATGAATGGGAAAACACTAAACGGTCAAAAAGAGTTATTAAAACTCCATATCATGCCCGACAAAGAGCACCGAAGGAAATAGATGTTACCCCGGTAAGGAGTAGTGAACCACCTACACCTATAAGAGCAGCATTACCATCCCCAGCTAATGACGTAGTCGAGCCCCAATTGACGGAGAAGGAAAAACAGGACATCTTGAAATATGTAGAAACCGAAGCACAGGAAATAGAAGCTTTGGATGAAGCTACTTTGAAAAGAATGGTTCTCTTGTTTGAAAAGAGAGCACTTAGAAATCAGGAAATGAGAGTAAAGTTTCCTGATCAACCGGAGAAGTATGTGTAAAGAATTTGAGATAATATGCTTACAGAAATGAGGATTTGAATTATAATGATCCACTGATGATGTTAACAGATTTATGGAATCAGAAGTAGAGTTACACGAGACACTTCAGGAACTTCATGTAGTAGCAACTAATCCTGACTTATATCCGTTGATGGTAGAGTTAGGTGCTGTACCTTCCTTACTTGAATTATTGTCACATGAAAACACAGATATTGCGGTAGGAGTAGTAGATCTTCTACAGGAATTAACAGATGTAGACATATTGCATGAAAGTCAGGATGGTGCGGATACTCTTATCGATGCTCTGTTGGAGCAACAAGTATGTGCGCTTCTCGTACAAAATTTAGAGAGACTCGATGAAATTGTGAAGGAGGAGAGCGATGGTGTATACAATACTTTAGGTAGTAATTTGTAGAACATTTTGTTTAAATATTAATACTAGACACATTGTCAGGAATTTTTTCAACAAAAATTGACAATGACTTTTTGTAGCAATTTTTGAAAACCTTTTGGAGTTCAGGCCAGACTTATGCACCGACGCTGGAAAGCAAGGCCTTATGCAGTGGTTATTAAGACGAATTAAATCGAAAACGCCGTTTGATGCAAATAAACTTTACGCCAGCGAACTCTTATCTATACTTTTACAACATACTCCTGAGAATAGACTTCTGCTTGGAGATCTTGATGGCATTGATGTATTGTTGCAACAACTAGCTGTTCGTATAATTTCCACGTTATATCATAACTTATATAAGTATATCTAATATTTCTTGCGCAAATGAATTTTTTTATAGTATTATAAAAGACACGATCCTCAAACGGCAGAGGAACAAGAAATGATGGAAAACCTATTTAATGTATTATGTTCGAGCTTGATGGCAACTGTAAATAGAGATAGATTTCTTAGAGGTGAAGGGCTTCAATTGATGAATCTCATGTTGCGAGAGAAAAAGATGTCTAGAAACGGTTCCCTTAAGGTAGATTTAATAATCGAATAATTATCGGTTTGAACGTCAATAAATCACGATTTTAATCCTAGGTTTTAGATCATGCAATGAACGGGCCAGATGGAAAAGATAACTGTAGTAAATTTGTAGATATTCTTGGTTTAAGAACAATCTTTCCTTTGTTCATGAAAACCCCTACAAAAAACAGAAAGAGAATGCTTACCGCGGAAGAACACGAAGGCAAGTATATTGTGAAACCTTCGCATTTCAGTCGGGAAATCGACCTTGTAATAATTGCCGATTTTTTTTGTAGAACACGTTGTATCTATAATCGCGAGTATGCTAAGAAATTGCAAAGGTCAACAACGTCAAAGACTACTCAGTAAATTCACGGAAAACGATTACGAAAAAGTGGATCGGTTAATGGAACTTCATTTCAAGTATCTTGAGAAAGTCGAGGAAGTTGAAAAAAATACCAAGGTTTGTGAGAATTTAAACTGGTTGCAAAAGATGCCAAACATCAGAAGCGATTAAATTTCGATTCTTACAAAGCATCTTCATGTTTTATTTTTATTAGGAAGACGAAGATGAAGAAGAATCGTACCTGAGAAGATTAGATGGTGGATTATTTCTTTTACAATTAGTGGATTACGTGCTTTTAGAAGCATGCACCGGGTGTCCGCCAGCAGTTAAACAGCGAGTGACAAGAATTTTGGCGCAAAGAAGGGCGTCTCTTAAAACTATCAGACATATAATGCGAGGTAGACTTGCTGTTAATTAACTTTTTTAAATAACAACTTACGTTACTATATTAATTAATAATATGTATGTTAAAAGATGATCAGTCTTATATCTGTGCAGTCCTAGTTTATCTTATTCAAAATGATGTTTTTTTTGGCAGAATATGCTGGGAACCTTGGGGATGCTGGTGACATAGAATGGAGAGAAGCAGAGCAACAGCACATATTGCAATTAATTGATAAGTTTTGAGAAATATTTTTCTATGTTGAATTGAAAAATCATCATCCCTGCCATACTTCAAAAAGGCCACTAAGAATGACAATAGTTATCATCATTATTATCCACAGAAATAAATTAACGAAAATCTTTTTCTATCCCCACGCCAGATATATATAAAATAAACTAACGAAATATCTGATCTTTCGGTATAAAATATATCAGAATAAACTTAATAGTGACACTTATCTTCGTTGCAACGTTCTTACATATCAAGACCGTAATTCAAATTTAATCGAACGACCTATCGATCGATCTATCGATTACTTGCTATTTCCGGTTCCGTATCGAAACCATGCAGTGCGCGAATTAATTCATAATGATCGGCGATGTTGCTCACAGTGTACCACAAAATATCGTGAAAGTTCTGTCAAAATTTAACGCTTCCAACATTTGTTCGTTAAAAAAGTGCCGATTAATCATTCACGAAATTTCCCGTAACGATTCAGTGAAAATCTTAATATATAACTAATTAAAATGGGTGAAAGCAATCAGTTCGCGTATCATGTCGATTTTGAAGAAGATCTTTACGAGCTTCAGCGACATTGTCCGCCCATACGAATCGGAAGACAGCATCTATGACTTCGGAAATTATCAGGGTGAAATATCGTCGGAATTCTTCTGGACGAGCTGCTATCGTGCGGAACAATTCGGTTTTTACAAAAAATTCGTCGTCAACAAAAGTTACGCGAGGTACTTTCGTCGCTTCGATGACTGCAGAGATGTTTTCCATTGCGAGCAATATTTTTCGCGTTTGCAGTTTGTCGTTTTTCCGGTAAGCTCTATCTTTATACATTTCCATTAACCTACTAATTTAGAGTGAATATACGAGATAATTACATTTAACATCGGGTTTCTTAAAACCATATCTAGACTTATCTTTAAAGCAAATATTAATTTAGACGCGTTGCTACGTCTACATATATTTATTCGAATCAAAGAACGTATCGCATATCATGCTGTTATAAATGGCGACTCGTTTGAAATATAAGGCGGTAAAAAATAGGAATGCGTTTCTAGAACTAGTTGTATAATCATTGCCCTTTACGGTAATCCGCATTTATTTATTAATATGAAGCAAATATCGTTACGATATTCTACAACCGTAAACTGTCATTTTTTTAAAAATACATTATGTCTTTCAATAAAAGTTGCAACGTTAATTTCTCGGTCTCTTCGTAACCATGGTGATCGCGGAACGCATGCGCTTTTACCGAAATTATTTCAAGAACGAAGTCATACGTTAAACACAACTTCTAAGATCGCACAAGCATCTTTTTCATAAAATCGAGAGAAGAAATGAAATTTGACAAATACTTAAGGGTAGATTTTAAAGCGCGCGATCAGATTTTTCACCCTTCGATAATTCGAGAGGTCTCGCGTAGAAGTAGTAGGGGGTCAACGCACGGCATACGATCGATCGCGATTGGCTCACGGGAGAGCCTCGTGGCCAATGGGAACGCGCGCAGCGCCCCTAGACGGCGGTCCGTCGCGCGAGAGCTGGTTAGTTTGCTGCTGCAAGCTTCAAGGTGCGGTTGTCTGTTCCGTTCTCCGCTGTGATCTTCCGTGTGTTTTCGTTTACGATTTATTTCATCCTTTCCCTTAAGTCTGTGATTACATACGCGATTCTCTCACGCAATTAACATTTACGTCGTTCAAATCGCGAGTGACAATTATTGTGATTTCTGTGCCACGACGAGGAGGACTACAGCGAATTTCCAGAGTTTAAAGAGATCCACCGGGAACCTGGTAATACTTGGAAGTTCTCGCGGAAACGGCAAACGAGGTATGTCATCTGTCAGTTTCATCCCCTCGTTGAGGATTTGTTCTTTCGCGATATTGATTTGCTATCGTGCTCTGGATCGGAGCGTGCGTACGTGCCTTGACGAATATTCCTCGAAATCCTAAGAAACATCTTAGGATACACGAGATCGAGATACGCCGTTTATTTATCTTCTAATCTTACCTCCGAGGGATGGTACGACCTTCCATAATTTCGCGATCCGCCTTCCGGTAGTTCTTCTCTCTCGACACGATCGTGTTAGACATCTAATATCAACACATTATTTTTGATACGTGAGATCGGATTCGCTTTTTTATCCGCTCTACTCATTTAAGATCTAATTTCATGATTTCACTGTGGTACGACCTTCCATCGTTTCGCGAGCTTCCGCGATTCTTGAGTGTAAATCAAGTATACGCGTATTATGTTAGTTCTTTATTTATTTATATTCGACTCGGATGGTCGAACAATGGTGTGGCCTTGCACGTTTCTCAGATGCAGCTGTGTCTAACTCTTGACTTCGCCTTCAAAGATTATTGTTATTGCAATTCATCATCACGTCTGACATTAAAGGACTTCTACATAATATCACACGTATCACACACATATATGCCTATAATATAAAGCATGACCTAAAATGTCATAAAATAACGAGATCAACTCAAACCTTTCATTCGTGTTCCTCAACTTTGACGAATTTTATTAGCGCATCATTTTGGTAGCTTCCTCCCACACAACGCATGCGCGGGAATACAGCCGTTTTTAAACATTTCATTCTCGAATACCAGCTACATGTTACTTCGAACGTATTCTTCATCCTATTACCAACATTTAAATAATTATTAATTAATGTTTCAGTAAACATTAGTATTAAAAATTCAGTAATTTTAAGTGCGAAGATTAATTGTCTTGAAACCGGATATTTATTCCTACGACTTTCAGGATTAAATAATAATAAATTGTGCTTCTTCTGTAATCTACCTTCTCTATTTAATAATTATTATTAACGGCTGCAAGGAAATACAAAGCACACTCGTTGGAAGAATATTGTTTACCTGTGAATCGTTATGTATGCGTTTTTCAACGTTCCAAGGGGAAGTAAATGAAATTGATCTGAAGTAAGTCAGACGATAATAGTTCCCGATTAAGATTCGCATTTAGTAGGTCGGTTAAATATTATTTTCTGAGATCGACCGCGTTTCCGAGCACTGGACTTTAAAGAAAATATCAATGACACTGTCTCTTTTAATGGTCCTCTACTTGTTCCTTTTACATCGTTCGTATCTTATTAAAGCCCGTTTTATATTCCTGTCGTCGGCTTCACTGAAATCCCATTGATATTAAGATTCAAAAGAAATTTAAATCGGACCAGTTATGCTAAAGAATCGTAACGCACACGCGTGCAACCCGTATTATGTATTACGGAACGGGATTTTATGTATACGTACGAATATCTGCTTATTCATGTACATATACATATACACGTATTAATGAGAGTGAATAAAGTCATTGCAATAACCAGCAAATAAAAAAGGAGGCCAATTTTAAGTTCTCAATGTAAACATCGTGCTATCGTTGAGGGTAACCAAATTTAAATACATATTTGTATACTATGCTAAAATATTTTTAATACTTTCGTTATTAGTTTCGAGCCAAAATAGGCCTAGGTCATATTTAGATATTATTTACTATCGATTTGGACCATTTAGAATCAAATTTGGCGGTTTGGAAATTTTGATCATTTCTTGAGGAATTTGAGTCGACCCATTTTTGGCCGAAAAAAATTGTTAAACTACTTCTTTCGACCCAAAATGGTCCTAGAACATCATTAGGCATCGTATACCATCGATTTGGGTCGTTTAGAATTGATTTTGGCGACTTTTAATTTTTGACAATTTTTGAAGGTATACCCCTTTACATTTTTTCGACTTGGGTTCGACCAATTTTTGACAAATAAAAATTTTTTCACCACTTCTTTCGACCAAAAATCGTCCTAGAATATGTTTATACACCATTTACCATCGATTTGGGTCGTTTAGAATTGATTTTGGCGACTTTTCATTTTTGACAATTTTTGAAGGTATACCCCTTCACATTTTTTCAACTTGGGTTCGACCCATTTTTGACCAATAAAAATTTTTTAACCGCTTCTTTCGACCAGAAATCGTCCTAGAATATGTTTATACATCATTTACCATCGATTTGGGTGGTTTAGAAGTGATTTTGGCGACTTTTCATTTTTGACAATTTTTGAAGGTATACCCCTTCACATTTTTTCGATTCTGGATCGACCCATTTTGGACCAATAAAAATTTTTTAACTGCTTCTTTCGACCAGAAATCATCCTAGAATATGTTTGTACATCATTTACCATCGATTTGGGTCGTTTAGAAGTGATTTTGGCGACTTTTCATTTTTGACAATTTTTGAAGGTATACCCCTTTACATTTTTTCGACTTGGATTCGACCCATTTTTCGACCGGACAAATTTTTAATCCACTTTCGACCCAAAATGGTCCTAGAACATCATTAGTCATCATATACCACCGATTTGGATCATCTAGGACCGAAATTGTCGACTTTGATTTTTGAAGATTTTTTGTGTAAATGTTATACATTTAAATTATATATTGCCGTAAGTAATTCATCATAAAATTCTTCCTACAGTGTTCATTATATCAAACAACAATTAACAATCGAAATATATACGTAAGTTATGAGAGTGAATTGTTTGCAAGAAATATCTTACATACATTTTAATTCATTAAAAATTACAACTACTGTAAATTTGTAGATCTTATAAAGAATATTGCGAAATTGAATATACGGCAAAATTCTGACGTTACGCGTAATCTCATACGGCCTTATTATTGACCTTTTACGGGGAACTCGTATTACGTGCGCTCGGCCAACCCGTAATGTAAATACACTCGGATCTACCACCAAAACAAACCTCGTAGTTCTTCGATTCCGCAAAAACGTGAGACACTTCTCTTCGAAGTCGACTACAAATAGAAATATCCAACATGCACGAACGCTATAGAAATCCATTTCCTAAGAAAATATTCAGATTTCCATTGATTTTGCTTATTAAATTCGCAACTCATACGCTGCTTTGAGTCTTCCAAAAATATACCTTCTTCGAACCTTACAAATTCACTGGAAAGATTAATTAATTTACAATCAAGAATTTCACACAGTTTATTATGAAATACGATGGATATTTTATGCAAATCATTATATATAGTTTCACGAGATTGGCGATTATAATATGCTAAAGTTCAAAACGGTAATAGAGATATTATTCCAGCACATTTAAATAGAATGTTTGATTATTATTATCAGTATTCTTGTTTTATGATAGACAAGGGAAATATGTTGCGGTATGAATGAAATGAGAATGATAACGATTTTAAACAAATACAAGAATGTGTGCGATTCTACATCGGGGTAGAAATTAAGGCAATTAATTTGTACTACGTGGCCAGTGGACGTCACACGTCGAAGACCTGAAGTTTTTCGTAAGGTTTCCGGTGTAATTCCAGCTAAGCGACGTCTTTCTAGCTTCAAAGCCAATTTTCCGATTGCGTACCTCACCTTACGATTATATAATACCGGAGAAAAACCGGGTTTTATCCCAAATTCTATCACGTCGAATTTATTATATAATATTTAAATACCTTCAAGAATGATCAAAAAATCAAAGTCGCCAATTTTACTCCAAAATGATTCAAATCGATGGTAAATGATGTATAAACATATTCTAGGATGATTTCTGGTCGAATGAAGTGGATTAAAAATTGTTTCTGTTTAAAAATGGGTCGAACCCAAATCGAAAAAATGTAAAGGGGTATACCTTCAAAAATCGTCAAAAATTAAAAGTCGCCAAAATCAATTCTAACTGACCCAAATCGATGGTAAATGATGTACAAACATATTCTAGGACGATTTTGAGTCGAAAGAAGCGGTTAAAAAATTTTTATTGGTCAAAAATGGGTCGAATCCAAGTCGAAAAAATGTGAAGGGGTATACCTTCAAAAATTGTCAAAAATGAAAAGTCGCCAAAATCACTTCTAAACGACCAAAATCGATGGTGGGTGATGTATAAACATATTCTAGGACGATTTCTGGTCGAATGAAGTGGATTAAAAATTGTTTCTGGTTAAAAAATGGGTCGTCGCAAAATCGCAAAAATGTAAATGTAAAGATTGTTCTTCACAAATCGACAAAAAATTAAAGTCGCCAATTTTGCTCCTAAATGGCCCAAATCGATGGTATATAATGTCTAAACATTTTGTAGGGTGATTTCTGTATATACATCGATGTATAGAAGCGATTACAGTATAATTTTCCCGTTCGTAGGATCTTTAAAGTATAAAGCTAGAAAATGGAGAGGTACGATGGGAAACTTTTTGGTTGAAGCGTGGTTTTATCGATCCTCGTAGAGTCGGTTCACATTTTACCGCATCTCTATGAATGCCGCAGACTAGCTACGACCTTGAACGAATGGCCCGCGAAATTCGGGGCTCTTTTGTGCCGTCGAAATCACACTGAAACGAGATCCCTTTACTTCGGAAAATACTCGGTTGTACCAGTGATTTTCTAAAGTCTGATCTCCGCAATTACTTTAATCAGATAATTCTTGACTTCCGAGTTCGAGTTCGACTCTTCTCGGATATTTATGGAAATATTTTAAACACCGGAATTATTACTTTCACGAGGAAGCTCCGAGAATTATCCAATTATTATAATAATATAAGTACGATGCACTTATTTCGACTCCATTTTAAGTAGTTTTATCAGTTTCATTGGATTCCTCATTTTGGAATAAATTTAATAGAATAATAGTCGCCAAGAGAACGTTGTATATTTTTTACATTTTATCTACTTTTTATTGGTTTGAAAAGTGCAGTTTTCGTAACGACAGAACCTAGAAGATTTATTTACGTGCGTTTACTATTCCATGTAAACAATACATAAATTTACATAATAGATGTCTTTCTAATAAACCGAGTCACATAGTAATGGCGTATAAGGATAATTCATATTTTTCCAAATATTTTGGCACATATTTTTACGCATATTATTGTGAACTAACTTTCCAAGGAATTGCGGAGAACATTTATTGAAGGTAATTGAAGTTTATAGACGCAGTTCTTCCATATCTTCCAAGCTAATAAATTTTTGTGCAACTTCCTCGCAAAGTTCCGAGATTGAATCGGTCCGGTAATGTTTTTTAAACGAACCATTTCCGGGACATTTTCATTCGCGTATTTCATATACTCCCGATTGTGATAAACTTTGGACTTGGAATGGTTAAAAGGTCATCGTTTCCAGTTTACGTTTCGCGAACTTGGAAGTGTAAGTTACATCTTACGATTAACGGAATTCAACGCACCCGTTTTTCGGTGGGTTTAAGTAATAATTTCGCAACTATTTTCACGTAATGTACCTCCGTTAGAATCGTGTTTAACACATTTATTTATATATAAATTATAGCTGAAGGATTTAAGTTAATTAATGGATTCAATTATTTGCGCTATGTATATGAAATCAAAATATATACAATCTCAAACAATGCACCGTGATATATTCGAATAATTTTATTAAATACGTTATGCGATTGTCTTTTAGACATACAAAAGATCGGGCTATAGAAGGTTAAGTTAAATGAAATTATTTCTGTTTGAATGAATTTGTTATTTTATGAAATATCCTCGCAATAATATTCGGTCTATCAGTCGTTTCTCCGGTAAATTGAAATACTTATTTAACACTAAATCTACCAAAGCGGTCAAAATGATCGATCTACACTTTTTATTAAGATCATTGCGATATGCAACGGCGCGTTGTTTGGGATATAATATATTTTGATTTTATATACGTGATATAATCCGATCCATTAATTAACTCGGTTCCTCCAGCCATAATTTCTATGCAATTAAAGGTGTAAATACAATATAACCGAGTATAAGTTCGGTAGTTTTAGTTTTAAGTAACGCCGTAGGTTAAGTTGCCAATCGAGGAATTGGCTGGCCGCGGCCAGGTTTACACCATTATCGATCAAACTGTCCCAGATTCGCGAATTCGTCGCGAATTGCCGAAGCATTCGTACATAATGCTTGAGATACCTGTCTGCCCCCCACCCGACCCCCTATAATCAACCACTGATATCCCGATTGACTAGCCGCGATTAATATGCTAATTATCGGACCTCGTTTGGTTACCTTCGGATGTCTTTCTTCGCGGTTATCTTTTAATAGTTCTCGTTGCAATGAATTCCTAGGTGTTGTTATATAGACTTATTGTTATATATATAAATAAATTGAATACAAATAAGTCCATAAAGATACATCTCGCGTAAGTCTCGCCAGAGGTTCCTGAATTATACGTCTCATCTAGTTTCTGGACGTAACATACAGTTTTTATTAATTTTTATTATACCGAAAGTACACGAAAAAAGACTAGCAACCCACTTCCAAAAAAGATATAGGTTAAAGATAGTATAATTTGCGCATAAATCCAAGAACGCGTTATCGAGAAACTATCTTTATAGTTGTTTTCACTGGTCAAAGAAGAATCGTCCAAAGAAGAATCCCATTCACGAGCGGAGCTAGGAGAAACTTCGAAAATGAATTTGTCACGCGTCGACGATAGGAGAAGGATAATTCCAACACAGTTTATTGGCATTCGTATAAATCTGTCTGAGAACGTCGTTTGAGTACGTGGCTTTGTTGAAGTTTCTTTGAAAACGTCGGCTGGCCACTTAACCGACGAAAATGCTGAGCGTGTCGTCGAAGAGGGTCGAAGAGGGTCGAAGAGTGGCTGGCTGGCACACGTAAGCCGCTTTTATGAAATCTTCGTTGATTTTTAGGTCAGATTCACCGCATTCACCTGACAATTAGTACGAGAAGGTATGCCGGACAATCACGCTTTAGAAAGATTCTTCCCTCCACCTGTTCTCCTTATCCGCGAACCCTCCTCGTGCTTTTTTCCTTTATGCGCGGGAATTATGCATCGAATCAACCAATTATTATCCCTCGGATATTTCAAATGAAAAATTTGCTCGAAAATTAATTCCAATTAACTCAGTTAATACGTTGAATGCCGTGGGGGTCACCGGTGATCGCCAATATTACTAAAACTTGAATCAAATATACCGCTAATGTTCGTAAAATTTATTGTCATATTTTTAACGTTACGACGAAGATATAAAATAACTAATTTATCGTAAAGCGCTTAAACAGTTTATTTTTAAACGATATATACAGATTAGGAATGCGTACCGTGAGGTATCGTACAACACGGATTTCAGCTCAGTACCCAACCTGTTAAAATTCAACAAGTTGACTGGTTTTGCGTACTGCAATTATAATCGTAGTATGTAATCGTTCGGAACGTTGGATCAGGGATATTGATATTTGTGATGTAACTTAGGTATTTGGATCACTTTTTATTTCAGGGTAACCCTAATAAATAATAATAGATGTCACATTGGGAAATTGTTACGAGTTGGTATCAAACGAAATATTGATTTCCCATCTTTATAACGATATTACGAGCACCCATACGGTGTATCTATAAGCATAAGTTCATAAACAGTGCTTTGTAGTTCGTCCGTAGGTTTCCCGCGGCAAAGAATCACGTCAATTTGCATTGATGTACTCATCGATTGTGTCATCGTCTCTAGGAGTGCCTCGATAATTTTCATTGTCTTGTTCCTTTAACTCGTACCCCTTTACAAAGCACATCGTTGTTCGAGTGGTTCGTTCATGATTCGAATCACTCATGATTTACAAGTCTCAGTTATTATGTATAATACATAATATACATGAAAATAATATTAAATACCCGCGAATTAAGTAGCCCATGCTTTCCTTTGGAACATAAGACTCTACGAAACAAAATTTCATCCGGATCGGATAAAAATAGTAATAATTATAGGGAAATCACGAACAGACGCATAGACTTGGAATTTTATTTTAATAATAATAAGAATACAGTAATATAAATAGTAATTGGGACTTAGACTACCGTTTTAAGATGAATTCGGCCGACGCCATTAGAAGGAAAAGGTGATTACATTAATATTAATAATAATACAGTAACATAAATAGTACATGAATATATAGTAACAGTACTTAAGATTTCGACGTTTAAACTTGAATTCTGCCGCCGCGATAAGGAGGAAAAGGGTGGAGAAATAAGGGAAAGTGGAAAAAGTCTCGTTAAACTCTCGGTGGCGGAAGTTGGTGGCGGATCAAAGAGCGAATGCCGATTTGGTTGGTTAGGCGTGAGATCGGGTGTGTCATCGTCTCTAGGAGTCCCTCTACGGCTTTAATTAAGCCAACCGAGAAGAAACTGCTTCTAGCCTCTTCTAACCACTATCAAGAGTCCCGCGTAACTCAAAGGGGAGACATTTTCTTCTTTTCATATCTCCCGCCACGCTCTACAGCTACTCAGACGCTTTGTAGCTCTGACTTATGATTCCGCGAAACTATATCGATCCCTCCTCACTTTCAATGCGCGACTCTCCGCGTTTCTCTCGTTATTCAGCTTAATTGTATTAATTAGAAGAAAGCAATTACGGGAGACCACCTCGAGGTATTCCAGACTCTTTATTCCGCGGAATTTCAATCTGAATATTTCCTTTCCGGACTCTTATTTCTTAGTCGCACGAAGCGGCCTATTGGCTCCTAAGTGTTGGCCTTCCATTGTGCTTCCTAAGTGTTTTTATTGGATTTCTGCTGATCCAATGTCTGTGGCTCATGGCGCAGGGGTAGGTGTGTCATAGAATTTGTGTTACAAAGTTAATATTTTATCGATTTTATTTAGAGTCGAATTTCGAAGGATGCGGTATTTAAATAATTTAATGAAGTGTCCGATAGTTTTATGAGAACGATTGATAAAAATTAAAGAGTTCTACACCATTCATTTTAATATTGTTTTACCACGTTACATAGATATGTATAAAAGTTTTATACTTTTTAAGTTAATCAATCAGATTCGAAGACGAACGAACTTCGAAAAAGAGCGGAAAGTTCATATTGTTTTCTGAAAGATCGGGGAACCAAACGGTCGATGACGATTCATCGATATTCGAGGGGGACGATCGGTCGGAAGGAAAACAAAGTCCGAGATCAATTCCGGAATAAGAGATGATGCTTCTAGTGATATTAAAGGGGGGAGGGGGAATCATGGAGTAAGTTAGGCGAAAGATGGATGAACGTCGAGGTGTTTTGGGCCACGAAAGAAAAGGATGTTTCGGCGATGGCGCCTGGTACGTCGAGACGGTTTCATCGATCCATTCACTCTCACTGGCCAGACCATTTACGTGGCCCAGACCTCTCTTTTTCCCCTTACATTGCTTTACCTTACCTTACCTTACCTTGCCTTGCCTTGCTGCAGCAACCTGCTACTTTACGGTTTACACCTTGCTCCAACCTTTTTCGTCCTACGTAATACTTATTTCCGTATAGACGTCTCCATACGATTCTCCGATACTTTTTCCGCGCCTCTACATTCTGTTTCCCTGCACTTTTCATTCGTTCTTCATTTTAGAAATAACTTTATACACCACTTTGATAGGATGTTAATCGACATTTCTTAACCGTCTATAATGCCACGTAACTTTGTACTCATCTATCGGCACTGTTATTAGCTGGATACAATAATAAGATAGAACACCGTGGTTAATCTAAAAAAATGCAAGATTTCAGTAGATCGCGGTTTAAGATAAACGTCTATAATTCATAGAAGTTAATCGTATTCTTATCTAGTATGGTTTATGACTTGATAATAGCCAGAATGTTACACTATTTGTTCTCCAATAAAATGGAGCAACAGGTGAACCTTTAAGAAACTATGAGATAGTTTTACGAGACATTACAGAATTAGAGATAACTCTATAAAAATCTAATTCCTTAAGTCACGATTAGTACTGCTTATTCCGCGAACCATCCCGATATTAATTATTTTCGATATTTCGTCGGAGGGAGATACCAGGTATTATTAATTTCTGTCAAACAACAGTATAAAAACGTCTGTCTGACAATGAGTAAGACATTCATACCACGCTTGAACCCGAACATTTTTCAGCCGTCTATTTTTAACAACTTGATATACAAGAATGGTTTTTATAAGAAAGTGAAGAAAAAGCTAAGTAATAAGGGTTTACTTAAAAATAGTCGGCGATGTGTCATTGTCAGACGAGAATACGAAGAATGAGAAGTACGTCATTAGACAGAAAAAAGATCCGTGTTGGGAAGTTATCGGCGAGACACATTAAGAAAATGAGAGGCCTTGCATTGCCAGCGAAAATTGCAACTAGCTACCGATAAATCATCCTCGCGATCGACTCTTAAATCATGGTACCACACCCGTAGGGTATCGGGTTGACCTAGAAATCGACACGTTGGGTGCGCCATCCCTAGACAAAAGTCTCCTCCGAACTTTAATGGCAATCAGCCGATCGTAAAGGCCAGGGAAATGATTAACTCGAAAGCCGCAAAGCGTGCCGATTCGATACGCTCTAAGGTTAACCGAATAACTTTGCGCGCACCTTCGACGTCCGCCCTCGATATTCACGGTTTCGATTTTGTCGAAGAAACATTTATTTTTGGAATAGTATTCTGCTCTTCTCTAGATAAATTCTATCAAAATATATTAATATGATATGTTATTATATATTATATCTCATTTTGTTAATGTGTCCCGCGGATGACTTTCCAATATATTATTGTATTATTATAATATTATCTATCAGCTAGAATTTATTTCGTGATTCGAATTTCACCGAATCAACGTCGATGATATTGCCATTGATTTATAGTCAAAATGATATCCTGTTTGAATGCTGTATCTTTCGAAAGTTCGTTTTACTTTGATCACTAAATAAGGAGATGAAATTGGGAATGTCCCAAGTGAATGAAAAGTATTCTAAAAGCACCGTCGGTATTTAATAGGAATTGTTGCAATCGCGATCTGAAAATCCGCCAGAAAGTTATGTTATTTTCAGATTCCTTTGCAATGTTAACGGAAGTCAGCGACGTCGTGGAAAGTATCGCATTGCACAACTGCATTTCTAATCCGTATTGTTAGATGCCACGATGTTCCCGTTATTAGAGTTTTAATCGTTATTTTAGTGGAATTAAGAAATGTTCAATAATTAAATGAAGATTAGTTTTGTGTCGAAGGTATCACGCATGATAGGTGATTGTGAATAGAATTCGAAAGTGTTAATTGTACCATCGATTGTGCGTCAAATCACATCAAAGAGAATGTCGGTTGCGTAATTACCGCGCCCTTTGTCCTTTGTTTCGTATACCGTTGAATTGTCACTCAACTTTGATCTCCATTAAAAGCAGGTTTTTTTGTTGATACAATACAGCACGCTGAATACTCCTTTCCATTTTTGCCAATTTCTGTCTACTTATTTTTCGGCCGGAAAAAATACCGAATCCACTTCCTTCGACCCAAAATCATCCTAGAATATGTTTAGGCATCATATACCATCGATTTGGGTCGTTTAGAAGTGATTTTGGCGACTTTTCATTTTTGGCAATTTTTGAAGGTATACCCCTTTACATTTTTTTGACTTGGTTTCGACCCATTTTTGACCAATAAAAATTTGTTAACCGCTTCTTTCGACCAGAAATCGTCCTAGAATATGTTTATACATCATTTACCATCGATTTGGGTGGTTTAGAAGTGATTTTGGCGACTTTTCATTTTTGACAATTTTTGAAGGTATACCCCTTCACATTTTTTCGATTCTGGATCGACCCATTTTTGACCAATAAAAATTTTTTAACCGCTTCTTTCGACCAGAAATTGTCCTAGAATATGTTTATACATCATTTACCATCGATTTGGGTCGTTTAGAATTGATTTTGGCGACTTTTAATTTTCGACTTCGCATTATTTTTTACAACACATTCAAGTACTATCATAAATCTAATAAAACGTGCTAATAAATATGGAGCCAGACAAATAACGTTTCTTCTCATATATCTATCGCGGCTCCCCGACTCTTTATTCATCTCGCCACCCCCGCAATCTTTTGTTCGTCTTTTGCTCGTCTTTTGCTAGCGCGACTTCTATCGTCTTTTGGGTGGTCTTATCTCACTCATTGGCCCAATAAACTTCGTTTCTCTCTTTAAAATATCTTTTGCCTATCTCTTCGCTTCTTTCCTTATCCTTCTCTTGGTGACAGATCTTCGATCGTTCTTTGGGTGGTCCAATCCCACACGTTCAAGGATCTCTATTCACCTTCAAATTCTACTTCCTCCATCTTTGTTCCACTCTCTTCCACCCCCGCATCATTTCACTCGCCTCATTCTAATCCGCCTTCTATCGATCTTTCCATCCATTCATCTCCATCATTTATGTTTATTCTTTCATGTTTCATCCACTTTTCATTCACTCTTCTTTCGCTTTTCACGAATCTGTAGATTGGCTTGATTTTTTGGTGATAATAGTCGCCATGCTTCTTTGAGCTACGCCTGTTATCTACTATGTCCTATTATCCGCAAACCTCCATCTCTATTCTTCTTTTTATCTACCATTCATCATTCTACCATTTCCTGAAAAGTCGTTCATGGCTTTTTTGATGATTCCGCAGAAATGGTAGATTCCACTCCATTCATTACTAGCATCAACCCCCTAAATCCCTTTCAAAGTGTTCCCGTAGAGCATCGTTCTCTACGTTTTTTATGGAAACAATTTCCATGCTTGCAACTCTGAAGTCGTAGTATGTTTATTCTCGTCTTTCTGGTTTAGTAGTCGTCTGGAATACATTGTGCCGTCTAGTTTTGCATCGCATAGAATCGTTCTTGGAACGATTATGTCATGCTCTCCCAAGGGACCTCCGTTCCCCTGTTCTTCCGCGTTTTTTATTATCTATTATTTCTCTTGTTTTGTGCCGTTCATCGAGCTGTCCGCTTGGAATTCAACAGAGTCATTCCTATCGCTTTCATCCCTTTGTTATTAATCTACAGAATGCAAGATAAAGTATATTTCACGGAGTGCACAAAACATGGCGTACCCGGGTCATCCTAAGCTACACCCAGTACCTTATGCCTTATGCATAGTGGATTAAAAAATAATAAACCACTCTTTATATTAATCTAAAACCCACTCGTGCCACCAGGTTGTTCTTATAATTATAGTTGATTATAACTGCGTTAAATGTTCGAGATTCGACTACTAATCCACGAATCTTGCGTACAACGAATCCGATCCACCTACGTCACGAAAGCCAGCGCTAAGCTCTTAAGAGTACAAAGTACATAATTTACAATTCTTCGGTAGGTTCTATTAATTTCATTGGTTCCCCGTCTTTCTCTCGCGAGTTACCTTCTCGATTCTCGTGGAAGAGAAGCGAGTTCGGCAGAGTCCGGCTCGTGTCGTTCTCGCTCGAGGAGTGCTAAGAATACCGCGGCTAGCCATATTTGGCAATGAGACCGCGTGGCCGCGGCGCGTAGCCCGCGGGAACACGGCCACGCCGAAAGGGAGAGCACCTTCTTCTCTTTTCGACGGGGAAACGGAAAGATAGAAAGAAAGGGAGAAAGCACCATTGGATATCCCAACACAGCCACTCTGTCCTAATAGCATCAACCAGCTAAGCAACAGATGACATCAACCAGCTAACCAACACATGACATCAACCAAATATCCTATCGAGTATCCTACTCCCATCCTGAATTCTTACCCCGTCGCAAATTATTCCCGAAGATCGTACCTTCTCCCGTACCACCCGTTTTTAACACATTGAAATCCGTGTTCCACGATACCTCGCCACACGCGTCTGTAACCTTGATATAACTTGTAAAATTGTAACACAAGTGAAGTTGGATTATCCTCGCATGGATGACTGATTTCGCTTAAGAACTAAAAGATCAAAAAGAGCGAAGCGTTTCGGCATCTACTATTATTTATGCGCTCAACAATACATTGGTTGCTTTACCTTGTAGTGTTAAAGATATTGAGAACTTTATGAATATTAGCGATATAGTTGATTCGAGTTTTAGTAATGTTGGCATCGGTGGTTGCTGGTGACCGCCATGGTGGTTAATGTGTTAAACAACCACGTTCTTCTTAAATGATAAACCTGGGAGACTTCGATTCTCATCTTGCAACCGCTCAGCGCACTGCTTGTGTCTTGTATCACTCTACAGCCAGATAAACGTCTTTAATACTAAAACTTATACTCGATTATATTTACACATTTAATTGCGTAGAAATTATGGCTGGAGGATTAATTTCAAGTTAATTCCAAGTTAATTCCAAGTTAATTAATGGATCGAATTATATGCGTCTCTTATATACAAAGTATATAAAATCCCAAACAAAGCGCCGTTGCATATTGGAGTAATCTTAATAAAAAGTGTAGACCGGTCATCTTGACTTCGGTAGCTTAGTGTTAAACCAAGACTTCTGAGTTCGGAACTCCAACAGCACCTTCGTTTTCTTTCGAGCATGGAACGAGTAACTGGAACGAGAGTGTCGCGGTAAAGACGACGAAAAAGTCCTCTTCCGATACCGGGAAACGCGCGAGAAAAGGTTCGCTCTTGAGCCGTGGTCCTCGAGGGCTGACTATTAATGTCGGAGTCAAGCCTCTGATTTGACAAAGTGCTCCGGGCTTCTCTTCCATTACTATTCTCTCTCGAAACGAGCGTGCGAAATCAAAAGAGTGGATCTACGTGTACACGAACCTCTCGCCGAGTTCTTTTACGGAGATCTCTTTATTGTACTCGTCTTTTCACGATGAACGTGTAACCTGACTTTGGAACTCTTCGGAAATGGTTGGTTCGGGTGTTTGGATTCATAGCATTGTTCGCGATCATCGAAATCTGTTGAAAATCCGCCGGAATGATTGAGCAAACTTAACACTAGAACTAAGAAAACCGTAAAAAATACGAATCTGGGTTTTTTTTTAAAAACATTGCATAATGGACGTAACTAAATCGATTAATTTATTTGTCCATTCGTCCTTATTTTAAAGATATACACAAGAATGTATAACTATAGCTTCATACATTCACCGTATAAATATAAATAATCATTTTAATTAATATAAAATATGATTAATCATCTCATCCCTTTCGCTGTTGATTAAAACGTCGAATATTCCGATATCAAGCCGTCCACTAGATCTGGTCGCAGCGGCGAATGCGTTTTGGATCTATCATTTTTTAAATATAAAACGAAATAGTTTGAGTTTGATATCTACATCCTATCATATGATGTACGGGCTCAACAGCGAAAGGGTTAAAATGGAGAATCTGTGAGGATCGATCGAAATGTTAACCGTATTGTCACGTTACTTCTATTAGAATTCTATGTGCTATGCATGGAACTTTTCCTCCTCTTAGAAAGCTGATGACTAATTCAATTATGTAATAATGCTTTCGCATGTTTATCTTAGGTTATCGCATCTAACGTACCTAACGCATCTATCACATCTTCTAATGGAAAGTGCAGTTCCCGAACGGAACCTAAAGAGAGGGAGATCCCGGTAAGGGGATGTCACCGGTTGGTTAGAAGGGTTACAGGTCTATCGCGACGATACCGGCGCTTTAACGCCAATTAGGTGGTAATTAATTGATCGTCGGGAGCAGCCAACGAGGTTATTAAGGTCACCGACGGTGCTGGGTGTACGTACACGACATACGTGCACAACGAGCCACTCGACTATCATCCCGTGTTACGATCCCCCTACGGCTCTCTCGGATACTTTTTATGCTTTTAATTAGGATCCTAGTTCTGGTAACAGTTCATAGTTATCGTCTTCGGTTTGCCGAACTATGGAAACATATCGAAAACGTTTGATACTTTTCAACTCTTTCGATCGATAGAGTATGTGGGCTCCAAGTAAAAAGTATTTTGCGATGCACCCTCGCAGGATGTTCGTGGATGGTACTTCCGGTGTCAGCCACCATTTGTATTTCCATGACCATTGATTCGATACATATGCCAGCACTTTAAATAATTCGTGTTAACGATTTTATTTATCTTGTTTACTTTCGCACAGAATTATTAATTGCAGGTTTAAGAATATGTAGTGTATAATTTTCTGCGGTTATTGATAAGGCCAAAAATTTAGACCTTATCAATATTATAATTCGGCCTTATCAATAGCAAAATTATGCACTACGTATTAATAATATTACGGCCAACTTCAACACTCAAGAAATTTAAGGTTTAAGAATACAATCAATCGTTGCAATTATTTATAATGTTACGCTTTCCGTGGAGCATCGCGCGAAACAATCGCCAGAAATGTATTAATAAAGACAAACTAGTGTTTGTTGATATTAAATCTTTAAAGTGGTTTACGATGTATGTTCGGTTTTGTAATCGAAGAAAAGATTCGCGCAAATATCCGCGGCCATATTTCGGCGTATTCGCGAGCACAAAGAGCGGCCCGTTCCACGGCATCCCGGGAATCCAGGTCAAATGTTAGAGCAACGGCGGGAAAAGTTTTAATTGGAAGCTTCGTTGGAACGTCGTCGATCGCGGCCTCGAATCTAGATCCGATCTGAAAGAAAGGCAAACGGATATAACGGGAGTAGATCGGAGCTTCAGAGAAATCGATTCGAAAATGCAGGCACGTGCAATTGTACGCGTTTTGCAAGCGTAAAGAAACGAACCGGTGGCCACTGGCCACGGAACGCGCGTGGGTCGTTGGGTGAATGCACGCCTTTTTGCGCAACCATCGACGATTATCAAAGACTTTTCTCGGGGAATTGAGAAACGTGTCCGACACCTGTCCAAAGAACGACGAACCCTCGGGCTAAGCCTTCGTTTACCGAATGCTATAGAATACTATAGAATACTATAGAATACTATAGAAATTGGAATAGTTTCAACTCGTATCTCCCTTTTATGGCAAGATAGAAATGTTCCGATTTATTTTAGTTTCTTCGTGCTTGAAACAAAACATTGAGTATTTCCTTGCAGTTATTATATGCTGCTTTATTTGTTGAAATATTTCTTACGCAACGATTTTCCTAATTAGGACCGAATTTCGAATGTTCGGTTTAAATCGTTCAACTTGTATCTCCATACAAGATTATTAAAGACAGAGGGAAGGTGAAAAATCGTCGGCCATCTAAGAGGCTTGATTTCATTGTCAGTGAAAGGTACGCATTGAAAGGTCCGGTACAATGCGGTGCGGTCCGGTCCGGTCCGGGCTGCGTTACGGCATATAAATCGCGGCACCTGATACACGCATAATGTTCCTCATTCATAAAGACCGACTCCATATACACTACCGGTCAAAAGTTTTGGGATCACTTGCTCTGTCTTCGTTCGAACGTTTACTTTAAACGTTAGAATGAACATTGAAAGTAAATAGAATATAAAACCTTTGTCCATTTTATATGTTACCATTAATATTAAACTATTTTCTTGCCGTGTAGACACATATTGTATTGGCACCTGGGTGTAATAAGATTTTGTTACCTTTAAAATCGGTCGGCTCCGTTTATTGCTATCGGTCGGTTTTTAGTTTCCCCGCAAGAAATGACTTTACTACAAGAAGGTTGGCGAACTATGCAGCAAGAAACATTAGGCAAACTTGTCGGGGTATGTCAAAAATATGTAAAATAGTAATAATGAAAAAAGGGGGATACTTGGACGAATCGCGTATTAAGCGAAATGTGTAATTAATATAGAATCAAATATACGAGATTTATACGACTCTTCTATCTTATAATATCAACGTACATCAACCTACAGATGTACACAAAGAAAAGTATCCCGTTCTATTTTGTAGACAAGATATTTAATAATTTGCTTAACGATAGTAAGTGATCCGAAACTTATGACCGGTAGTGTACATGCCTCGGAGAATACATGCTCCCTGCATTAGCATAGAACTTTACCTTCCATCTTCATCGAGTGTCACGTCGTGAACAGTAATCTTCCGCGTCCCAGATTGCGAATTACCGCGTCCGGAAAATCTAATTCTATTTTCAATTTTCCGAGACGCAAATTAGATCCGTCGAGCACTTCCGGTCTCGAATTTTCCGTCCGCGATATGAGGGTGGAATTTCGCGTCCGACGTAATTCAAGTTTACCAGAAACTCGTGGTGGTAATTTATCCAATTATACTAATTATTCGGACTGCGTAAATAGAGTGATAGAGTTTATTAATATTCAAAGTGAAACGAATAATAATCCCCGAATAGTTTAAGCGAAAACACTGTGTCTTGAATTATGCTTTTGTTATTTTATCAACTTTATTCAAAGTGATTCTTGAATCAAAGTATCAACGAAAACGATGCGATAAACGCAGATACCGTTGGATTTCAAAGAAATTTGTCGATAGGTATCCCACCAATCCCAAATGTAGTAAAAGGATATTTTTCGGAAATTAGACGGCAAATATTTCCACCCTTTCCATCCTCGTGTTTACTTAGGCAGCCAAGGAGTCGAGTCACGACTCCGAAAACATCCGAGAAAATTCCCATCCAACGGTATTTATTTGGGCGGCTCGTAAACCATTGGAATGCGAAAATAAAGATTAAATTCCAAATTGTACCCTTCAATTCCGAGAATCGAAGTGCGTGCTACGGATTAAAATCAAAGTCGTTTTACCGTCGTGTTTTACGACAAACGTCTCAAATTAAATTCTAATCAATTCTTTGTGCTCCGTGTAAAAACAACAATAATAATAAATCTGTCCGCCACATTTTCTTATACTTACGTTTTGAGATCATTCTTGGAATAAACTAATTATAATAATTGAAATCAAATAAAACCCAACTAATTCTTGCCAAAGTATAGTATTTTATTAATGAAATAGCGTAACAAGAAGACAATGAAAGGAGTGTTACAAATGGCGTTCACATATTAAATTTTATGTATACGTAATTAAAATAATATGTAGTTAAAATATTTTTGATGATATGGAGTATAATGATAATAATAATAATAGATATTAAAAAGAGAGTAGGCAAAAATAATACGTGGTAAGAATAATAAAAAGATATGTTTATTCAGATCTTTGGTATTCAGATAACAGAGTTAATAATGATTGGCCAATAATGATTCGACGATTGGCTCCATAATCATAAATACTCGAGACGATTAAGAGTCGAACGATAATGGTAAGTTTGTAATGGTAAATTTGTCCCAATAATTTTACAAGACGGTGGATCGTTAGGGTATCGTTAAACGGGTGGATGATAAACGACATAAAAAGGGCGGGTTTCTATCATCTAAAAAGCGAACGCTCCCACGTGAGATTAATTAACGATCAACGTGACCTCGATGGATCCCAATTAGGTGGACTCGGAAGAGGTGGTGTCTCTCGTTTCGAACGCAGAATAGCATAAATTTAGAATTTTTCGTGTATCCCGACCCACGTACGATGCTAATGAGACGTCATCCCCACCCACCCCCTCCAGCCGGAAGGGGGATCGTAGAAACTCGAAGGATTATCATAATCTCGATAATTAGAGTCTTTCACTTTAATTCGACGGTTTCACTCCGGCCGAGCGGAGAGTTCGTCTTTCGATAGTTATTGCGCCATTAAAGAGTCCTTATTATTCAGATAGCTGTATAATAATAATAATAAGATGAAAGTATAGTTATTATCGTTTTTAATATGACTTTTATCTTAAATTAATCGACATATATGATGCGTGAAAAAAAACGTTGTTTGGGAGTTATCGAGGTACGAGGACAAAAATTATTTAGGATGAAAGTATAATTATTATTTTTTAATATGAGTTTATACTTAATTAATGCAGTAGTGGAGTGAAAACAGTGGATACTAAAGATAGTAATGATAATAATAATAATAATAATAATATATTAGAAAGAAGGTACGCAAAAATAACAGGTGCTAAGAATAATAAAGATATTGATTTATTAAAGTCCTTGGCATTCGAATAATTATTAATCAACGATGAATACATATGCCTTTATTAATTAAGGGAAGCAATTAATACCCTATTTAGGAATAATTACAAGAAATATTTCCGAATCTTTCACAATGTTGGACAATTTTTAAGTGCAATGACCCACGCGTTTTTAAAAAAGGGGTTTAAAATTAGACGCCGCTCCATACGTTTATGCATCTTTCGTTGTGTTCCGCTAACATCACATTGTAAGGTAACACTGAAAGATGCATAAATGTATGGAAATAGCGTCTGATTTTATACTTCTTTTTTGAAAAACACGTGGGCCATTTCACTTAAAAATTGGGTGCTATAGAATGAGTTGTATCTATACTACATCTCTACTTAAAATCTCGTTGGAAAATCGTACGCACAACTGACAAACTCTTCTCGTGAATTATAATTATTAGAACTATCACGACATTTCGATCCAAGTAGAGTTCCGAGCGTATTGCGCGATACCTAAACGATAAGAAGTAATTAAAGTCTATCGCGTTAATAAACATCGAAGCAACTAGTAAACTATTCGACTCGTTGCGTGGGATTTCGACTTTTCCTCGTCCGCCATAATTTACCAGGAAGATCCGTTCACCTGAGTGCACTTTAGCTTTTATCACGGACGCGGCACTAAACACGCTAGGAATCCAACTTCCTGATAACTCCTCGGAGAACTTGGACGACACCGAGATTCCTTCCTCGACGAAATAATATTTTGATAAGAACGAACACTTAGACGTTCCGCGTACTTCGAGTAAACAAGCCACCGAAGTCTTGGAATAGACCTAGATAGAAGTATCGCAGAATATTCTTGATTCTTGTACATTATTCAAGAATAGAATCACGGTACTCAGAAATATTAAGAAAATTTGAACAGTTCGCGGTTTAACATATAAATGTCGGTAAGATAGAAATTGAATAGTGTTTTTATTAATACTTCCAAACATTTGAAATGAAGTTATTAAAAGTTCATATTTGTGAACTTGAAACATTCGTTTCTTTTATCTTTATTCTACAGAATTCACTTTCGAAATTCCATGCGTAAATTTGATTTCTTTATTTGATTTTAATAAATATTTTACGCTTGATGGGGTATGATATTGGTCATTTATTAGGGTTACTTTCAATACAGTAACCTCCCGCATAACGCGAATTGATATAACGCGCTAAAGATATTGCACCGACTCTTTTTATATAACGCGATTCTCGTACAACGCGTTATATAATAACATGTTATACAGTAACGCGATTTCGTACAATGTGTAACTTATTAATCGCGTTATAAGAGAGTGTACTGTATTCGAGCTTGCGTTGTTCGTATTAAGGTACATATTTAATGTACTATATTTTACTATATTATACTGTACTTACTATATTATACTACACAAGATATATAGCACATAATGGTAAACAATAGTAAAGCGTAGTAAATAA
Source organism: Nysson spinosus (assembly GCA_910591585.2). NCBI lineage: Eukaryota > Metazoa > Arthropoda > Insecta > Hymenoptera > Crabronidae > Nysson > Nysson spinosus. The sequence goes on from OU342830.1 coordinate 16,953,038, forward strand.
ATCCTGTTTCTCGCGATAGGATCATCGATATCCGTTCGAAAGAAGTGCAAAGACCTTGCGTTTTAAAAAGGTAGATAACGAAAGATAGTACAACGGAATCAATAACAAGTTGCTTTACAAACTAGAAAGAACCGAGAGTACGACTTTTTTTTGACAAACTGGGATAAACCTAATTTCGGATCGTTTTCATTAGATATCGCGAACCAAATGCTTCGAACATTTTATTCGTCCTTGTATTCATATTATTTTAATCATTTATATTATTATTACTAATACTATTACTATTACTATTACTATCACTATTGGATTCTACGGAAAGATCATTTATATTTTGCAAGCAAATTTAAAAGCAACATTTATGACGATATATATTTATTCAATTATGTATCCACCGTTTTGCTTCACAATCTTTCTCCATTTTTCACGAAATTTTAAGATTCCATCCTCTTAGAACTTGTCAGGTTTTTGGGATTTTCAGGCTTTTTATTTTTAAGAAGGACAGGGTAATTACATTAATAATAATAGTACAGTAACAAATAGTATATATAATTTAATAAAATATTTATTTATTATACGAAAATTGTCTTTCATTTTCACAAAAAAAGCGAAATTACTTTCCGAACAACCCAATATATGGATATATACTAACAGCAAACCCAATATTATTATTATTATTACTATTACTATTACTATTACTATTATTATTATTACTATTACTATTACTATTACTATTACTATTACTATTACTATTACTATTACGATTACTATTATTGCTATTGTACAAGGTCATCGGTCGAGTAAGGCCGAGCAACTAGGATCGCAAGAAAGTTAATGGACTCAAGGATCTATTAATCTTGGATTACAAGCGATATATTCCGTTTAACATGGATGTTCGTGATATCGATCGGCGACTTGTAATCGAAGTAGCTCTCCCCATCGGTTTTCTTTTGCCGTGGCTCAGTAATTAGCGAATGATTAGAGGACGCGGTATGTAGGACGTCGATAGTATGTCGATTGCATCGTTGCACCTTACCAAGGAAATGCGTAGAAAATTTGCGTCATTGTTTATTTTACATAACGCATGCATAATGCATTGAATTCGTGATTCGTATGTATAAGTGGGTGAATGAATTTTCAGTGATTTTTCATATTTTTAATAATCCCTCCACTACGAATACTACGTTAATGTAAATCATTGCAACGATTTAATGGTCGTGTCTTTTAATGGAGACTTACGGAAACTTATATGACAAAGTTTGAAGTATAATGTTGGTATTTTATTGAGTTAATTATTTTATTAATATCTTTTGGGGAATATAAATCTTTAGTATACGTGGACCGAGAATTTCGGATGTAAAATGTCATCGGATAAATTTTTCTTTGAATATCAAAGTATGAGAGATCAAAGCTTCTTCGAAGCGGATTATTACTTTCTTTATATCGTAAAAAGTTGCCAGTATGAGAATAATAAATATAAATATCGAGACCTTCACCGCCAGACTACTCGTGTTTCTTGGATCGTTTTCTCAAGGACGGTTTTGGGAATTTATATTACTTTTTTAAAGTCATAAATATACTAATATAATAATATAATAATATAATAATACCTTCGTAACTTAATATATGCTACGCACCGTAATTCTTTTATATTCATAAAATGACCTACATAATATTTGCGGAGTAAATATAGAGATCTATTTTCAGTACGTAATCCAAATAATTATTATATCGCGAAGTAAGAAAAAACATATTAGATTCATCGAACGCTACAAGTTTTGATTTCATATTATCGCGATTCCTTGACTCGTATTAACTAAATTTTATTAACAACGAGTTTCTTTTACGATCACTTTCCTGGGACCAATATGGCGGCTCTCGATCGACGATCAACTTCGAAATCCATGCTACGAAACGCTTCTGAAAATCCAGTAGAATAATTAGAGCAAACCGATTCGCGTGTCACCGATATCGGCTTCTTTTCCTTCCGATAACCCTTTTACGATAACGTACCGTTGCATACCGTGGACCGCGATTCGCGAGTTATATAATGCAGCCACCGTGTCATATTGCGGATAAGCCTCGGATTCGTGCTGTTATTTATACGTCCGGAATGTACCTGACATTTTGTATATATAGAATCTTATTTAATTGACAGACCTTCTCGCTTGTGAAATTATGCTTTTCATTTTGGAAACAATATTCGGGGAAATATTCGATGTTTAGTTTCACGCGTCAGATGCACCCGTTTATTTATTATTCTCTATTTGCGACGAGAACTTCAAACTGTTGAAACATTTTCAAGGTTGTATTTCAATGAACGAATTACATTAAATGCTAATCAATTCTTTTTCTTCACCGTATTTGTTCGTGATGTTTGTAACATTTACAAAAAGGTGCCACCCGTTAAATAAATAAATTAATAATTAAATAAATAAAATTCCCAGTTGTCTAATTAATTGAAAGACAAATTATGATTCGAGATTTATCAAACATTTACCAGACAATCATTTAATTACTGCAATTTAAAAAAAAGAGAAGTCTGAATACATGAATTTTACATTCCACGATGCAAAGCGGAATTTAAAATGCAACTTCATATCCACAAAAATAGAGCAATCGCAACGTTGACTATTTATCGCTCCACTTGTAGCGCGACATTTCTGATATTTCAAGCTACATTCTCATAAAAACGACGATGTTTTACAAACCCCGGGAGATACTGTTACTAATAATATTATTAGTAATTATAATGTTAAGAAGGTACGGGTGAAATCTCGGGGTCAAGACATTTGGTTCGATTAACTCAAAATTAGTCGACTAACTCCGTCCGGCAACAAAAGCAATTAGTCATCGACGACAACGGAGACGGAATCAGAATAGACGAGTTGCATTTTACCTCTTGTATCCCTCTTCGTCTTCCTCTTTTACTACTCGACCCTCCCCGCAAACCTCCGAGCACGTACGAGTTCCTCTCGAAGAGGGGGTTTAACCGATTCGACGAGAAAAAAAGCATAGTAAAGCTTCCATGAAAAGAGTGAAAGGAAAGTGGAAAATAAATACAAGTGTAACGTAAAAGGGACGGGTAACAAGTCGGTGGAAAGTTGGATGATTTAAATATTTACTGTTGGAATTCAAAGGGCTTAATGTGGAATCAAGTGAACGTTAAACGGCCATTTTGGTGCGCGTTGATGTAAACCTTAGTTGAAATGTTTTGGTGGTTAAATACGACAATATTTGTTCGGTTAAAGTATTCTTTGGAATCTATATATTTGTTAATATATTTCTTTGTATTATCATAGTTAAGCATGGAAATATTTTAACTTAAAATTATATGAAGGCATTTCGTAAAATATACAATATATTTACACACTGTGCAATATACACATCTGGTTAGAGTTATTAAAAATCAGGAGAATTGAATACGGAAATAATAATTGAAATCGAAACGAGATTCGAATATAAAAATGCATCGCGTTTGACGTGCAGTTTGTAAAACGAAATGCAAGAATAGCAGAATAAAATGACGAGAAAAAGGAAGCGAACTTGAAACCGATAAAAAATGGATACCAAGCACGACGAGATTAGTACCGCAAAAAGTAATACACACGAGGGAGGAAATAAAAGAAAGGGTAGAGTAAAGACAACGAGAAGAACGTAAGTAGGGAAGGAGCGTAAAAGGTAGACACGGAGGATAAGAGGGAGGAAAAGAAGGAGGAAAAAAGAACCGACGAAATAAAATGACTCTGGTCGCTTCTGCCAGTCCAGAAATATATTTGGCTCGGGTTCTTCTTCCGTTCGCGACCGCTGCCGGAAAACTCAAAGAGTTCACCTTCGTGGAATAATTAAATCGAGTCGTTGGAGTGAGAAAGAGAAAGGGGAGAGGTTGAAAGATAGAAAGAGAATGGCCAAGAAACCCTCCGAAGAATTGCAAAAGAATTGAAGCGACATCAGAAAGGCACACACACGATGAACCGAACGTGAAGGAAATTTATACGTCTTTCCTCTCCCTTCCCTCTTCCCTCTTCCCTCTTCCCTCTTCTCTCGTGTCTCTTTTCTTTATTCTCTCATTGCATCCTAGCGCCGTTCGTCAGGAAAAACTGTTCTGTTATTAATGGGGATTTATTGTATCGGTTTTCGGGAATTTTGTCAAGTATTATTTTCATTCCCTGATGCGCGAACAAATATATCGTAAAAATTCTGTAATCTTGCGGATGGAACCGAAGCAGTCTGCAATTCTCTTGGCGTACAACAGGAAAGAATCGAACTGGAAGGAATCTGTGAAAGATGCGCATTTGAATAACTCTTTTTCTTGAGTGAATTCTCATTCGTTTTGCTTACTCGCGGAGAGAATGAGAGATTTATTTTATTCAAGTTTGATAGGCATTTATACACGATTCGTGCAAATTGTGGATGCTTTAAATTTATTATACAGGGTGTCAGACTTTTTTTGCACAAACCTCGTGAGCGTATTCTACGCAGAAACATAAGAAAACAATGTTAAATGAAAATCGACCGACGAAGCTTTATTACAAAATTATAACATTAATTGTAAGACTGTCTGACGCCTTGTATAAACGAATAATTTCTTTTTCGTTTACGACTTCTTTTATAATTTGTTGACAATCTCGTATTAGTTTGCATCGTTTAAGGAAGTATCAAAGGTAGAAATATCAGTGCGCTTGATTCAGTGGCAATTATTCCTAGAATTCCAGTGGGCGTCCATCTTTATCGGGCTGTAAAATAGTGCTTCTTACTTGCATCGACGTCTCAATAACTCGCTTGTAGCGGAGAGTTCGTTTGGCGTTAGAACATTGCTTTCATTCATGTTTCTTTTGGTTTGGAATTCTATGGAGCCATTAGTTCGATCGAAAGTACGTTTCTCGAAAGTAACGAAGAATCCTATTGGACATATTTTTGAAAACGGCTTCCATTAGTTTAATTATTATTGTGCTAATTACCTATCGATACGTATTTATATGTAAATAGGGATAAAATTGATATCGATTCAAATAGTAATATTCACGATATTATTTGAAATTATGTCGAAAATCGAACTTAAAAATGGCAGTTATCGGAGTGTGAATGACTGTCGTTGGATAAACAATCTTATTCGTTAAACCATTGTGTTAGTTACTAAATTCAGTCGCCATTATATTCTAAAAGGATTCGTAAGTAAATTCCTTACGAATTTGTGGCCCCGATACAAAGCCATCGTACTAAGTACAACGCAGAGACATTTCACTCTAATTTGATATCTTACAATAGTAATTAGACCAAGGAGGTAGTTTGTACGTGAACTTAATACAAATGTCAAAAATAATCGTGCAACGTCGTGTAACACTTTCCTTTATTAAGCTCTAACAACGTGTATTGCATCAATGAAGTTTAAACACGAAAAGCACTTAAACTCACGAAAAGTTTATCGTTCTGAACGTAAATATCGTCGGAAGTAACGGTTGAGAACCACTGGCGTGGAAGCGCGGTGGCGCTTTAAAGTCCTCGAAACGACCGGTTGAAGGCTCAGTCGTCGTCGAACAGGCGCGCGGTGTACTCGTTGCTTTCGGTCCTTTAAACTTTAAAACCCCCTTCGGATTCCGCGTGTTCCACGGTGAAAACGTGCCGAGGAAGGAGTTCCATTTCGGAACTCCTCGTTCGCCGACTCTTCTACCGGCCATTAGTCGCTTCTCTTCTACTCTTAACTCGGGGAATTTCGGTGCTTTACCCTCGCCTTGTCGTGCCTTGCTGTGCCTTGCCCTGAAGAGTCACGGAGCAAAGGTAGTGCTCTCGAAATTAGAATCCGCCGCCGGTGTGCCTTTAGTGCTTCGAAATACCGAGAAGTGATTTTAGTTCTACCTTCAAAAAGGAATTACTTCGAAAAGGAGGATCCAAACACTTCGGTATGTTGCTGTTCTTCCAATGAAACCAAGACGTAGATTACTTAAACGTTTTCGATTAAGCATCCACGAGAGATAATTATTCTTGGTTCGATTTGGTGTTCGTATATTTTTTAATTCCGAATGGTAATCGTTATCGGCGCTTTATGGAATTATTAACACAATTATTATGAAATTATTTCACACTAGAACTACCAGTGCAGTCGAAACGCGGGTCTCTTTTATTAACCCTTTGCACTCGAGCGGCGAATCTCTGTCGCCAATTAGTTTATTGCGACTATCGAGAAGCGACGTTAAGACTGACTTCAGTTATTTGTTATTATTGGCTTTTAAATTATCAGCCGCCATATATATATATATATATATATATATAAATATACGAATATAGTTGAATATATTGTGCGTAGTTTTAGTGTTAAATCAATGATAACGAAACATTGTTAGAGGAAGATAATGTTGATTAAGGATCAAGGAATTCTTACGTGGATTTAGTTAAATGGCGCTGATGTCGTACGGATGTTGAGGAACGATGGAACGAGGGTGAGGTTATGTAGCGAACGACGATGGAATTCCTTTCTATTTCTATCCGTTAATGGGAAAATTCCCGTAAGTCATTATTCGTCTAGGATAGTGGAAGACACAACTACGAATAGGGAAGCGGGGAGTCGGTAAAAAAATATGTACGATGGTGTGTCGCAGGAAACTTTATTTTTAACGCGTCGAGTCGCCCAGTGGAGTACCCGGCGAACCACTCGTTTACGTGAAAGGAATATTTCCGACGAATTTCCTCCATTACATCGAATTCTGTTTTTACACGGTATTTTTTACACGGTTTTGATTTAACACGGCCTAGAAAAATAATTTCAATTTCATTTTGACACGATTTCGTTCGATTTAGCGTGGTCAGAAAAGTTGTGTGATTTCAACTTTAAGAACAATTATTTCCATTAACCGTAATTTTTTAGATATATTTAGGGCAGTACATATGTGCATACAGTATATACACGTATTATTGTCAACATTAGAGCGTCAATCCAAAAAGTTTGCTCTTAGCTTTTTGCGCAATACATATTTAATCCAGAAATATATCACACTTTTGGAAACACTCATCTACTTTTCTAAGTATGTACACCATGTCTTCTTTTACACGGTTTTTTCTGGAACGTATCTACCGTGTAAAAACAAAATTGGGTGTATGTATTATTAATGAAAATACTTCCTATATCGAACACTCATATAATAAATATTACGTCCGAAAATTAAGATGCATAATGACTTCTAAATTTATGAAATAATTCACACAAAATGTTAAATTTGATCTTAACTCTACTCTAATAAACTGAAATTGAATTGTACATCTGGTACTAAAAATTGAGGTATTTCCAATAAATAAATAAATATTATAATTATTATTAAGTACATACTTAAAATTGTTTCGTATCAAATTTCCATTTATCGATAAAGTAATCCTGGATTATCATAGAAACTTTTGGCGAATATCGATTACGCGAGGATCGAATGAATTACTTTAAAAAGCTTATAAAACAGTTGAATTAGTGGAGTCGATTTAACGAGTGAAACTGTGCGAAGTATTTTCGATGGTTCTTTTAGAAAATGGTGGAGCATTTGGCGAGTTAAGAAACTCGATTCACGAATGTTTGCTGCAACGACTCGAGTTGAATTTCGAGTACAGGGGAATTCATATCCAGAAATACACTTCACCGTAAGTTAGCCGGTATTTCGGTGCCGGCGATAAACCTTCGAATATCGGCCCGCGTAATGAACCGAATGCATTTTCCGTGCACTTAAGCACCTCCTCGATATGCGCATTCACGTCATTTGCAAATAATGAGCTTGAATAATCTACGAAATCGAAACTTCTCGATTATATCGGCAAGGAGAATGAACTCGGCATTTTCACGATTGATTCCGTTGCACGAAGTACATTCGATTCGCTGTAAAAGGAGTGTTATCGTTGGATTTTGATTTTCATTAAATATTAACACGTTGAACGCCATGGGGTCACCGGTAACCACCGATGCCAATATTATTAAATATAACTAAAACACGTATAAAATATATCGCTGATATTCGAAAAATATTAAAATGTTTAATATTTGAACGTTAGTATCCCATTCCATTTTATGGACAAGATATTGAATAATTTGCTCAACGATATTAAGCGATCCCAAACTTATGGCCGGTAGTGTAGATGAGTATGTTGAGCTAAAAGATACATGGCGTAATGGAGGGTGAAAATAATCGGTTAATAAAAATCCTTGGGGCAATGTGTCATCGAATTAAAGGCTCGGGAGGCGAAAGTAAAGTTTGTGCACCTCGAATGACGGAGTTAACTGTCAGGATATTAGAGGGTAGCCTCTATGAATCTCGTTGAAATGTCAGAAAATGATTGTACTACCATTATCGTCAATTGGACTTTAACGAGGGCGCTGAGGTCGCGAGTGATGCAGCTGCTTAAAAAAGGATTTATGTCTCTCGAATATGATTATCATTTTTCTCGACCCGTAACGTCGCTTTAATGTTTTATAACTGGATGGAATCAAATTACATTTTAATGAAACTCGACAATTTTACAACCTTTTTCTTTCGTCGCTAATCTGAAATTCAAATGTGCGATGAAAGTTTCAGTGCCAAATTAACGTGCTTCAGGAATAACCTATTTTATTAACACTCGAACTGTGAACCGTAAAAAGAGAAACGCAACAAATCTCTGAAATTGGAATCTTATAAATCTGAACGGTTTTATTAATTTCCGCGGACCCGTAATTTTTGACTGCTTCGATAGATCTAGTGTTAATTACCGTCGAGAATCACCACATTATTAATTCGGTTAATCACAGATATCCCAATAAATTTCTGACTTCGTAAATGGGATAAAATATACATAAATAGATACACCGATAATGAAATTTGAATTTGCGATCGGTAATTAAGCGAATCGGAGGACCGCCGCGAAAATAATTGCTAGGTATATCGAGCGCGATACGATCTACCGGGTCGTGTACTTAGATCTTTGCATCATGTCTAATATTACAGGACGCACCGAAATAAACCGTACTTCCCGGTGCACGAGTGCGCGTGCGCGTGCGTGTGCGTGTGCAGTTACCCCCAAAAGTATTCCGACACTAATAACATTTGACTACATAATAATGTATCTGTGTTAATAATGAAAAAATTGAACTAAATCTCTTTCTTATTAAACGTCCTTTATTGTACTTGACAATTGTATATTGTTTGTTTAATAAATGTTCAGTGGTGGGGAGAAGAGGTAGTGCCGACTGCGCGAGCCGAGTGAAAGGTTTCCTGGGACGGTTTATAAGATCTTATAGGTGAAATTAATTATGAGATTTGTTTCTACTTTTTGTAAATTGTTGGAAGATTCCGTGAGAGACACGTGTTTCTGTCTAGCGAGAAATGCGAAGAATCTGGGAGGTTGATTATACTTCGATGAAGTATCAGGATCGAGGTGTGATTTATCGAACACGATGTCGAACCGATGAGACTCGGATACACGGTGATACACGCTCGCGAAACCGGGAAATATTCTCGTCCTTGGGATAGCCATTTTTTTACTAGTTGTGTCAAGCAACTATTTATACCGTCACCCTTCCAGCCTTGGCTCGTGAAACGAGAATGAACTAATTTCCTTCTCGCGATCATCGTCGCGGCGGCGGCGGCGGATTTGTATTCTTTGCGCGATGTCGTCCCACTTTCCTAGATTGACCGATGAATAAATTAACCACTTAATGAGAATATTTGAAAGTAACCGCGAGACTCGCCAGTCTACTCGCTGCTCCTCCGCTCTTTGCCTCGTAATTAGAAGACCATTAAAAACTTAAGGGAGTTCCATGGATCCAAATTCTCTAACTCTTTTGAATGCTTGTTTTATCTTAATTTAGGATTTCAATGAAATTTACTTAATCGATACAACGCTATTATAATAAGATAATAAACGCATCTCGTACAGTTTCCCGCGGGTAAATAAATTAAAAGCAACCTAATTACTTCCGTGGATTCAAATTCTGTAACTCTTTCAAATACTTGTTATTTTAATTTATAACTCGAGCGAGATTTTCTTAATCGATATAACGCAGTTTGATATCGTAATTCCGCCGGTTATATAATTATTATATTTCATATATTTTTATCAATACCGTTTTATCACTTTAATATCTAATACCATTTGAGATCCAAATATTGTTAAGGAGTCGATAACGGATGCGATTTATCGACGCCTTGGCGGAATTCCATAAATTATAATGAAAGCAACGGAAACTTGTTAATCAACGGGACGTAATCATTCGTGGATGGGTTTGGCATCGTTTAAAACGTATCGATATTCGTTCGGCTCTATTTTTAGTGTTACGTATCGTATTCTAACGATGGAAACCGCAAACGTGACCGAGTTATGCGGAAAGAGAGCGAGAGAGAGAGAGGGGGGGGGAGAAGCCCGATCGGTTCGATGACTTACGCCGTGCTACACCTTATCAGTTGTCACGTTAGCGATTATACCATTTACGGAGGCCGTTTGACAACCCACGATTATTCGGAAACGATTTCCTGGAATCGATCCAGGTATCGTTCTTTCGGGAACCCAGATATTCCACTCGGACGTGGAAAATACGATTTACCTTGATTCTTAACCCTTTTAGTACCTCAGAGCCGATATATCGACTTTGTGGGTTTCCCGAGAAATACCTTGAGTCGATATATCGGCTTCCCATTTTTAATGTAATTTAACGACGTAATGTTATGACGTTCCAAAATTAATAGATACCGCAAGAATCGCATATTTTTCAAGGCATTTTTTGACGGTACCCGGAAAACTTGTAAGGTACTGTAAGGGTTAATTAATTCCCTGATTAAATCGTAGGGAAATCAACTTTGACGAATATCCGAGTATCCTCGTTAAAAGCATATTCCTATTACTAGGAATATTTAGAGTTTGATGAAAGGTTATTGATATCTTAATGAATTGAATAAAACTGATAATTCAAGGTAAACGAATTCCAAAGGAAAGTTTCAATGATTACTTGAAACTCTATTGCTGCTCTATTAACTGCGTATTCTGCGCATAAAAATAAGAACAAAATGTTAAATGAAAATCGACCGACGAGGCTTTGTTACAAAATTATAACATAAATTGTAAGACTGCCTAAATGTGCCGTTCAATGATGATGTTTAGCGGTTCTGCGTATGCTGTTTACTATCTTGGAGTGATACAACGTATTCTGATCGATATTAGTTTATGTTTACCTTCTCCGCGTATTTCGCGTACGGTTTATGTAATGGAAATGCTCGAGCTTCTGTGAGAGAGTACCAGCGTAGATTTCCTGACGGAAGAGTACCACGTCACACAGTGTTTCAAAATGTTGATCTACAGCAACATACAGTTGCAGAAATGAATAGAAATCGACAGGAAATTCGGCATGTCATAAACAGCATACCACAGCGGTGTCGAACTTGTATTCGCGTAGGCGGGCAACATTTTCAACAGCACATTTAGACAGTCTTACAATTTCTGTTATAATTTTGTAATAAAGCCTTGTCGGTCGATTTTCATTTAACATTTTTTTCTTATTTTTCTGCACAGAATACGCTCACGACGTTTGTACAGAAAAACGTCTGACACCCTGTATTCGTACCAATGAGAACGGATGTAAGAAGCAGACGCGTAAAAGGCTCGGAACGATTAAAGCATGATCCTCGGCATAGATGCGCGCGTGGTCACAGCTCGTACGCATGGATTTGCAATAATTTGCATACGCGTAGTAATGCAGGGTGAAAGTACCACTAGACTCGGCTTTTAGCTGGGACAAAGCATCTCGTAAAGGACTGTAAAAGAACGCAGAGGAACGTAGACGAGCGTAGACATTCGCGGAGAGAACAGTCTTTCGCGTGGTTGGTTGTTCTCTTTTCCCTTGCACCGTGGAAAACATTGCGTTGCAACATAAATCCTCGTGCTGATTTGCACCGCGCAGTATTTTCTACCTTTTGTACCGAGAAGGCACTCTATCATTGAGATTCGAGTGACTCAAGGAGTGCCTCGTTACGCTTCGAGCAGGAAAAATCCTGGAAATGAATTATTTCGATGAATGGCTTCGCTCTATTATTTTCAGTGTGCGAGTAACAATGTCGAGTTACGATATACACTACCGGCCATAAGTTTGGGATCACTTACTATCGTTAAGCGAATTATTCAATATCTTGTCTATAAAATGGAACGGGATACTTTTCTTTGTGTATATCTGTAGGTTGATGTACGTTGATATTATAAGATAGAAGAGTCGTATAAATCTCGTATATTTGATTCTATATTAATTACACATTTCGCTTAATACGCGATTCGTCCAAGTATCCCCCTTTTTTCATTATTACTATTTTACATATTTTTGACATACCCCGACAAGTTTGCGTAATGTTTCTTGCTGCACAGTTCGCCAACCTTCTTGTAGTAAAGTCATTTCTTGCGGGGAAACTAAAAACCGACCGATTTTAAAGGTAACAAAATCTTATTACACCCAGGTGCCAAAGCAATGGGGAATTAGCGAAATTAATAAGATTTTATTCAGATTAATCATTCGCGAAAACAAATTATAGATCTTTATGATGAAGCGGAATGTTTTTGTCGCGTTTGTCACTTGAGTATAAAATGAAACTTTCGTTTTTACGTGAATCACGCTAGATCCAGAATGCACGTTTTAATATTTCAATAATATGCTATTTATTCGTCATTGATTAAATACAATTATTAATACTATTTCACATTTCTTTTGTTTCAGGTTACCAGCAGTCTACGGCATCGTGCTAAAAGAAGGGCCTAGTGTGTCGTGCATTAAAATTTCATTATTCTAATTAACGATTTACTTATTAAAAAATGTAATTCTTGTTAGTGCCGCGTTATATAATATTTAATATCATACTCGAGTGGCAGTGGACTGCAATAATATTCATACCTGTGAACAACCCTTGTAAAGTCAGTGGTGAATAGTGCCCGGTGAAACGATCATTGTAAACGTACCTTTAAGTACCTGAATTCGAAATGTTCGATTTAGCACGTTGAACTCGCATCAAGTCAAAAAGAAACCTTTCCAAAACCGAGTCACGGATCCACGTTTCAAAACGAAAGAAGATAACTCTCGGAGGAAGCAAGAAATGGTGATTGAATTGGAATCAACTCTCGAGATACATTTCTCAAGTCGAGACACAGATCTATGATTCGAAAGGTTAGAAGGAGACACGATCAGTTAGGAAGGAAGTAAGGAAATAAGGAAATAAGGACTAGTGAGCCGAGAGAAAAGATAAAAAAGGAGGACTATAGTAAGAATGAAGGGACACGTGGGAATTTACGGGGCCGCGTGGATCTCGTCCCGCTTGACGTGGTGGTCCTGGAGGAGGAGATTTTTAGGCCGTTTGGCCTGAGATATGCCAGCGATAGCAGCGCCATTGATAACGAAAGTAAAACCCTTGAGAATAGCTACGGAGACGTCGTCGACAGGTTGTCCGGAAGGTTGTCACCTGGCATTTCCAGTTGAAACAACCGGGCGCCGGGTCTGCGCGACCCGACGCGATCATTTTCTTCCTGCGACGGTTGATCCGCGTCCGAGTAGAGTTGTCCATTGTCCAGATTTAAATGCCTGTTTGATCAATGATTCTCGAAAGGGATTCGACGAGGTCGATTGCCAAGCTGTCCACTTTGGTTACGCGATTCCAGTGAACGTTATTCCTCTCGAGGAACACCCGGACCTGGTGCAACTGGTCCTGGATCAGTCGACGGAGTTAAGTAGCCGTGCCGCGAGTTTCTTATTGGACCATCATCCCCAACTGCGGCATCGTCGAGAGAATCCAAGGCATAACGAGGAACGGGGATACTCGAGTATGGCTGCAACAGCTAAGCATGACCTTCGCCGGAAATTCCCGACGGACACCACAACTTCCGGCGACGAGGACATAGCCGCGATCGCGAAACAGATCAGCGATCATGCCGAAGCGATTTATCAGACGTGGAAAAGTCGCGGTTTAGCGCCAACGGAAATCTTGAATTGTCACAGTAATGCTACGGCTGCCGATAAGTTCGGAAGTGCTTTAACGCCGACCTCCTCGGCTAATACCGGAAGTAGCGCGGGAAAAGTGTCCCCCACGGGGACCAGTGGTACCGCAGCGATGGATATTCTATCGCAGACGCCGAATTTGGATAATGGGAATTTGGAGAAACTTGTGAACAATTTCGTGGTGGAGGATAAGGCGAGGATAGCTGCTTCGAGACAGAGGTCACCCTCGAAGACGTTACCCTCGTCGATACAATTCGCCTTACAGAAGTTCGAGAGAAACTCCACGCAGCAGGAACAAAGTTCATCTCCGAAGGCTGGTAACGTCGCCGGTAATTCTGTGAAAACGAAACAACCGAACGTTTTGTTGTCGCCCACTTCACCCTTCGCCAACAAACCGTCGCAGATCGTGAAACCTCAGGTGTCGACGAAGGTACCGGGCTCTCATCATCGCGAGGTATTCTTGGAGACGATCGAAACTACTTTCCCGGCTGATTTGACACCCTCGAAGATCGTCGTCGTTCAACAGAAGAGGCCGGCGAGTACGGTGATCACATCACCCACCGGCGGCTCCCCTTTGGACTCGGAGAATTCCAACACCACGAATTCCGGTCTAACGACGTGGCCCCTCAAAAACAAGTTGAACGATAACAAGAGATCCCCGGAGATTTCCACCGCCTCTTCAAGGATATCTCAACTCGATGGAAAAACGTCGCCGGTGAAGGAAGAAAAAAGATGCGCCGGTTCGAATTCGAGTGCCTATCTCGACGAGGTAGCGCGCGAGGAAGAAAGACTGATTAACGCACTGAAGACTGGTTCCGTGATTACCGAGGAACCACTGGAGAGGGCCGTCGGTTCTCTCACTCGACAAAAACCGGCCATCAAACGAGAGAAACCAAAGGTGGATCCAGTAAAGCCCATCATTATTGGTCACAATCATCACATAGGTGGTTTGGTGCCAACTTCCGCCGCGATGGTCAACAACATCGTATCCTCCGTAACTAATAACAACGCGACCACCGTGGCGGACGCAAAAACTCTGAGTAAAGACGATTTGTCGAACATGTCCGTCGTGGATTACGCGAAAGTGAGATACAGAGCTGCCCAGCAGAACCCACCGACACAACAGAGGCTGGAGGAACAAAAAACTGCTGCCAATCCGGTGTTTAATTCCACGGAACAATTGGTCTCCAGCACGAGATCGAAGTTCGAGACTGAAATCAGGAAGGATAAAGAGGGTAATAAAGAGGGTAATAAAGAGGAGAAGGATCCGGTTACGTCTAGATGGGGTCCTAGGATCAATTCGCCGAGACCCAGACTCGAGCAAGTACCGCATCCTGAATTAACCACGCAACAAAAACAACACATCAGGGCGGCAGCTGCTACAGGCACTGGAAACAATCCCATCAGACCCTTTCTAACTAGAGGCTCGGTAGCCGAACGCGTGCTTATTTTCGAAAAATGTCCGAGTGATTTGTTGTTGGACAAACGAGGACCTCGGCCACCAGCTATCAACACATGGAGGACGGGCCACGAAGTTCAAAATAAAGCTCAGGTAAACGCGACGTTAATTTATATATTGCATGAGAATATTGTTCGCGACAGTACTTAGACGTAGCAACGTGAAGAGAGTAATAAGGATCGCGCGTTAAATAAATTGTTTATTACATTAATAATTAAATACCTTGGGAATAGGAACGGAATGCAAATCATTTGTGCCTTTAACGTAACTTGCGGTTTAATTACCTTACAAGTATATATTATAACAAAGAATTCCTGTTTGTTTTCAAGAATTCACGACATCGTGAATGATAAAATAACGACAGAGTTTATCGCGAAAGTCAATGTATTTAGTGTACAAAGAGTGAATTGTGCAACGGAGAACAGGCCGAGAATAAGAGGCTCGCGGCGTGTCGCTCGGTTTCCTGGAACGAGTCTAATTCGGCGCGCGAAATAGCGTTGGTGCAATCGCGATCGGAAAAGACGTGTCTCTTCTCTCAGACACCCAGAGTCTTATATCGGGCACTTTGGTCGACGTCCAAATTCCTCTTCTTCCCAGGAGAGGATGTTCGGGTAGTAGTAGTACTCCACCGATTCCTGCACTTTCCACTGAAAAGTAGTTCGGGATCCCCTCGCGGACGTTGTTTCCATGCGTTAGAACTTGTTAACCTAGCATCGACGGAGGACTACTTTCGTATCGATTCTTCTCCGACAAACGAGACTTCTCGTCCTTCGTCGTTATTTCTTGCCATGCACCCTTTGCCTTTAAACCTCGATCGATACACGAAGGGATCAAAGAAGGAAATTTATTTATAATTCTCGCGTGTAAGATCATCCACGCGTAACATTTATTATCAATATAAAGGTGTCCCGTAGGAAATGAGTCAATCAATTATCTCCTTCATTCGCGATAATACGACAAGTATTTTGCGCGTCATGCGAGTGGCTTCGATCAACTGATATCTTGAAAGAGTATTTTTTCCGTCGTCGTTATTTTCCAGAATTTTCCAGAATTTTCCAGGTTACCCACATTTCATTTTAAGCGGGGACGGATATTGTTATATTATTAGGGAGCTTATTTTACGTGGGGTAACCTGTACAGCATTAAATTAATATTTATAATAATCACTAAATTAATATATTAATTGGCACGAATATACAAACTTTACCTAAGCAATATATCAAATACTAATTACTTAAGTATAATTAGGTGTATTTAGTTCGAAATATGTTTCTTAAAAGAAGTAATTTATTAAGATTATCGGACGCTAGCTTTGTATACATGATTCTCATTAAATTGTAGTTGTTTTCAGTAAATACGCGAGAAATGTTCAGTATTGTAAAACAAAATTTTTGTTAGAAACCGACAAAGTATTGTTGTCACGTCAGAGGTGACTTACCACCGTGAAGGGTTAAGAACTCCTCAAAAATAAACGGACTCGAAGGAAAAAGATCCGCGAAAGTAAAACGGTTAAGGAAAGATCGGTAGTCCGATTAATTAGAGTTTCAAAGTGATTCTGGACGATAGCCAGAGTGGGAAGCATTGCCAAATCGTGTTACTTCGCTCGCTACGTTTTCCTGCTCGGTTATTCCGATAAGGACGATAAGGAGGATAAGGAGGATAAGGACGAACCTGTTCCTCCTTCGTCCACCGATTACGAATGTCCTTCACGTATTTCCTAAACTACAACCGGTTACCCAACTCCCGCGATATCCTTCAGTGAACATTGTACCCCCTTTGATTCACAGGCGTTACGTAACCGGATTGCATCCTTGTCTCTCTCATTGGTCTCTCCTACAATTGTTATTATAAATTGTCTCCAATACTATTTTTATCATATCGCGATAGAGTACTTATTTAATTATATTAGCGTTATCATTGCATCCGAATTAATTACACGATCATCGCGGTCCCACATTCAAACGGAATTAACCCACTCGTATATCCGTATCTTTCATTTCATTTGATATTTTCGTTGTAATAATAATTGTAAAAGTACGCGCAACGATTGTCACCTTTTTCGGTGCGTTTAAGTAATAATTTCGTTACTATTTTCAAGTAATGTATCTTCGTTAGAAATACATTTAACCGTTTTAATATTTAATATTTACATTATTAAATATCTTGTCCATAAAATGGAACGGGATACTATTCTTTGGGTACATCTGTAGGTTGATGTATGTTGATATTATAACATAGAATAGTTGCATAAATTTCGTATGTTTTTTATTATTTATTTAACTAGAATTACGTTGGATGATTTCCTTTTAGACAGGAACAAATTTGGGCTATGCAGGGTTAACGGGATCTCGGCGTTAATGATGATAATACTCCGCGATTGGGAAATTCAGCAAACAAATCAGCAAATCGTATCCGAACGAAGCGATAAGCCTCGATCGTTGAAGGTGGAAGGTGGAACGCGTTACCCAATGTTTGCACAACGAAGGTTTCGCGAGGGCTTGGCTTCGCCATTGTTGTTAGACAGAGTGTTATTGCATACCCATTATATGTACCTGAAATATGTACCTGAATAGTTGCCGTACCGTATGTCGAAATTCATAATTCTCTTCATTTCGTATAATTGTTGTCGTTTGTTTATCATCGACTATAATCGGTACATTTTTTAATCGGTATAAACGTTTAACGTAATGTTTAATGATTCATCGAATGCAAAAAGATAATTATATAAATCTCCTTAAAAATAAGGATAAGTTTCGTTTGAGGTTAGCTAATGAAAAGAAGACGATGGGATATTTGACGAATTTTGTTGGCATTGATCGAGATGCGATTGAAACAATTTAGTTGGCATTGTATAATATAGATTTATATACACAGTTTTCTATTAAACTTTAAATAACGAGTACTTTTAATTACTCTGTATTTAAGCAAATCTAATTAATAATGTTTTATCATTCTTTTATTCCAACGAATAACCTAAATCATACACGATAAATGTCTCTTAGTGTCAAGGATGTCATAATTTTTTTAATGTCCTGATTGGTCCGATATTACTTAAACCTTCAACTAATTGACGTCATTAACCTTCGTACTGTTTTTATTAGATTTTCTCCGTCAACGATTACGAACCGACCATAAAACATCTACCGAAAGAAACAAGATGCTTTATACCTAAACGTACCACATTTTTAGTATCCTTTTGCTCCCACAATATGATGTGTATTTATAACTAATTGACGTCAAGAGTTTTTGCAACACCTGCGCCTATTTGTCCAACGTCCACTTTGTTAAATATATTCGTATATCAATATTATATTTATCGATCAAGGGTTGCAGAACAGCAACCGAGCTACTACTTAACCCCTTAGCTACAGTCCGGTACTATAGTGGCTTTCGCGTATGTCATCTTTTTCACCGGTACGCCACTATAATGGCTTTTGCGAATGGAAATGCTCGCGAATGATTTCGCAAGTGGAAATATCTTTTCTATAGTGTGTAAATTAACTGTCCACATATGTGGCCAAGGTCGTGAAGAGGTTAAACGTGAATCCAACGAAGGTGCATTGCATGAAAATAGCAACGAAATGAATTGTCGCGCGTTATTAAAATAAGATGAAAATACGCGATTGTTATGCAATGCGTGTTTCGAAGGAGGCCGCAGCCGATTCGTGCAATTACTTCTGTCTGCTGGAGTTCGTGTTTCTTGTGTTTCTTGCGTTTCTTGGTGGAACGTCGAGTAACATTAATCGCAACGAGTGAGTCAACATCTCCGCGAAATATAAACGGCGTGGCGCAGCGTGCACCGTCCTTCTTCCTGCTCGATTTAATTAATTAAGCCACGTTCCTGCGTACGATATCCGCGCTATGTACTCATCTTTTCTCGAGCCCTTTACGCTTTTAATATTCCCTTTGAAAAACTCGTCGTTTTCCACCGTGATATATATATATATATATACTTGGTTTAGTATCTGCATCAATATGAGTATGATTACTTATGTTTCTTTGGGAAAAAAGGGGAAATGGCGATTAATAAAATAGTGACACGGTAAGCCAACACGAAAAATATTCTTCTTAATTTTGTTTTAAGTATTATTTCGGTTTCCCAGCACTGTGGGCACTGTGGATCGAGTATTATGGATTTAATAGATCAAATTTGGAATTAGCACAATTTCTAGCTGAAGCTTATTTCGTAGCTTTTTTCGTAGATGAAATCTTTACGAGATTTTGAAAGAATATTGATAAATAATAATTTGTGTAACTGAAATATCTACAAGATTTCGTAAGAATATGAAGCGTGGGAAATTGATAAATAAAAATTGATGTAAATCTGAATAGATGATTTTATTATTACGAATATCGCGATGGAAATATTTCCAAATAGCGATAATATAAAATGATGATAATTAATTGTATCAAATTATTATACCAAATTATGACAAATGCAACGTTAAATGCAATTAAAACTGATCGAAGGGTTGAAAGTTCGAAGGATTAATCGGGAATCAATGGAAATAATATAATAGTTTAATCGGAATTGAAAAAAATGGATATTAACGATGCGAAACTGATTCTCGCGATAGAATCGGTAAGCACTGAGTCATTGTGACTGTTCCATATCGGTAATCGTGCTAGTTTTAAAAAGGACATCGAATGTCGCCTTGGAACGTACTTCTATTACCGGTTATGGAAGAAAACTCAGTTGGAAAGGAAAGTTTCGCGCAGCTGCTCGGAACCGGTGGCTGATTCGATTCATCGAAACCGGAAGGAAATTCTCGCGCGCGAATTTTCCGATTATATTCAATTACGATCTTGACATTTTTTTGTAGCGCAGGGTCAAACATTATTTCCAAATATCCGACAAATGTCTGTAAACTAAAATCATCTTTTCCAATATGGCGCAGGGTAGGATATCGCGCGACACATTTCTCATAACTATATAATAATAATATATAAATATAATAATAATATTATTATAATAATTCTATATAATAATAATTATTATTATTTCCAACAACTCGACGAAATTCGACGTACAACCAAACTCGATATACATTAATACATTTCTGTTATTAATTACTCTATTTCGTTAAAACTTGGTATAAATCAACTTTGTACATGTTTTTATTTGCAACAAGAATTATTGGCAAATCACACACGCATCACTTGATTTCAATGACATTTTTTCATTAAGAATCAAACCACTTAGCGGTGATAAAAAATCGTGATACCCGCGAAGTAAGAAAAAATGCTATTCGCCAATACACCTTCGGAATCTATCACCTAACCCCCCTGAAATTAAGAAAAGAAATTACCATTCATTTTGATCTCAACAATTGACTTTGACCTTCGCTCTTGTACTACACTTTGAATTATTCAATGCGATACACGCGAAATATAATACAAAGGAAACGAAAATTTGGTAGCGACACGCTTTATGCCTTTTCACGCAGCTGTGTTAATAATTCCGGCAGCAACGCGCGGTTATAAAAGGCAAAGAACGGCGGTTGATAAATCAATGTCAGAACGGCACCACGACGTTGGTGCCGTTCGAAAAAATGAACTATATTCGTTTGTGTCACGGAGTCAGCGAAGAAAAAAGAAATCGAATCCAGGATGCGGTGCGAACATAGATGCGATTTCAATGTCGATCCGAAGGTCGATCGACCTTCGACCAAGATTTCGACCGCGCCTCTCGATCGGCTCTGCAACGAATAATTACCTACCTGGGTCAAGGATGAGTTCTCTAACCTCTTAGCTACTGTATGCCACTATAGTGGCCGTCGCGTATGTCATCTTTTTCAACGGTACACCACTATACTGGCTTTCCCGTATGTTATCTTATTATGTTTTTCTTTCAAACTCTTTACGTGGAAATGTATAAAGAAATTCTAATTTATTCGTCTCTAACTGTATTCTAATGTAATTTCATAGTGGAAAGCACCACCAGATACATAATACAACGCCGATATTTATATTATATTATATTTAAATGACGGCTGGATGATGTAAATTAATTATTGCATTTACATAATTATGCGCGTTATGTACATGAAATGGATACATAAAATCCCCAATAATGCGGCGTTGTGTATTCATAGAATTCTAGTCAAAATTGTAGATGCAAACTTTCGCTTATTTAATCAAATGTATTCGGGGAAATGAACTGCGATCGGAATTAATAATCGGCGATTCGATTGGCAATCGAGCTTGATGAGCATTCCTGATCTGCATCGTACCGATAGACATGCAATCGGAAGAATGATCGAAGGAATCGTTTGAAACCTTTACCTGCGTATCTCGAATCCGTGCAGACATCGATCTAAATCGAATCTTGTTCTAATTTTAATCGACACTTGGCGTTTTGATCGACATTGAAATCGCTTATAGCACCCGAACGGTTTTAGGTCACCGAGCGATATAAATTAAGCGGCAATTCAACGATTCGTCACTCGGCAAAGTGTCTGTGTTTGAATGTTAAAAAGGTAATCATGAACGACAGTGTTTGTTTGCACAAATTATGAAGTTGGCGATTAGAAATTACACGGTTCGATGTATCAGAATAATCAAATTTCTCAAGGTATGCAAATCGACGTACTAATCAATTAATGGATACATATGTTAGGCAAACGGGTAAATAATCATTATTATGATATTAATAATTACATAGAATAATAGTAACAATAGTAATTATTACCGAGACATTTAACGTTAATTCACCTTCGCCGGAAAAAGAAGAAGTTCGAACGTAGCCGATTTTTAATAACAGAACATTAAATATTAATATCAAAGTACAATGCAGAAGGAACTCAAATATATTTACATAAATTCTCTAAAAACGACGATTGAAAAAATTCCCTTTCGAGATTTCGCACTTCGGATTAACTCCTTTGCAGATCACACTCACCTTTTTGCAAACCAAGCTTTCCTACACATTTGTTTTTCTAAGCAATTATAATAAAAACGAAATCCAATGTAAAGTGAAATAGTGAATTTGCTTTGCAAGAAAGCTGAATGTGATCTCGAAACTGGTTAATTTTGAGTGCAAGAAGGTGAATGTGATCTGGCAAAGAGTTAATTTCGAGCGCAAAAGCTGTGTTATGTCGCGTTGTGTTGGAAGATGCAGCGGTCGCACGAAAGTCGCGTGGCTCGTTGTTTGGCACGTGGAAAGATTTAGCTGTCCAGTGGCACGATATCGAGAGCGATTATGCGAAAGAGTATCGTAGTATCGTGTAATGGAAAGAGGTAATGATGTAACCGTGTAACCAGTGACATGGGCGAGGCAAGGCAATGCATTACAGCCGCGTTGGCCGGTCACTTTGCATTCTTCGGATCCTCGTTGCAGCGCCGCGTAACAGGATGCCGTGTCCTTGGCGAACCGATGCAACCGATTCAACCGATGCAGTCGATGCAGTCGATGCAGTCGATGCAACAAACGCGGAATGCCAGTTTCAAAGAAGAACCATCAAGTCGTTCCAACTTGTTGCATTCTCGCTGCATACGATCGATCCTTTGTTTCTTCGAACAACCGTCGCCGAGTGCAAACAGCCGAGGAATCAATTCAAAAATGTATCTAATTGGTTCGTCATCAAAGAATATGAAAAAAGATCGAATTACCTCCGAGTTTAATTTTCGAGAATATATAGAATTGATTGATTTAGACTTGACGTTTGTGACATTGTTTATACAATTATATAATATATAAGTATAATGAATAATTATATTAAAAATATACGTAGATCGTGCATGCGTTTATGATTATGCAAAATATAAACAGTATTTAGTAAGTGATTACTAGCATCGACTTTAATTTTAATAATTACGTAATTGTTTTATTACTTACTTCTATCTGTAATAAATGTGTACCAGGGAGAAAAAGTATTTCCGTGAAGGTATTTTGGTTTTAATAATACGTCGAGATCATTCCCTATCTCCGCGATCTTAGATTACATTAATTAGTCTATATATGGCGCGAGACCACGCGGGATTCTATTATTCAGCATTATCGAGATCGGAGCTGATTCCAGATAAACGAATAGATATAACTCGCGATAAATCTACGGCAGATTAAACACGGAACGGTCGTCGTAAACGTCTTGCATGCAATCAGTGAGTCGCACCCTGCGATCTACGTGGAAATTCGCCGGGAAAACTGTGTCAATTTCTCGGCGATACTTGGAAACGCTCTAAACCTCGTTTTTCATCTTTTGTTTCAGACTTACGCGAAAGACAAGACTCAGCAGAAGAGTTTGCCGCCACACACGACTCTGCAGAGGCACGTCAAAGCCAATAGAAATGTTCACATACCGAGGTAAGCACGGCATTCAATAAGAAATTCATATATTTCAGCTTTAATATGCCTTTATATATTTCTTACATTTTATCCACTGCCTCACGCAATTTATCACGAATCTTTTTAACGGAGATCGTGGAATCCGATGATAAACAATTTTGTAGTACCCTTAATATTTTATAATAACTAAAATTCAGGAGAACAATTTTAGACGTTACTCTGGCATAGAATAAATAAATATAGAATATCTAAAAAATAGATGGGTATTGTTACGTAACAAAATACGAATAATATTAAATTACAAGAAAGGATATAATTACTGTGAATTAATTAAATTCGTTTCATAAATGAATCGAACGTAGAGTATACAAAGCAAAAAGTCGATTGAACTTGGAATTATTTTCTGGTTTAAGTCGATCTGAGAAACGAAACTGGATAAATAAGTCCTAGGAAAGTATGGTCTCCATTATTTATTATAATTAATAATAACTTGAGCTGTGCCTTTTGACTGGTTTTGTAAATAGTGAGTTTTCAAATAAATATAAATGGAATGGAACATGCTGGCGTGTGTTCGAATAGCAAAGTAGACTCATGAGAATGGTTCGATGGTTGAGTTAGTTAAGTCTTAGGTCAGTGAGGGAAAGATCACGAGTTCGATTCCCCGAGAGGGCGAAGAGTTTTTATCTTCTTTACTTCTTTCGACTGCCACGCTGCGGATATCGTAACTTTAACAAAATATATTACACGTGTTAGATTAACAAGAAATAATGATTGAATTAGGGGTGTGGATTAATTATATTAACTTCATAAATTAATAACCGAACCTAGAGTCACCGGTCCCACCCTGTGGTGGATTGGTGCTAGAGGAATTCGGAGAATAATTATCTTACATATGCCCTGAGTATCGTTAATTATACATACTTCAGGTACCAGATAAGATACAGATATTATCTTTATCTTTTAATAGGCTGAAATCCTTCGAATTCCTTGCAGACTATTTAGCGATGCGTATCTTATATATTTATGATAAATGTAATGATATATTTATATACGTTTCGTTTAACACCTTCAACGCAATGGCGGTCACCGGCTGCCGATGCGGATATTATTAAAACTAGAATGAAGTATATCGTTAATATTCGCAGTAAAAGTATTAATATTAAATACTCAAGTTTCAATGTTAATTACTTCAGCAAAATATAGACTTATTAGAATCATTTAAAGATTATTCTTTATTATTAAAATATGAATATTTGAATAAATATCTCATTCCAAGATGCCAGTTCTTCCATATATATTCCAGGGGAAAGACTGCAGAGATCTTGACATAGTTCAAAATTTAATAAACTCGCCGTACAACTTAATAATATTTTCACGAACAGCTGCTTCATCAAAATTCTTATTTTCTGACTTCAGATTTTACTTTCCTGGTGGAAAACCACAGCCACTCTCACAAGTGGAGGCAACGGTTTCCAGGATCACGGCAGCCTTCCAAAACTTGCAAGGCCACCGAGCTTCCCGTGCACAATTTTATACAATCACGAAGGTAAGGAAAACACGGCGGTTCATTTTAAAGTTAATTTGCCTTTACGCAGATCAACATAACCTTCATCAATCGAATTGTGATAGTCGTTACATATCTACATAGGATATTAAAATAAATCAATAGGTAAACAATAATGTCTATGTTAAAGGCTTGCGACCTGCCATTATATTGGAAAGTTCCACTTTTCCTGGCTGCCGGTGGAGACCAGACCGGATACGTCGAGATGAACGCGTTCCTTGAGTTTTGGAAAGAGTAAGCGATACTTGAATAAATTTCAGTTTCACGAACTTAAAACGAATCCACATGGGACAAATAAGTTTCGAGGTTAAAGTTTGAAGTTCATTTTCGTGGAGATATTACGACAAATGTAACGAAAGAAGTTTGTTGTTAGATGATGTCGATTGATTGTTATAGGATGTCGAATAACCACCATGACGCGGCGAGCAAATTTATCAGAATAACAACCCGGGGTCTCAGGAACAATATACTCCCCGAGGATTTAATCCCGCTGGTTCAAGACGTAGTCGAAACCCATCCAGGTTTAACTTTCCTGAAGGAAGCCACCGAGTTCCATTCGCGCTATGTTCACACCGTACGTACTTACTCGCTCGACATATATTTACCAGGTTTCATTCGATCGAAAAATTCCACTGGCGACTGTCGATCGACTGTCAATTGCGCGTTGGATGTGTAATCGTATAATTACTCGGGAATTCTTCGACGTAACGAACGTTTCAAACGATCCTTTGAATTGCATCGTTAATTGAAATTAATTATCATAACTGGATACCATCGTTGCGATGTCAACGTCGATTAGATTAAAATCGAGTTTCTTTGGAATGGGATTCTATTACTTGTTTACTGAAAATAGAGAATATTTATGTAATTCGATATTAATTATGCGGTATTTTAATAGTCGTATTAGAAGACACAATTTCTATGGCACGGATATTGAAGAAATAGGAATGAAGTTTTTGTTTGTTGTTATTCTGCAAGATAGATTCTTCGTGCGGTGGAATTTTAATTCGTATGACCGATTAAAAATATCCCAATTCGAATAAACAATTCAATGAAATTTGTACTCTTCGATTTAATTTTGTTATGGAGACGGTGATCGTATTATTCCATTACGACATCGGTTGTTTAGTTGAATGAAATTGTTTACATTCACGTAACTGCTTGAAGATATTGTAATCGCGCTAAAGATTCAGATAAGATTCAGATATCTTAAACGAGTTAGAATATTTTATCAATTAACACTTTACGTGAGATATTTTTCATTCTTCCTCAAACGTGCTTTTTGATCGATCAAAGTATTTTAACCTCTTCAGGGCTACTAATATAATTGTAGGAATACAATATGAGATATAGGATATGTACAATGTCGGCCATAAGTTTGGGATCGTTAAAAGTAAATAGAATATAAAACCTTTCTCCATTTTATAAAATATAATTACGTAAAAATTAACTCGTTCTTTCCTAACTTTGAAAGATGCGTCCTTGAAGCGATTAGATCGCTTTATCATGAATTATTATATGACCATTAAAATATCCTACATTTAATATCGAGTTAATTTGACTTCGGGAAAATCGTCAGTTTTCCATGATCGTAGGTTTTGCAAATTAATTTTCAAGATCGGGACATGTGATTGGCAGGTAATCGCCAGGATATTTTATTGCGTGAACCGAAGCTGGAGCGGAAGGATTTCAATGGCGGAACTAAGGAGAAGCAATCTCCTGGCGGTGATCGCGGTACTCGAACACGAGGAAGACATCAATCAAGTTACCGCTTACTTCAGCTACGAACACTTCTACGTGATTTATTGTAAATTTTGGGAGCTCGATCGGGATCACGATCTCTTCATCGATAAGATGGACCTCGCCAAACACGAAAATGACGGTAAGATTTCAGAAATTCTCGGTAAAAATGAAAAGAATTTTTCTATCAATCTTTATGATCGCGCAGCAACTTTTATAGCATCTTCGGTTAATTCCGAATGAATCTCATTTCACTTTTTGTGGCACAAGAATGATATAAAAGTCAATTCTTCTTGATTTTCATTGCTCTAGATAAATATCTTAATTTTTAATGTCCAAGCAAATTACAAAGATGTATACTTATAATAATTTGATATTTGATATTGATTTATTGACGTCGCCGGCCCTTTAATACAAATGGAAAATGAAATACAGTAAATGCAAAATAAGCTTAAAATGAAAAAGGAGAGGAAAGAAAGCGAGGGAGATAAAACAGGGGAGAGTTAACATAGTAATATGTTATGGCGAAAACATTAAAAAATATCATAAAAATATGGTTAGAATGGAAACGCTTATGTTCCAGCATTATCGAAGCGTATGATAGCCAGAATATTCAGTGGCGCGGTAACAAGGGGTGGCGTTAAAAGCGGGAATGGCGTGCAAAAAGCTCAGGACAAGATGAGTTACACGGAATTCGTTTGGTTCCTTCTCAGCGAGGAGGATAAGAATCATCCGACCGCAATCGAATACTGGTTCCGGTATAATAATCACTCTTTAATCATTATACTTCCGTCATACTTCCTTGATATATTCCATGATTTCTATTTAATAATATTTATTCACGAATTACCACAATATTTCCACGTAACGATGCATTCGAATTCACTTCGAGTGCGGCTTACCGTTTATTGGTTCATTTTATATACGCAATAGAAAACAGAAATGATTGAATTATGTAAACATAATGCAGTAACGTATACCCATCTGATGAAATATTTTAGATATTTAGATTTTAGTTTTTAAAGTAAGAGATTATTAAGTCCGGATTTATGACGTTCTTCCTGGGAATAAGTGAAATGTTAGAATTATTAAGAAATGCTTGGATTATATTAATTATAGATGCATGGATCTCGATGGAGATGGCTATCTATCCATGTACGAGTTGGAGTACTTCTACGAGGAACAACTCCATCGGATGGAGGCTCTTGGATTGGAGACCTTGCCATTCGAGGATTGCCTCTGTCAGGTAAAAATTCATGGATTTAGAACAGTAATTTTATATCATTGATGTAATCGGAAATTTTATTAATTACTGTCCATATATTTAAGAACATACTTCGATATTTAATTTAGCAACTCTATGTTACGTCTTCCAATAAGATTTTAAGTACTTATTTCGACCCAAAATGGTCCGAAAATATGTTTAGGGAACACCTACGATCGATTTGGAGTATCTAACAGCAGATTTGGCGACTTTTAATTTTTGAAGATTTTTGAAGATTTTTGAAGGATTTTTTTACATTTTTTCGACTTGGGTTCGACCCATTTTTGACCAATAACAATTTTTTAACCGCTTCTTTCGGCCAGAAATCGTCCTAGAATATGTTTATACATCACCCACCATCGATTTGGGTCGTTTAGAATTGATTTTGGCGACTTTGAATTTTTGACAATTTTTGAAGGTATACCCCTTTACATTTTTTCGACTTGGGTTCGACCCATTTTTGACCAATAAAAATTTTTTAATCACTTCTTTCGACCAGAAATCGTCCTAGAATATGTTTATACGTCATTTACCATCGATTTGGGTCGTTTAGAAGTGATTTTGGCGACTTTTCATTTTTGAGAATTTTTGAAGGTATACCCCTTCACATTTTTTCGATTCTGGATCGACCCATTTTTGACCCATAAAAATTTTGTAACCACTTCTTTCGACCAGAAATCGTCCTAGAATATGTTTATACATCACCCACCATCGATTTGGGTGGTTTAGAAGTGATTTTGGCGACTTTGAATTTTTGACAATTTTTGAAGGTATACCCCTTTACATTTTTTCGACTTGGGTTCGACCCATTTTTGACCAATAAAAATTTTTTAACCACTTCTTTCGACCAGAAATCGTCCTAGAATATGTTTATACATCACCCACCATCGATTTTGGTCGTTTAGAAGTGATTTTGGCGACTTTTCATTTTTGAGAATTTTTGAAGGTATACCCCTTCACATTTTTTCGATTCTGGATCGACCCATTTTTGACCCATAAAAATTTTTTAACCACTTCTTTCAACCAGAAATCGTCCTAGAATATGTTTATACATCATTTACCATCGATTTGGGTCGTTTAGAAGTGACTTTGGCGACTTTTCATTTTTGACAATTTTTGAAGGTACACCCCTTCACATTTTTTCGATTCTGGATCGACCCATTTTTGACCAATAAAAATTTTTTAACCACTTCTTTCGAGCAGAAATCGTCATAGAATATGTTTATACATCATTTACCGTCAATTTGGGCCATTTAGGAGCAAAATTATTGACTTTAATTTTTTGACAATTTTGGAAACAAAGGACGTGGTATTTCTGATTCGTAGATGCTGGATATGATTCACCCGGTGACACCAGGAAAGATCTCATTGAGCGATTTAAAGAAATGCAAGATGACATCGATCTTCTTCGACACCTTCTTCAACCTCGAGAAGTACTTGGATCACGAGCAGAGGGATCCGTTCGCTTCCGCGAGAGAACACGATCCTGATGGTCACGAGGTACAGTTATTGCCAAACCAAGGCCTCCCTCAGTCACACACACAATGCTTTTCTTCACCACCACCAGAGAAAAACCACACAATCATCGTACTGTATCACACAGAGCATAACAAGAAAACACACTCGTCCTGCTGGGACGCATTTATCTTTCTTGGTGTAACCGGTACATTCATTTCTGCTATAATCAAACTCCTTGGATTTGCACTCTTATGAATAACCTCACTTTGACATCAAGGGACATTACAAAAGAGGTGATAATTATTACAAATATAAAATGAACAAACCTTAGTCCGGAAACTTAATAATACATTATAGCAGAAGTAACTGTACCGCTTGGAATGATTATCCTTAAATCGAAATTGTGGGAATTATTTTTACGTCATTAAGTACCCATCTATGAATACTATCTTAACACGTTAACTTCTTCAGGGCCGAATTTTTATTTTCTAGCTAAAAAATCTTGCAAATGTCATACATTTTTCTTTGTAAAGGTTTCGCGAGTGGTTCTGTAGGATTGAATCTGCATGCCCACATTTGTGGCAGAGGTCCTGAAGGGGTTAAAAATAAAACCGAATGAATTCAATGAGTACAAAAGGAAACTAATTCCGTTCCTCTGAAGAATACAAGTTACAGAATGGGATATTATTTTGGTAATAATTGT
Organism: Nysson spinosus; assembly: GCA_910591585.2. Taxonomy (NCBI): domain Eukaryota; kingdom Metazoa; phylum Arthropoda; class Insecta; order Hymenoptera; family Crabronidae; genus Nysson; species Nysson spinosus. The sequence continues at coordinate 16,983,479 of OU342830.1, forward strand.
GGGGACATTATAACACGTTTCGCACTACACAATGCTTCGAGTGCTTCTTTGTCGCGCTCCGCCTATCATCGATGATCATCTGGGGAATTTCGTAATCTTGTTTAATTTACAATAGCTGTCGGATTGGGACCGATTCGCGGCGGAGGAATACGAATTGCTGGTCGCCGAGGAAAGCGGTAACGAGCAGAACGAACAAATGTAAGTATCTTGATCGCTTGCACTCGCATTACACGGTTCATTTATTATTACTTTCGGTTCGGGCATTATAAATATTCACGCATTAACGGATAATAAGTATCTGGGTCTCTCGTCATTTTTCTACTTTCGCTGAATTATCAGTATAATTTAAATCTTCCACAAATTTCATTTATTAATAAAAGTTTATGCGTCTACTCGGGAAACGTATCGAGGCTTTTTTTATGGTCTTCGTGAAAGTTATTTACGAAGATTATTAACACTGGAACTACCGAATATATAATTAATTATAATTGGGGTATGTAAGTTAATTAATGATTTGATTTATGCGCTTTATGTACATAAAAGAAATTTTATTAAAAATGGCGGACCAGACTTTGGGACTGCTTTGGTAGTTCTAGTGTTAAACGAAGTACACGGAACACATTTATATAATATTATTACTACAACTTAAAGATTTTCAAGAACCAAGTAAAGTATTGTGTTCTCCAGAAAGTTCATGCCGATTTTCAGTAGTTTCTCAGCAAAAAACCTGAGAAGTTCTGGAAGAATGGAATCTTCAGGTTCCGTGAAAAAAGGAGGAAGGTTGCGGAACAAAACGTTGCATACATCATTAAATAAATATATATCGACATATAAAAATGTCGCCTTTGAATATTCTTTAAAATCAGCATGAATTTTCTGGACAACCTATTATATTATAAATGATTAATTTAACACTAGAACTACCGAGCATATACTCTGTTTATGCTTACACATTTATTTATATATAAATAATGGCTGAAGGGTTTCAGTTAATTAACGGATTCAATAATTTGCGTTAGTGATATGCAATAAAAGTCTATAAAATCTGAAACAATGCACTGTGGTATATTGATATAATGTTATTAAAAATGGCGGACAAGTGATTTTGACCCCTTTGGTAGTTCCAGTGTTAAGGTTTCGAATACTAACTAACTGGTAGAATCTTTAGCATAGTTCGGCTTTAATTCTGTCGTAAAAATAAGATTCCTGATACTTCAGGGTTAGAGGATGAAAGCTATGAAACGAAAGTCATAGTTGAGGAAAGACTGGCATGCTTGTTCGCAATTAGGTAGAATTCTTGACGGTATGCCCTGTTAGGGGAACTAACATTTCTCCCTGTACTGTGATCGAAATGACAATGGTGCGATATATGCGTTTGTTGCAGGCTGTGTGATGATGAAATGTAACCATCATCTACAGCTCAGTAAGTAAATAAACAAAATTGCATGGAACGATCTTGCACGCTGCTCGTTTATCGGTAAACAATATTAATCGGGAATTCGTTGATTGCCTTTTTTCTCTTCTCATTTTGTGTATCCTTAACACGTTGACTGCCGTACCGACATCCGCGTTGTACGATACCTCGCGATACGCGGATGTAACGTCTATATAAAAGTAGTTATATATGAAAATAACTGTATATAAAAGTCATTATATACCAAAACTATGTATGAAAGTAAAATTATTTAAATGCTCTACGATACATTGGTTAAATATATTAATATTAAATATTGGGCTAAATCATAAATAAGTTCCGTTTTTAAATTAAAGTTTATTCGTCAAAGAAAAGACAATAATGGACTTTAATCTAATATATACTCGCCGGTATTATTAATAACTTCTTGCGTAGAACTTTGACGGTTTTGAATAAAAAAAAAACTTCTGGACGAACGAAACTTATTTATGACTCAATCCGATATATTGAAAATTTTACAAATATCGATATATTTAATCGAGTTTTAGTAATATTTACATCGTCGGTCACCTTCGACCGCCACGGCATTCAACGTGTTAAACCAAACGGAATACAATGGAATTCTTTGGAACTTGTTTAATTCGAGAGTTTGTTGATTTGGAATTTCCGTGGGTGAATGTGTGAATTATTGTTGGCGTGAATTATAAATAATTTACTAATCTTGCCTTCCTTGAAAAAGAAGCTTGCTGCGAGGTAATTACATTTTAATGAAATCCTGTTTAACTTCCTTTAATTAAAATGACGATTCAGTCGCGAATATAAGAAATGATCGTTTCTCGCGAATAGGATAAATTTCAGTTCGAAAATGAATAACTTTGTCTTTGATATAAATGACTTAATCAATTGTCATAATATAAATTAATTGATATAATTGATGGAAAGTTATTCATTTTGGAATAAGGATTCGAAATATTCGAGAGATTTCTAATTATATTCGCGATTGATCGGATCAACGTGAATTTTGTTCAATCGAGTACTATCTATTTTATAGAAGTAATTACAACGTTTGATTTTTAATTAAAGCTAGTTTTAATGCACTACATAAAACGCACCATTTGCTTTTCCCCATTCCGCGATGCACCGTCTTACTTTGCGATATTTTAAGGTTGCTTTTACTAATTTTTATAATTTGCAATTAAAATAGTAATATGCATAATTTTGTATCAACTAATCGATTCTTGGACAATTTACGGCGACGAAGCATCTCGATAATAATATCGTATTCAAAATAGCCCGTAAATCGTTAAAGGTCATTATTCTAAATATACGTAACTTCTTGTACGATCATTTTATCCCTCCGTGGACTATTTCAATTAATATCGCAAAACAGTACGATATTATTTTGCAACGGAAACTCAATGAAGACAGATATTCTAGAAATATTTAATAACTGCATAAATATCTACCGATTTCTTACATGCAAATTGTTTTTTGGAAACACAAAGATGTCTTACAATTTAAGACTCCTTGCAGAAAACACAGTAAGTGGCAAAAGTCAAATTTTCCAAAAGAGGGAAAAAACTTACCAAGAGGTTGTTGGAGGCACCAACGGTACAATCTTTTAGCATTATTATGAATTATTTACAAAATGAAATTGCACTATAATTCTATACTACAGTGTTACCACTGGTATATACAACATTTACAGATTGTAAAGAAATTTTGTTAATTTTGCACATTCAGTGTTTTCTACGGGAAGTCTTCAATTATTCTTCCTAATTACTCGAAGTTCGCAAAGTTCTTTGTTTCCCGGAGGAATGTTTCTTTACAAACGGATTTTTCTGCTTCAAAGTCCTTCGACGTCTGTGAACTCGAGTGCATTCCATTTAAATATTCACTCTTGACAAACTTCTTGTACCAAAGTAATTACTCATCGCTTGAATACCCTCGCTATAATTATTTATATTATTGTTTGTCTTCCGAGGTAATCGAATATTTATAAGTCTTGTCTTCTCATTGACGCTCGGTAATTATAAATAATGTGTCAGCGTGGAAGGTAAAACTTAATCGAGGGATTGGATATCGAATTTAAAGTAAACGTTAGAACGAAGACAAAGCAAGTGATCCCAAAACTTTTGACTGCTAGTGTATATATTATAATTTTATCTCTTCCATCGGAATGTTAAGAGAATCGAGATGAAAGAATAATTCTTTTGAATTCAACGTAGAAGTAAATAATATTTGTAATTCTTTAAAACAGAAATAGTCTACGGAGGGTAAAGAAAATAAGCGAGGAATCGCATAAAACCGTAAAACCTTAACATTCTAATCCACAGGTCGTACGATTCCACGTCGGAAGACATATTCTCCCCAAACTTCGACGTCCTAGAAGGCAAGTCGGTGGACGGCCATCACGACGGGAACGTCGAGTCCTTGGATTACCTCGACGAATTACCAGATCTGGATTCGCAGCTGCCGATTCGTCACCAGTCCAGAGAGCAATATTACGACAGTGGTGACAGTGACGATTACGCGGAGAGCGATAATTAATCATGGAAATATATCCATAAACTAGGAACCAAACCGATAATATCCTCCCGAGAAATCAGACGATGAAGTTAAAATATATCGTAGAGGTCGCTGTATGTACAGCACGTGTGAACCGTCGCTAGTTAGTCTATAACAGTGCACGTGAAAACATCTGAAAATCTACACGCTGAGGAGACTTCTTTGAGAAAATGAAGACGAAGAATGCCTTCCTCGTCAGAAGATTCGGTGACCGCCGTGAAGGACGTTCGAAGGACGTTCGCGAGAGAAGAACGTATTTATCCATTCTGATATGAACGAAGGTAGTACAAACGTTGCACCACTTCTTGCCGTATTTCGTACGGTAGAAGTGACGTGTGATCTTGAAACCGCATGGACTGTGAATTATTTTGCATTGTGCGGATTGTTTTCCGCGCATCGTCGTGGAACAGGTGAGTCAACGCTCTTCCGGAAGATTATCAGATACGAATCTGTTCGGTGATAACGATCGAGCCGGTGGATCGGAGTACGGACGATAAGTCTTCGGAGACGTTTCCCTACTCGAGGATAACATCTGGTCGCTTCACCGATCTTTGCGTAATTATCAATGAAATCCGAGTGTAATTAAACGTACGTCCCGTACGTTTCACCGAGGATATAAACTCCGTGTTTTTTACTACTCGTTTTTATCGTTTTGTCGGACGAGAGTTGAGAAAAATTGGATAGATGTTGAATCGATATAATTCAATGCACGAATGAAATCCAAGACGCAAAGACTACTGAAACGATCAAGTATTTTGTAATCCGAGAAACACATTATTTGTTAATAATACTGCAACAATGACAAAATTCGAAATCCGAATTGCGAATGTTAAGAACAAAGTGTTCAATTAGAGTGTCGGATTGTATTTGTTGTTATCGTGGCCGGTATGTGACTAGCTTTTTTATTTCTTATTACACGGACGAGTGATCTGCGATATTGTATCGAGTAATTGTTAACTCTAAACGTGAATAATTTATTATGAAATTATCTCTAGCCAGTGGAAGTATCAGTGTTGATGTATCGAATACCCTAAAAACTCGTCTAGATATAAATATTTATTTCGGAATTAATAATAATCGGATCATAAATTCACTGTTAATCGCAACCCATCGATAATTCGATTCAATCAATTTCATATTCAGTCTTAACACTGTCATCTGTAATATTTAATAAAAATGCGTGAGAATATCTTCGAAAGATTGCCGCAAACAATTATATTAGGGCTACCGGAAAGTAATCAATTATTTTTCACATACTTTATGAAACTTTATTTATTTGTTCGTATCAACTTTATTCCATTAGATAATCCCCGTCGTTATCTATGATCCTTGACCGACGATCCTCCAATGGCATAATTCCCATTTTGACAAAATCAAATTCGAAAATTTCGATGCGACAACATTCTCCATTCCCAAATTGATTACTTTCCGGTACCCCTAATATAAAGGAGATCGCATTATCGTGCATTTTATAAATTTCATTTGATAAATATCATTTTACGGTAGACTGTCGTATAACACGGTTAATATGTTACGCGTTGTATAAAATCGTGTTATCGGGGAATTCCCGCATTTCATTATATAACGCGTTGTACAAGGATGGAATTATGAAAAAAGGTCGTCGCAATATCTTTAACGCCTTGTTGGAATTCGCGTTGTACGAGAGTTTATTGTATTCCGGGAGAAACTCCAGGATTCTAATTATTTAGGGTAACTATTAACGATCCGAGGTGTTTCGCGAAGATGGGTGATAGTGTTTTGGTGATAAGTGATAAGGGAACCGGGGGATGAAGTCCGTCGGGCCGAAATGAAAGCGGAGGTTGAATATCATGCTTCAAAGGGTTAATATCGCCGAATCGATCCGTAACTATGAATAGTCGGATGAGAAATCAGGCCACGGCTCTCGACTATGTGATAAGCGTTATTCTTCGGCGTACATAATTCTGTACATGATTCTATAGATATTGTGTACTCGACGTTGTAAATAGACAGCAAATAATCGACCCTTATTTTTACTTAATCTAAGTAAGGATCACACCGACGATGTATCAAACTACCGGCACCGTTTCTAACGAACATTCGTAGATATTTAGAAACGATAGATAACCAAACCTTTTCAATTATTTGCCCTCGTAATTTATACACACATACATAAATACAAATACACATCTACGTACCACTCCCGTTTCCTAACACGAGAAAAATTTATTTTTGGAGAGCATCTTATTTCCTGTCGTTTCCTTCAAAGCGAGCGCAGTCCGTGGGAAAATCAAAGCGACAGAAACTTGAGATAGCAAATAACTTAAGATAACTTGAGATAGAAAAGCAACATATTTCGGAATGTATACTAATAGTTGAGGAGAATTTAGAAGGACGAGATCGATCATTAGCGAGTATTGAGTATTGAGGTTAGGTTTACGAGGGCAGAAGCAAAGCAAGACAGCTGACGGTGTGGCGTTTAGTGGTATATTTGTACAGGAAATAGAAGGATTTCTATGAATACCAAACGAGTCGAAGTAATTCATTCTTCACGATGATGTTTCACAGTTAAAAACTACGATTGCTGGAAATGCCGCGCGAGATACGCCGTGTCAGTAATTAGGGAATTAACGGCTCTTGCCCTCCGTAATCATTTTGTCGGAAGTAATATTCGAAAGTACCGGTGATTCTCCGTTATCGGATCCTCGTAATTACGTTTAATTACTTTCTTCTGTGAACAGCGTAGGAATTACAATATCGTTCGGTAATAAAAAAGTGAAGGACCATTATTAATGCTTAACTCGTAATCATTATTAATCAACGGTGGTAATTATAATAGTAATTATAATTGTGTTACGAAGGAATAATTAAATTTTTCTTGAAAACAATTCGGTGAGACGTTTATGATGCGCTATAAATAAAAACTTGATATTAAAAAATAGCCGAGGACAACGGCAAAACGACCGTAGAATTATAATTATCCGCCAATTTCATAATGCGTTCCCACGGATGGGATTCCTTTATGAAAAACAGTAGCGCATTCTGTTTACGAGAAACAATGGTCCAATTTATAAAGAGCCTCCATCATTCTTGGAAGTATAAACAATGAAATTACAGAATGCTTTCTAAAATGATTATTTGATTGTGTTTACGTAACAAAGTTAACAAACTCCGACAGAAATGTTACTTCAGCGCAGTTTCCCTTAATCGAAATGAATTTTCTGGTCACCATAATGGCGGCTATGAACGACTCTCGCGTGAGTGAAAAAGGATGACATTATATTCTCCGAATACGCTAAAAGTAATTAGAACGTAGTTGCGAGGAGCACCGGCATTAAATTCACGAAACACTTGAAATTGTGTCGTGAGAATAATCTCTAAGTGATCATCATAAATGACGGATAAAGAATGCTTAGCGCTGTATAATAATCGCGAAAAAGTTTCTTTCGATGATTTCGAAACGCCAGAAATAAATAAAATAAAATAAGTTGATACAAGCCAAAGATCCAAGGTGTTCCGCTGTCGGCAGCGACAAACCTCGAAGAAGGCAGAACGAACCGTCGGTCCCCCGATAAGTCCCCGTTGAGGACTGAAACTTTATTTTACGCGCGTGGTAGAGAATTCTAAGTACTCTTCCTGTTAGATTATATCTATATATATATATACATACATGTATACATAAACATTGTTCTCTCATATTCAACGAACGTCACCTACGAATTTTAAATGAATTTCTTCCGTATTTCTATCGTGTCTCCGAGAGCCACGAAATAAGTTGTCGAATCGTTTTACAAAGCTTTCCTGAAGACGTGAATTCTGGAAATTTTATCGATCGTTCACTTCGTTGATGTTACCATTACTCCTTTAATTATCGATAAGTTATTTAGTTAACGATAACGGTTAAGAAACATATCCACGTTAATTGTAAACACGAAACGCTCGCAACGTTCGGAATCGTTGATCCTTAAAAGTCATGAAACTCCATTTTATATAAATATTACGGTAGAACTCGAATTGAAATAATTATTTATTCGAAGATATGAGAATTGTTTCTCGGTAATTAAGGATGTATGAAGATTAATAGTAATTATTTTTAATCACTGTCCATATGAAGATTCTCGAAATTGGATACCGAAAGACGATACTTATATCTTGTAATATATAAATCATTTTAAATCGGTTTCAAAGGATAACTTATTTAAACTGGAACTGGATGACTTTCAAACTTTCCAGGAAAACGCCATGAAAGACTTTCGCTGTAAACAATGAAAGATCGTCCGGCGAATCGCGGAAAATCATCGCGATCTATGAACTTTAAAATGGCGATTTAATCACGGAATCCTTCAGGATGTAATTCGAAGGATTTCTCGTTCGTATTCCGTTATCAGAATGCTTTATCATTCTTAGGAATGTATTATCAACGAAGCCACCTCGGTCTAACTTCGAGATATCACTCGTTTAGCCGAAAGATTGTTTAACATTACGTATTAAATTTTAAGGTTAATTACATTGTTGTTTGCGCATCCTTTAAAGTGATTACTTGATATTGAATTTTATTATTGGATTATATCGAGCATATTATATTCCAAAATTTAATTCTCCAATAAGACCGAACTCATTCTACCAGAAAATTATTAATATATTAACCTCTTATATCTAGTTTTTATCGTATAAAACATATAAAAATCTGCGATGTCTCAAAATATTTATAACCCGCGAAATAATTTCATACATCGTTGCAGCGTGATAAATATATTCGTATTAAAATATTGATAATTTCCTGGTAAAAGTTTGCTGTGGTTATTGGATAATTAAATATTTGTATGTCGTTTTCCGGTGAATAGTATCGTGTAATTAATTCATTCTACTGCGGAAGGATCGCCTTGTTATTAGTTGTTTAGCGCGTCCTTTGAAGTAACGGGGTACGAACGTAATTACGATCTTTAAGCCACTAAGACTGCTGAAAACTGTACATATGATTTTGTTTCGTCTCCGAGATATAATTTTAATCGCGTATAACATATTACTCTAGTCGAAGTGTGTGCTATCAATTACGTAAACGGTCGCACGAGCCGAGAGAGTTCATTCTGGGATCTGTTTCATGTTATTTGTTAGTTGAACGGAGTTTGAGTCAGCGAAACGAGATAATTTGATATTTGTTGTCGCGACAAATATTTCATTCTGGAATACGAGATGTTGAATGATCTTTTTCCACGAAAAATATGTCGATATCGAGAAATTTAACACTAGAACTACCAAAGCAGTTAAAACGACGAATCTGCAAAATATTACATTTAAATAAGTTCAAACTCATAACATCCCATTTTCTGATTTTTTTTGCGGCTCACGTTGCATTTACACATAATTCGGTGAATTTATTTTTGCCATTCATCCTTATTTTTAAAGACGTATACGTGAATGTACAAATAAGTATAACTGAATATATTTGCGGTAGTTCTAATGTTAATTATTAATTGCACGTGATTTTATACGTATCTTTATGTAATATATGTTTATAACCCAAAACCGGACATTTTTAACCCTTTTAAACCTTTGCACTCGGAGGCGATTCTCAGTCGCCACTCAATTTACTGCGACAACTCGAACGGCGATTAAGATTCGACATTAAGATTTATTCCAGTTGTCGGTGATTTAAAATTCAGTAACAAACAATAAGTGGAGTAAACCTTAATGCCGTCTCTCAGTCGCCACTCGATTTACATAAAGAAATTGAGTGGTGACTGAGTGGCGCCATTCGAGTGGAAAGGGTTAACCTAAAAGTCGAAATATCTTATAATCAAATTGCTTATTAACGACGGAGCACGCTCGTTCGACGATATCGATCAATTTTATGATATATATTATATTCCACAATGAAATATTGTAGACGAGGGTACGATGCTTTAATCGATGCATGGTAAACATAATTCGCCATGTTACTCTTGTTGCTGTTTTTCGTAGCTGTTAAATTAATTATGCAATTCGATTATTTTGAAAAAAAATTTGATATCATTTGTTAAGGATCTGTGTTTACCACGCATCGATATCGATAAACAGAAGCATACTCTCGCGACGTTGGATTTATCAAACACGCAGATTTCGATCGACACGCTTTTTGGCAGGGATTAACCCTTTATTTGGCAAATAAAAACATCAAGATTACGATATCATTTTGTTATTACATATACATTTTATAGAAGTGAACATACTTTCGCATGTTTTCGTTACAACAGGCTTCGTCGTTTGTTTCACGCGTAGTTGAATGTCTCAATATCTTGAACAGCTTTATGTGCCATGTATTTACTTTTGAATTTTCGCCGATTTTCTATTTTCACCATAATTCCCAAATTCTTGGAACAAACTCTACTTCGTACAGAATATGTCTATCATTTTATGTTGCAACACCAACATTAGCTATAAACATTGATTGCATGTCGTTTGATAAACTCGAAAGAAGTGAACCCACGATATAATTGTCGCGTGTCATTTTAAATTTCCGATCTGAAATTTTGATACGCCACGGTTGTTTAATAATGAAAATTCATATAGAACACAGTTTCTTCCCACGTCCATTATTATTTTAGCTAAGAAAATAATGAAATTTCGGTCTCGAAGATCCATGCGCAAAAAGTTTAAAAAACGTCCCGACAGAGCGAGTATCCGAATATTGGTTGCAAGTAAAGGGTTAAATCTATTGAATGTGCATTATTTTTAGAATTTGCCGCCTTAATATAAAGAGTTGTTTCGCGTGAACGATCGCTTACGTTGACTGTCCAAAGATGTAACTATTAACACTTACCGTAGTCGTATCTTCCCTAGGGATCGTTATGATTTGTCTCCTTTCCTTTTTGATCGTGTATGTATATAAATCTGCATATCTCCCTCCGTAGAATCCCCTGTAACGTCGTAAAAATGTGGTGGTTCCGTGAATGGTGAAGGAAACGAATGCCAAACTACAAAAGGAGATAGTGGTAGTCGAAAAAGAGAAGATGGGAGATCATATTAATATTAGGAGGTCTTATATTTGTCAGTGCATTTGCCCGTACGTTTCGATTGTTATATTTATTCATTATTCTATTGATAGATTTATCATTGTTCTAGCGTTTTATTACGTGACAACCCGACAAAGTGTGGCCAGGCTTTTCACTCCTCACCGCGAGAATTCAAATATTCGAAGCTTTTCATTCTGACATTATTATAACCGATTAATATATTTAGTTCTCGCGGGAGAATAAAGAACAAGGCACGCTTCGAGGCAGTCTCGATAATAATTATATGAATATTAATAATAATAGATTTACGTTCACGACTTACCTACCATTTTTATTTATGTATATTTTATCCGTGCATGAGTAGACGAGTAAGGTAATTTTGCAAGTTAATAAAAACGAATGCCAAAAGAATTTCGTACCTGCCCTGACGCTTTTCCTTCCACCATTTGTAAGAAAATAGATTATTCGTATTTCCTGGTTGGACGAGAACTTTGTTCTTTATGCACGTTCACATAGTGTTCTTCGATGATATTAAAGTTATTGTTCACAAGTATGATATAATTTTATTTCGAATTGTTTTACATGAAATATATATTGATGTGCCGTCGTACCAAAATAATATACGTGAATTATTTATCGCGGACATAAAAAATAGCGGTGCCAACAAACATTATGCTAGTCTGACGCAAGAATATATTTAATCACATCAACTAAAGTTCTCCTTTATTTGAGTTTTTACCTAACTTTGATATTTATGACTGCATAGAATAAATACAGGATAAAAAACTGAGTTCTAACTTACTTTAATAGTTCCCACAGTACGTTTCAATGATATTAAAACAATATTAATCTCACCAAAAGTAAACTTTAACGTAATCACGAGCACTTTTATTCGTACAAAATGAAACGGCGATAAATCAACTTCTAAGAACTATCGAGTTTCGATTATCGCCATCGATTGTAGTATCGTAGCCTTCCATCGATTATAGTATATCGATATGGATTTGAACTTTAATTTTAAATCCGAATTCGTACGGATTGTACATTCTATATAATAAAGCATTTTTATCCAATGAACAATATTTTAATATGTTTCTACTAAAAAATGCGTCCTTCTGAAAATTCAGTTTCCTCGCTAAAACGTGACATAACCTAACTTTAATGCTCTCTAAATATTTGTATAAGGAGGATGTTGTTTACAAGGATGTATACATAAAAATATTATACGGCGAGATCGAATGAGGGGTATAAAAATTATTTAACAAAATCGATATGTCTTTAAATATAAAAAATGGATTCCCAGGTATTTTAAATAAAGAAATACTTTAAGTTTATCGGATATTAAACGATTAGGTAGTTTGTTCAGACACAGATATTTCCATTAATTCGTCCGTTAATAAATAATGTTTATTTCAGACTTGCCATTACCTCTCTCTATTCTAATAATTGGCTTATTATCATTGTGCTTTGCGAACAGTTATGACGGAGAATTTGTGTTCGATGACTCCGAAGCAATTGTCAATAACGATGATGTACAAACTACACCCTTGTGGGATATATTTGGAAATGATTTTTGGGGCACGAAATTATCTCACAAACAAAGTCACAGATCGTACAGACCATTTACAATTTTATCTTTTAGGTCGGATACATCATTCGGTTCCTTTACATTCATAGTACAATGCACTACGATCCATTCTGACAAAATCATTGGATTCCAGGTTACACTATTGGATTCGCCAAAACTTAGTTCCTCAAGATTACCATATAATAAACATAATTTTACACGCCGTTGTCTGTATGCTAACGCTACCAGTACTCAACATACTTTTGGGATCAGGGGGAAAGAAAATTGCTTTCTATACGACTGCATTATTCGCTGTACATCCTGTACATACAGAAGCGGTAGAATTTTGCGATTTAGATAATTCTAATGAGAAACCCTAATACATTTCATAACAAAACATTTATGGTATATATTTAATTAACCAGGTATCAGGTATCGTGGGCAGAGCAGAACTGTTGTGCGCCCTGTTTATGTGGTTGTCAATTCTATTTTATAGCAGCTCTATTTATTCGAAAAATATTGTGAACATATTTATGAGTATTTTTGGATGTATTCTTTGTATTGCAACTGCAATGCTTTGCAAGGAAACCGGGATTACTGCCATTGTAAGTTCCCGTCATATTTTATTATATCCTCGGCATTAATAACTATATTTTTTCAGGGCATTTGCGTTGTATATGATCTCATTGTGATAAACAATATATTTCCAATTGACGCAATAAAATTTATAATAACGCGACATTCGTACGCGGAACTTCGAAACTTCGTCAAGTTGAAACGGAAAGCGATAATTAGACTTTCTACGCTTCTTCTATCCGCGATTTTACTTATGTTATTGAGACTCAATGTTATGGGTTTTCATCCACCAAAGTTTCAAATTGTGGACAATCCAACTTCGTTTATAGATAACATATTTTTCCGTATCCTTAACTATAGCTATATTTATTGTTTAAATACTTGGTTACTTATATGCCCCGAATGGCTGTGTTTCGACTGGTCGATGGGTTGTGTTCCTCTAATTACAGGATTTGACAAAAGAATGTTTGTCATTCTTGTTTACTGGTTAATACTCGGTGTTATTATTTTAACCATCTTTCATCCGTGTAAAGATAGATTTTCAAGGTAACAATCCCATCGTACTTCTTACTGCATCGCAGAATTCAAGAATGAATTCCATGTTTTTAACGACAGAAATCGCTTATTTACAGATACGCGATTATGGGATTAACATTATTAATTGTCCCATTTGTGCCGGCTAGCAACATATTTTTTAATGTCGGTTTCGTTCTCGCTGAGAGGACATTATACATTCCGTCTGCCGGTTATTGTTTACTGTTCGTCATTGGACTCCAAAAATTATCCTCTCGTTTTCAAGCACGATCTATGTTCTTTATTTATGCCATTCTCGTTTCGATGTTCTTCGCAAGATCTTGGATCAGAAGCGAACAATGGAGAACCGAAACGTCCTTGTTTAGGTCGGCATTAAACGTTTGTCCTTTAAACGCGAAGGTTCATTATAATATCGCGAAAAATGCCGCTGATGCTGGAAATTCAACTCTCGCGCAATACGAGTATGAAGAAGCTTTACGGTACGGAGAATTATAAAAAAATATTTAATTATTACTAAAGTAGACTGTAAGAAAACCGGTTTTGATTAAACCGATCCTTCATACTTTTTCATTACGATTATGATAATAATATTATTGCGCTGAGTCATAAATAAGATCCGACTTTCAAAATAAAATTTATTCGTTAATAAAATGAAGTATAATGGACTTTGATCCAATATATATTAGCTGCATTATTAATAACTTCTTGCCACTTTGATTTAAATAACTCCTGGATGAACGAAAGTTATTTATGACCCTAATAATTTCAAAGTTAATTCACGAAATATGTTTTGGACAGATTAAATCCGAAATATGCTCCAGCAATGAACAATCTCGGTAATTTACTGAAGGATCAAGGAAGATACGTAGAAGCTGAAAGACTGTTTAAGCAAGCTATTGAATTACAGTAAGTTTAATTATTTGAACGAATAAACGAACGCTTGGAAACAAAATTGAATGATCAAGGGAAATTGATGGTGCTATTAACTTGCGAATTTTAGAGAAGATTTTGCTACAGCTTGGATGAACTTAGGTATCGTTTTATCGACTTTAAAAAAATATGAAGAGTCGGAGAAAAGTTATTTAACTGCACTTTCTCAGAGGCCGAAATACCCCGATTGTTATTACAACGTGGGAGTGCTGGTTCGTAATTGATTTAAATCAAATGCAGTATTTAGAAATGTTCCCGAAATAAAATTCGTTATTACAGTACCTGGAACAAAAAAATTATGATAAGGCATTGAAATCTTGGGAAATCGCTATTAAACAAGAGAGGACGCATAGGCGAGCTTGGACGAATATGATAATATTACTCGATGATTTAGGTGTGCAAAAGTAGAAATCGATTTATTACTATCGACAAATGTGATCCATCTACAAATGTATTTATTATGATTAACAAATATACAGATATGCGATCGGAAGCACTCAAAGTTGCCGAACAAGCACTTGAAATCATTCCGAATGATATATCTATACATTTTAATATCGCGAATATTCTGGGAAAATTGGGAAGATTTTCGGAAGCGGAAGTGCACTTTAAAAATGCCATATCAAGGAAGCCTACGGATCCCATGATTTATACAAATCTAGGTTCGAAGTTTTTATAACGTCGGAATTGTAATGCAAATTATAAATCTGTGCCACGGATATATTTTGACAAACATATTTTTAGGCGTATTGTATCATCGATGGAATAGATTTGACGAGGCGGAGCGAATGTACAAAAAGGCACTCGATATCAAGCCAGAGTTGCCAAGTGCTCGGGATAATTTGAAGAAACTGTACTCATTGAAACATTCAATAAAATGATTTATTTTTCCCTAAAATATTTATAATCTTAAAATATTGTTATAATAGTCACTTTTGTATTGTACTCTCCATTAGTTCGGTATTGCGCGGATAAGCAAATGCACGGAAATTACCGACTTTCTTGCCATTGATGTAATTATACGATTTGAAACAGTTGTCACAGAAGAAACAAGGATTGTGTGGAATTCTTTCGTGATCCATCGTGACCCATTTCACGGAAAACCGACTACAGATCATGCAAAGTTTCGAGGACTTAGGTTTCACTCTAGTGATTAACGGATAGTTGTGCACCGACAAATTATCGTCACAATTTATGAATCTAAAATTGATTGTTTTCGTCATCTTCCTAATAAATCTTTTTCATTTTAGACCCTTTTCACGTGAGATAATTACGTTACCTTGCATCACTGAATACAATTACGTGTTCGCATGAACCCTGATGTTTGTATACCCACGGAAAGCCAAATCTTAAGCAAAGAGAATCTAGTCTGATATTCTCCATTATGTCAGTCTTAAATGGACCCAGTTGAGGTCTTCGTTTCACCCAGTCAATTATCGTTGCACTATAATCGACGTTTGTTGGTAAACGAGCATCGTTATAAAAAGTGTCTTCGATAAAGAAAAACCCTGATGTATAGGCGTTCTAAAAATATAGATTATAAATGTTTCGAAATATACCGCCAACAACGAAGCTATGTAGCTATTCTACTAAGATAAATACTTTTGCCATAGGTCCGACACCATTATCCGGATTGTTACTACATTCGTTGGAAATAGATAAGTCGTTAATGCAAGTGATCTTATCACGTAAATCACTGAGTTTCTGAGAACCTAACACAGCGATAACATTATTCAATAACATGACATTTCCGCAGCGGGTAGGTGGAGTAAATTTCGGAAGTCTTCTGAAAGGATAATAGACTCTCACAAAAATCAAAATATCTTTTCCAGGCGTAGCGAAAGGTCCGCTCGTGGTTGGCATATCTTTATAATTCTGGAAAGGTAATATAAACCAGGTATTTTTATCGTAACATTCTCCATAATCGTGCACTGATATAGTATTAGTTTTATGGCAAGGCAAACACTAACTATGAATAATTCACTTTGGTATTTGTACTCAGGTTTTCTTGCATTCTCCTTTATTCTGTTCCTCAAAACCTCCAGCGTTTGCAAACCAACGTCCTTTGGTTTCTCAGGATCAAATACATCCTTGCGTCTAAATTTTCTGGTGTTAGCAACATGTTGCTGTTCCCCTTCTACCGTTAAATTATCAATGCTGTAAGTTATAATTAATTTCTATACATTAAAACCATTCTTGAAGGTCTTGTGTTTTCAATATTAACAGCACAAAAGCGAATAAAGTCAAGTACTAATCAGCATTAAAATAAATCACCTGCAATAATCCGTTAAGAGAGATATTTCTTCTTGTCCTAAATTGACGCCCATCATTTCAATAATATTTTCATCTTTTTTGTTAGCTGGTACATAACAGTTGGCCGAAGTAATTGCGTCCCTATATTCGGTGAAGTAATCTTTTATAGAAACCTTTCCCGAGGCCAACTTATTGTAACCTTTGTATAAACTATCCATTGATAACGACTTTAAATAATAACCGTCCCTTTGGTATACTTTTTTATCCCACGAATTTGTCAAACGTGCGATATCCTTTGAACCTACGTAGTTCGTAAGGAATTATTTTTGATATAACGTAACATCATTATTTTAATCTTTGTTTATCAAAATTAGTGAAATATCTGTCACTGACTCGTGACATGTATTAATTATTTAAGAAACATGTAAAAATCTTCTTTGCGCGATATACTTCGTATTTCAAAATATTCTAAAATAATTCTCAGTGGTTCTCCACCGCTACTGAATTAGTATTGCCGGGTAAAATTGACACGGGTTACTTCTCGTTATTTTGTAATAGGGTATTCATATATTTTTAATATAAATGTTACATTTGATACGTGTACAAATTCGAAATATATATCTTTATTACTTTAACGAATCTGATAACAATTTGTTGGGATTCTTTAGAATCCATATACTAAATTTCACGGAAGTTGCGCCAACGCCGAAGAGCTGCGCGCGCCGACGTAAGCTTTCACGGAGTAAAGTATATTTCACTTCTTTCGCCAAAATTCGTGTTCAATGTGTCAGTATTCTTTACGTTAGATGTCTCTGCCGTATGATCTTTTTCTTGAAAAAGCGAGTAAAAAATAACTTCGTGATGTCGATAAAAAGATATTGTGATTTTTGTTAAAAAACAATGTTCCTACGGTGTATATTTAATGTATCTATTTTTGCACAGTTATAACACAAAACGAGTACCTTCACATTATCTTCTCTGTACGTAAACAATAAGAATCTAAATCAGCTTCTTTCGAGCTATGTATTATATTACAAAATATCTAGTATATTACATAATTAATTAATTAATAAGCGTCCATTATCGGCCATTGTTATAAGGTTTACTCGCGTGAGAGTTAAACCTGAAAATATTAGTTGGCCATTGAAAGTAAATCGATTACAATGACAACGTAATATTTTTTAAATCTACCATCCTGCTTTATATTTTAAAATTAAATCCATGTATTGAAAGGAGGTCCGATCGAATAACGATTAAATTCTAATTGTAAGATGAAGAGTTAACGGTGTTCCAATAACCGATTAACTAATTATCGTTCTAATTATTATAAGACGCGATACAGGAAATTGAAGTCAATGAACTTTTAATCGAACTAGGTGCAGAATTTCCAATTGGAAAAGGCGATCATGAAGTGGTCGGATCCTCGTTCAGGTCTCGACAATGAAGAGGCGTAAACCATTTTGGCTCACGGTGCGGTACTTTCGCCAATGGTCCGTGCGAGCATAGCTCCGCCCATTAAGCGTGGCCAGTTTTCCCCTCAACTTCCACGCTGATCGTTTTACGGCTCTTCTTCAGGCATCTCCGTAGTTTCACCACACCCAAACAACTATGCTATCCAAAGAGGAACCGCATCGAGTTCTACACCTACGTTCGGAAGCTAGCACGCACCATCGCCGATTGGTCGTTTCGCCGCTTACACCCTCTCGAATCCTTATCCCCCTATCTCTTTTCCTTATATTCCCCGATATCTCTATCTTCTTCTTATCGTTGCTCCGCGTTATTCTTTCTGCACTCGCTCGTATCTCCGTCTTCCTATAACTCACTCTCTCTTCCGTACACTCGGATTCTCTTTCTCTTGCGCGCGGAGGAGTGGATATGCACGATCGGGCGTAAATGTATGCGCGGGTGCGCAAGCAAGCGAAGCGAGCGGAGAGGATTCCAAGAGAGAAAGAGAGAAAAAGTATGCGTGCGAGGAGGTTGGGGCGGCGGGACGGCGGGGTTGGGGGTTGGAGGTTGGAGGATGTGGTTCGAGAGAGGAGATTTCTTATTTCTGGTCTGGTAAATCTGTCGGGCCAGTCAGTGAGCCAGCGAAGGGCGAGCCGCGCACCATTGACCGTGTCCGTCGTCTTTCTTTTTTCATCCCCTCGCGAATCGCCCGGACCGGACCTCTTCTCCTCTCCCTTCCTCTCGCTCTTCTATACATTTCTCTACTCTTCTCACCTCTTCCCTCTTCCCATCTCCGTACCTCTTATCCTGTCATCGAATTTGATATACGCTTTTTTACACCTCATATAATCAGCTTATTATCATTGTGTTGTTATCGCCGAATTCCACCGTTTTTTCGTTGCGATACCTTTTCACCGGTGCTTCATGAACAACTCGCTGCGCGAAACGTGCTGCGCGGACGACGTGTTTCAAGACCTTTGGGCCTTCGGAGAGATATTGTTTACATGAAACGCAATTGTGCCGTGGAAATAAACCTAGCGCAAGATTTGCCGGACTTTAATAGTTTCCAAAACGACCAACCAGAGTTTACCGTTGGAACGGTACCACGTGAATAGTCCATTGTGATTGGCTGTTTTCTAACGACAAATGCACACGCAAAACTCTGTCGCTTTTTATATTTTCTGGACGTAAGACATCGTTGCGTCACGTTGCATCGTTTCGATGTTTACAATTATCGAAGCGATCAGGAATTCATTAGACAATCTGGAGTTGCCGTAAAATAATTTCGGTATTAAATATGGATTCTGGCGCGTATCTGGTTCCAACGGTTTGTTAGGATTACGCGTGTCACTGATTGGACAAACGATGCGCGACAACGTGAGAGTGAATAACGTTAGCAACATAAATTTCGCGTTTCACGATTTATGCCGTTTTGCTCCGTCTGTCGGAACTCATTGAGATCCTTGTTAACAACGAGAAGATCATTTATGCGAACGTTCGTCGTTCGACGTTTACGATATCGCTCGTTTTACATCTCCGTTTCGTTTCGTTCACCAACGAATCAAAAGTGAAATCGACTGTAATTATTTTATCGTGGAATTCGAGTATTTCGAAGAGGACCTGGCAAGACTCGCTCGAAATTGCATCGCAGGAAGTTCACCTCACGTTGCATCTCGTAGCAGACTCGAGGAAGACGTAAAAGATTTGTACGACGGCAGCTGCGCAAAATTACATCGTCAAAAATAGGAGCCAATTTGGACCGAATGAGTTTAACAGGAGAAAGTGCTACGAAATGTGTTGATCCACGACTGCGAATATACAAACTCGCATAACAACAAGTGAAACGAACGATATTTACCGATAAATGTATCGGACGATGTAAAACATTTCTAAAAAGTCGCACGTTTAGCAACGTTACCGCACGACTCGTCGCGTAATTTCAAAGAACGGCGATGCAAAGTGATTTCACCGATACAGGAGAAATATGAATACGATAGTGAAAAGTATGAAAGTCAAACGCGGGTGATTGAATTTAGCTGTGCGTGACGTTATTTGACCGGAAGTAACAACATTTTCGAGCCAAAAGAAGTTAGGGAAGGAAGAGTAAGGTTGGAATCAAAGGGGAACGGATTTGCGTGCTGCCGTCGGCTGAGAGTCTGCGCGTTCCCGATGGATCCAATTGTTTTAGGTGAGTTCATACAAATACTTAGAATATATCATTTCATTTACGAGTTATTTCGTGCTATACGAAGGTCTCACTTCCGTCGCGAATTATTCTTCATTTCATTTTTGGTGTCTCTCAACTGCCTTGCCAACATTCTTGTTAACACTGGGTTCGCGGGACGCGTCATTTTTTCATGATCATATTTCTCAATAAAATATGGCGCTTTTTAAAAGAAATTCGATACAACTTTATTGTTCAACTCTTTGAATTCTTTGTGAAATTACGTGACTCAACGTATTTTTTGTAAATCAATGAACCAATGAATTAATAATATAAATGCGAAAGTGCGATAAAAATAATATGGTCCCCGAAATTTCTATAAAGTCAACAAGTTTTTTGCTAATATCTTATAAATATTTCATACTTATGATAAGTTTGTGGGTGATGTTATTTCAGGAGTATTAAAGACACATATCTGTGGGTTTAAATAATAGAAATAACATTTATTTAAAACATTTTAATTTTACATAAATTACAATGCGAAATTTCTAAAAAGCAACAGGATTTTTGAAGGGATAAAATCAAAATTGACATTCATTTCCTTTTTATTTATATATTAACAGTTTGTATAGCTGCCGTTTCTTCGAATGACTAATATTATTATTAATATTCGAATAATTAATATTTCCCAGACCATAATGGACGTTGATACGTCTATTAGTTACGCCTTTAATCACCGTCGATTCGTTAATTCACTTCTGATCGAGTTATTATTTTCTTATCTCACCCACCGACGCACGCATTTTACTACGAAATACAATCTGGCGAATAATGCTTTTAGTTCCGAGAAAATGGAGGAGAACATTGTGCGATAAACTGTCGAACGCTACTCGTTTTATGTCAAACAATAAATAATACCTCTTAATGACGAAACTAGATATATCACGGAAAATGTGTGCGTTTCTTCTGTTCATCTTTTATCAGATATTTAAGATTAAATTTCACTTGCCACGTTTAACCTCTCAGCTACTGCACATTTCGCGCATGCCTTCTTTTTGAACGGTGCGCCACTATAGTGGCTTTCCCGTATGTTATCTTATTATGTTATTTCTTCAAACTCTTTACAAGAAAATGTATAAAGAAATTCTAATTTATTCTAGAATTTCCGTATTTTATTATATAGCGCGTTGTACGAGAATCGCGTTATATAAAAAGGTCGTCGCAATACCTTTAGCGCGTTGTTGGAATCCGCGTTATACGGGATTTTACTGCACATTTCATACGTTTTAAACGTGGAAATCGAGATAGGAATATTTACTTAAACTGTAACTTTTCGCAGGAATATTACTGCATTCTTCTAAATTTTCCGAGATTTCCCGCACTATGACCTATTTTTTGTATCAGTCGAGTACAGCGATACGAGATTAAAACGAGCGCGCGACGTATGTCAGTCAACTTCGACCTAATTGAATTCATAATTAAATGAAATAAGTCGCTTTGTTGTGTCTTATGGCGTCGACGTTGGCGCTTATTAATTTTGCGGCAACGCGGATGATAATAAAATGGGTTGCAGTAGTTATCTGAACGTTGCAACGAACAACGCAATCATTGGACTGGGAATACCTAAGTTTTACTTTAAAATGAAAGAAAACCGTCGTCGTCCAAAATCACTGACATACAACATCGTTAATAACATTAATAAACCCTTTATAAATCAATTTTTGCTTACTGAGTACGTTACGCGTTGTACGAAATCGTGTTATAAGAAATTGGAGGTAACAAGCTATGCTACGTTCGACTAAAGTAAACGGGGACTTCCTACATTTTATTATATAGCGCGTTGTACGAGAATCGCGTTATATAAAAAAATCGTCGCAATATCTTCAGCGCTTTGTATACTCTAAAGCGGAACTAGTTTAACGCGAATCTAACGAAGCTACATTCCATGCAAATCGTAACAGAATTATTACTTAAACGCACCGAAAAAGTTGACGATAATTGCACGTACTTTTATAATTATTATTACAACGAACAAATGAAACGAAACGAAAGATACCGATAGAAGAGTGTGCGACTTCAAAGTTACTTGGCGTTGTGGAGGGTTAACTAAATGCGTCCCCCGAACCTAACCTTAAAACAACAAGCGTAAAGATTTCATTCCAGGCAGAGAGGGGAACCTGCTACTCGATTAACTCGTAATATCTCCAAAGTCAACATCCATAAATTATATCTCGCGAGGTATTCGAATATTTATTATCATCCCCCGTCGCAAGGGGTTAAACCGGGAGCCTGAATTTTCAAAATTCCAATTGATCTCGCCGCCCGGCGAAGTACCACGAAATGACTGAAAACTGATTCTATCCTGGTTTTATGTTTCAAAGCGATTCGGCCCATTCATAGAAAGTTTACTGTGTACTCATTTCTCCGGCGACCTCTGACCTTACCGGCTCCCGGCTCCAGAATCCCGGATGCCCCCTCGCTCCTTATCGCTCCTCCCCCCTTCACCCCTTTTTTTTACTTATTTAACTTCTCGCTAACTCAACTCACCGTCCGAGTTGCCAACTATGCTTGCCTTTCTACGATTGCGTTAAACAACCTCTAAGTCTCGATGTTTATATTAATATTTAACAGTTACTTTCATTTGTCCGAGTTGGCAACTGTGCGTGTCTTCGTACGCATTCATTAAACTAACTCTCAGTGTCGATATTTCTATTAATATTTAACAGTGATTTCCATTTTTTTATTACACGCTATTCTTTGTAGCTTTGTCTCGATAATTCATTTTGAAAGTAATTTGTCTTACGATTATAACGAATGTTTCGTTATTGATTTTCTTGATCGCGATCCGGAAAATGATTTAAGCGACACAGCGATTGATTTCGACATCGAGTCGTGCTTTACAATAAATTCACTTAGGATAAAGTTAACGTGTAATTCGCGAAGAACGGCGCGATTATTCGCGTTCGTAAAAAAGTTTAATCTCCAAGTAATATTGGAGCATGCCGGTATCGTGACCCATATTTTGTTAATACGATCATTAATCACGAAGATGTAACAAGTTTGTTGTGACGCGTGAAACACTGCCGATGACCCAGATCTAATTTAACCCTTGCGAGAATCCATATCATTCGTACTTTTTTGCCGCTCGCAATTAGCGCGGAAGAACCTGCTCCTGGATTTAAATAATCCTGAATTAAATGCGTTCGAAATTGATATTTCAAAGTCTCCGTTCCAACCTACAAATGCGATATTAAAAACGTTTATAAAAATTCCGTTGATAGCAGATTTACATGTAACTTCTAACTCAATGTAATCGCGAACGTGCAACGTCGAAAATCGAGAATTGAAAATAAGATCGAAGGAAGTAAGTATTAATCAATGCAGTAGTACAAAGAAAGAGCAGTCGCGCGGATAAATAATATACGCGGGAAGAATGTTCGAAGTTTAAAATGCCCTGCGTTATCGAACTCCGCTTTTTTCCCAATGACGTTGACAATCTTCGAAGTCATTGACACCAATACATCTGTAAGAGAGACTATAGTTCAAGACCCCGATATGTAAGCGCGATACATTGCTAGGTTATAAAGAGATAAAGTCACCCCGAACTCGCCCGTCGACCGAGCCTTCTACACGTTAACCAGAGATACAGCCGACAACAAAACTTTCTCCTTCCGATACTTTCCAACCAACCAATGAATTTCACGTAACTCGCCGTGGCTCACAATCAGTTTTATCTTAACTCTTATCTATCAAACTTATTTTAATTCAATCGTTATTGGAAACTCGCATTGCGCCTAGCGATGAAAAGTACATTTAACACTAGAACTACCAAAGCAGTTAAACGGCGTGTTCACTTTTTTTTTATTATTGCTATTTTACATATTTTTGACATACCCCGACAAGTTTGAGTAATGTTTCTTGCTGCATAGTTCGCCAACCTTCTTGAAGTAAAGGCATATCTTGCGGGGAAACTAAAAACCGACCGATAGCAATGAACGGAGCCAAGGAATTTTATTAAGTTATGTTTAGATTTTAGTAAGTTCAAAAGTTCATCACATATTTTGGTGTGATTGATATTTTAATACTGATTGGTACCACTAAAATAGAATACTCTTTTTATATGAAACTATTCTTCCAGTAGATACTTTATGAGATATTGTATTTTGCGAAGATATTCCGTGACAAGGAATGAAAAGTAAAGTATAATATAAGGTTTCGTCGATGATGAACTCGGAAGAAATGCGGATGGTACGTTTCTTGCGGTAGCCGATTTAAGTCGAAAATCAGATTGTTCGCCGGAGGAAGTTCCAGGTGCTCTGTAAAATATTGACATACCCGGTAGAAAAGTGCGGTTATAGATTCATTAGCGTTCAATTAGTAGCGTTTGTTCGAGTTAAACAAGGAGCATAGGTTTTAAAGGGTCCGGTTGACAGAGGACTCGAAGCAAACACTTCTATTAACTCCCGAAGTTTTCCAGGAGCTACCTAAAGTAACCGTTTCCCTATGCTTCCCTATGTTTCACTATACCTCCATCTTCCCGACCCTTTCTTTGACCAAACTCGCAAATCCTCTGCGACAATTTCATTACTAATTTCATTTTCCCTTCGAACTCGACTTCACCTTGCCAAACATGTCTATTTACATTCTATTTACCCTAATGTGTCCTTAGAAATTATGAGAAAAAGGAATTAGGAGAGATTACGAAAATTAACGATAATTAAGGACACTCGAAAGTCGCTGGACAAATAATAACAATTGTAAACGGTGTAAATAAATTATATGTACGAAATCGAATTTGGCATTGCAAGGAGAAAAAGTTTCCTTACGAGACCGATAAGATACAGAAACAAGGAAAGTAACAGTTCGTCGATAAAACGAAAGCAGTTTTTATTTACTATAAGTAACCGAATATGGCGTATGAATATCATAATGATTAGACGACGATGGTAAATCACGCAGAAACATAGTCGGTATATTTTTTATCGTGAACCGCGTTAAGCAACTCTCGTACGTTTCTATTCCGTGATGTCCTCCATTAAACGATGGAAAATGATATTCTCTTTTCGCGGAATGTGTTTAAGACAATAATACGTTTGACAAGATTTAATTACCATCCGACGATATACGCGACTCGTTAGATAATACAAGGTTCGATATTCTACGGGAAATCGAAAAAGGAACGCGTGTGATTTGATTTTTATCTCGACAATTATTTGCTCCGTTGAACCGGTTACTTTTATCTTGAGAATTTTACTTAACCAAGGGTCATCGCGTTGTACATCACTCGTGTAATTTTAATACGTAACGCGGTGATTGCTCCCGACGTATTATATTTATCAATTATCAATTGGTCTCGATTATCCTACATATTATATAATACAAACATATTCCGCCTTCAAGCATAACGACTAAGGTTTGAAAAAACATTTTTCTACTTCTACGATTTATATTGAAGTCTTTACTCAGATTTATTTATATTTCAATCGAGCCTATTCTTTCCGTCGGAACAAAAAGAGCGGCTGAAGAAATCTGAAAAAATTCTGTAATATGTACCTCGTTAACTGAAGTGTCCCTGATTTTTTTCCAAATTTTGCGTATTCTAAATTGAGAGAAGTTGAGGAAAAACGTGATTTTTTATTTTTGCCTTTTACCGCCCTCCCAGTTGGTATACAAAGTTGAAACTTGGCACAGATTGATTTTTCTTCGTAAGCTATCGAATGACTCGTCGCGAGTCGAATTTGTTTTAGGGGCACTTTTGACCCCCTTATCTGACTATACCCTTTGATCTGAATTGAATAAAAATAGTCGAGTTTCATATTAACAATTATATCTTATGTTGTTTATAGTATAGTTTATAGTTTATCACGGTTTTCATCGCGCGGAAAACAGGCGACAATTAAACACGAAAATGTAGCGAAACATCGCGTAACTTAACACGCGTCGTATGGACTATTAGATATGGCGTAGACCTAACGATTTCGCGCCAAAAAGAATCGCTATTGTCGACAACCTATTACGTGCGTCATTTCAACGGAAATGATATACGATTTCGCGTAACTTTTCCTTAAGAAAGTTAATGTTTTTGCTCGCAAAGTCTATTGTTTTTTGGTCCACCATAATCATGCAGTCGAAATGTGAATTCGACTCAGGTAAAATCATTGATGAAACGCCACGCAATATTATAATGTTATAAGTCCACTTGCGAGATAACGTGTTCTGTCATTAATTACCGCGAATTAAAATCGCGAGCGTAATTAAACGTTCGGACGATAGGAGGATTTTCGCAGGAACGAATTAATGTCGATTACAAGTATTTAAATTGTCGGATAACATTATCATCGGAGGTTGGCCGTTTTACGGGGCAAGATGCGTGTTCGGTGGAAAACAATTTGGCTCGTTCCCAGCTTACGAGGACTCTGGAAATAATGAACATTACATGATGAAACCTGACAGGACTATTTTCAACGAGACTACACGTGGTATATATCAACGTACTCCGTACCAGCTTATACCACGGTTTAGTGTTCGCGGTTAATACAGAATTTCATAATTCTTCCAGTTCTTCCCCCTTTTCGCTCGAATTTATACCGCTGTAAGTTATGTCTGTACTGTACTTGCTACCGGTGACAGTGCGCCTTAACGTTTTTCAGTTCATTCTTACCTTTTCTATACCGTGACATTTTATACCTTCAATTTTTGTGAAACACTTTCAAATATGGAAACAGTGGAATAGTTAATCGAGTTATGACATCCTCCAACATCGGTATCCGGCTTAAAGTGATATAGTTTGATTACACTAAATTAAGGATAAATTACCGTGTAAATTGTAGCACAAAAAATGCAGGAAGACAGGATTAGGGCGATAAATGTCTGAAGCTTGTTTACCGATTTTGACAAACGTGATTTTTTGTGGTTAGTCTCGACAGGACTCGAAGTTACGAGACGGACTAATCACCGACATGTGCTACGCGAGAGAGTTTCCTCGGCGCGGAAATTAAATCAAAGATCCGTTTCTATAAAAGCGAGCGTTGAGGAAAGCCGACAAAGAGGACGGTCCGGGGCCGATAATTAGCGAGTGAGAATGGTAGACAAACACTGGTCGCGTTGGGGCTAGCTGTGTAAGCGAAACACATGTTTTTCGTGGGGTGACACTGACATCCATCACTCGACTTCGTGCACGCCCCCTGTTCGGACCGCGTTCCCGCACTCACTTTTCTACTTATACACACTCCCGAAATCCTTGCTTTTTTTAATCCTTCCCGTACTCCCCTTCTAACGCTAACCCATTCCACGACAATTTGTTTCTTCTTTCGTATCGCTTTTCGCAAATTTCGGGATACGGAATTAGCCGTCTGCCGCTGTGTCGCTCTTTTACCGATGATCTTGTACGATTTGTAACGTTTTGAACTACTGAAATTTAATGTGAGTTAAACGACAGATCGAAGCACATAGAGTACTTAGAGTTCTAAATTCGTATAGATATTGAGATGTCTGGATTTTTGGATATCTGGGTATTTGGATATTTGGACATCTGGATATCTGAATATTTGGATATTTAGGTATTTGGATATCTAGATATTTGGATATCTGAATATCTGGATATCTAGATATCTGGATATCTGGATATCTGGATATCTGGATATCTGGATATCTGGATATCTGGATATCTGGATATTTGGATATTTGGAAATTTGGATATCTGAATATTTAAATATCTGGATATCTGGATATCTGGATATCTGGATATCTGAATATTTGAATATTGAGATATTTGGAAATTTGGATATCTGAATATTTAAATATCTGAATATCTTGATATCTGGATATTTGAATACTTTGATATTTGGTTATTTGGATATTTGGATATCTGGATATCTGTATACTTGAATATACATTATCAGCATTTATGTAACCAATGTTTTATATCGTTTAACGTTTGATGGATCAAACAAGTCAATTATAACTAGAAATTGAACAATTTGGAAGATGCTGTACTATCGTAATTCTAACATCGCATGAAAAATTGCTAATTACAGTAACGACGTCCGCGCATAACTCGTGCGATAAATCTCAAACATAACCGCGATATTTAGCTTCATCATAATTCCCCAAGACTTACATTCATTGTCAAACACGCGAAACTACGTCTTAAAGGACTGAAGTCAAGTAATCCAACCGTCTTCGAAATAACTCAGCGGTGTAACACGCTCGAATTTCAGGCAGTGGATTTCGCGGATCGAGTGCGAATAAATCGTTTCGCGAAGATGCAGTGGTACCATATATCTGCAAATCGTCGAGCACGTGGTTGTCGGGATGGAATCAAGTTTAATTTGTCCTCGGAAACGTGGAGTACCAGAAAAAAATCAAAGCGATGAAAGCGTTAAAAATTGAGTTATAACATTAACTATTATTATATTCAAAATTAATGTTTGACATCACTTTGGTTGGACTACAATCCTTATCTATTTGATAAATACCTGTGATATTGCAAAGGTCAACTACAGTCTTCGAGAAATATACTTAACTTTACTTCGTCCTTTATCTTAAAAGGTTAAATGTTTTTCTTCCGTTTTTATATACTTTTCTAAGATATCTTATCAGATTTCGATGCAACTCGCGATATACTTAATCCCATCTCCAGACGGTCGTGTTGTACGAAGCGATATTATTATGCCTTTTTTCTTGCGAGCGGTGATGAATGGTCGAGATCAAAGGATCCGACTTGTGTAGTCATTTTACACGCATGTAATACACGTATTTAAGCAGAGATGCCAACTGCACGCTTCGGTTGAGTGTGTGAACGTTCCTCACACGTGTCCTCGGTTTTCGGAGATCTCTCCTCGTTCAGGACACTCTCCGTCCTCGACTCCCTCCTCTTCCTCTTTGCTTTTCAGTAATCTTACTACGTTCTTTGAATCTGACATCGTTTTGTGATAAGGAGGTGGTGCAAAAGTAACATGAAATGTCCAAACCGTGTAATCCGATTCCTCAAAGGCGAACACGTGAAAAAAAACCGCGCCAACGGGAGTCCCAATTTCTTCATATTATTTCTTATTATTTGTCAGTCTTCTATACTTTTTCGTAATTTTTACAACAATTTACGTACAATCTTTCCATCTATTTATAGTCTCTTTACTGTAATCAATTGCCATATATATAAGTTCGCTGTCAAGATTTGTAAGATCCATCCATTTAAAGGGTGTCGGGTTGAAATGAAGAAATCAGCGGATATCCGCAAAGAGAGGAAACGCAAGAGTAGCCGCAGTAAGAGACACCGTGCAGCGAAAATTTATGTCGAGCCCTCCCCTCTGCTTCTCCCTTCGTCGGCTCCCTCCGACTTCCTTTCTTTTCTACCGGCACCCGTTCGTCTTTTTAGAACAAGAATAAATAAGAAAAGGCGCGGAGCCACGGCTGAAAGGAGAGAGAACTTACGATCCGTCGATAATTCCTGGAAGAAGAGCTTCGTCGACGACGATGCCGACCTCTGTAGAGACGTGTTTTTACGTGCTTACGATATTCGTCATTTTTTTCACCACCTTTTCAAGTTTGCCTCCCTGCTATCTTCTTAATGGCGGTCGTGTACCGCTTACACCAAACACGCGCCATTCTTGTCGAACGACTTTTATACGCAAGTACCCAGTACCTACCTAACCTAAAATAAACCTATGGTAATTAAGTATCTTCCAAAACTCCCTAGGTTCCAGAAACCAGTAGTCCGAACTGCATCTCGCAGCACCAATCAGTGTACGAACGCAATTTTCTCGAGAAATCTACGGCGGAGAGTTAGAACGTTTAAACGTTACTTTCTTGGTTGCAAGCGAAAGATAAACGGCGCAGTGATCTTGGTGGGATTACCGCGGTAAGAGCAAGAATAAGATTAAGAGTAGGAGTAAGAACCTCCTTCGGCGGATCGTCGATTCGTGGAACGACCCCGATGTGGCCCGTTAAACTCCAACGATTTGAACTTAATGACCCGCGCTACATTAAAAGCTGCTTTTTCTCTTTGCGGCCGAACATTCGATTGCGAGGGAGTAACGTTGCCTCGTTAAACGGTAGACGAGTCAGCATCCGCGCGGTTTATGCACTTCTCGGACAAAACCGAGCACAGCTACTTTATTAACGAGAGGATAAACTGCTCGCATGATAGATTTATAATTACGACGAATTTCCAGAAGTTCTGGGTACTCGAGTCTCTTAACTCCATCTTTCTGTCGGCGCCTTTCGTTTCGCGAGCTTCCCGTGGATTGCGAGTCCCTCTTACTGTCGAAGTCCAACTTATAATCTACTAAGTCTAATGACATGTACGTATACATAATTATCAAATATTTCTGTACAGTGGACCCGTAACTACATTGTAAACTTTTTTCAAATTGATTTCTTTCATAATAACTTGATACGTTTAGAAAAATATAAAGTTAATCAAGCTATAAATGAGATTTAGCACGATATATGGATAGAAATAAGGTACTAAAATAATTTGGTTTTTTGGAATTTAGTCTTCGACTTTGGGAAGAAAAATTGCAGCAACATATGTAGGACAGTTCGAGGGTTAAAGATAGCTTCTTATTACGTCGGTGACGAATTGTTATCTTTGGTTACCGGCGAGCGGAATTTAGATAGGTTCGGAATGCAGTTTGGGGTAATTGCTAGGGCAACGGTCGGCTAATTAAGGGTTGTTACGTGCCAGTTTGAATTAACAGGAGGCTACGGTGCTACGGAATAACATACATCTGCATCTCATTAAGACGGCCACCAGAATCAGGTGTAAGCAACGATATAACTCCTGCATTGTCACGTTATTTACTACCGTCGTAATATATTTCCAATGGAAATGCCGTAATTCGTATTAGCATCGCGCCGAGCAAACTTATATTTAAAAAGGTTTAATCTACTAATTTTATTTGAATACCTCTTCGGAGAAATGTTTGAGAAGAATTTATCACAAGAGGCCAAGAAGGTGGATTAACTCACCGATATGCATTTAATATTGATTTAAAATTCTAGATCAGTTAATTGTTCATTTGAAATCGTAAGTTTCGAAGGCCGAATTTTTGGCTCCTCCGGAGCAACATGGCAATCTATTTTATTGAATAAATTCGAGAAGTTATATTGGTATATAGGTATATAGGTATATAGGTATATAGAACATATCGATGTATCGAGAATTCGAGTAGTCACGTATTCAAATCACGGGAACTAAAAAGGGCGAGGATTTATTGAGAGTTTAACGGGCCATAAAGCTAGCCCGTAATCAACTTTGACGCGCTGCTTGTTTTCCCTTCTCAAAACCGTGTGATATATACTCGAGCGGCTTAATATTAATGGAATTTTCGAGTGGAATTCGTGTTTTATCTCATACTAATACACGTGTTAACTTACTTTCTAATCACCGTTCCATTTTTCAATGTTTCAGAAGGAATGATGTTAATCGATACATCTTAAATGAATTATTCAAGAATGTAGTTTCTGTTTCTTTCTTCTCATTTAACTAAAATGGTCTCTATTGCGTTTGCAGAGAGTAACGTGGCCGAGATCGGTGGTCCGCAGCATCAGCAAGGAACGGTTCAACACCAGCAACAACAGCAGCAGCAGCAACAGTATGGCGAAGTGAACCAACTGGGTGGCGTGTTCGTAAACGGACGGCCGCTGCCAAACGCGGTCAGATTGCGGATCGTGGAGCTGGCTCAGTTGGGCATCAGGCCGTGCGACATCTCGCGACAGTTGAGAGTCAGTCACGGCTGTGTCAGTAAGATTCTAGCTCGTTACCACGAAACTGGAAGCATTTTGCCGGGCGCAATCGGCGGCAGCAAACCCCGGGTCACGACTCCGAAAGTCGTCCAATACATTAAACAACTCAAGCTCAAAGATCCAGGGATCTTCGCTTGGGAGATCAGGGACCGTTTGCTGTCCGACGGAGTCTGCGACAAGTACAACGTGCCATCGGTGTCCAGTATTTCCAGGATACTGCGAAACAAGGTCGGAGCTGCTGCGGCGATACATCACCATCCGGCACATCACCCAGCTCATCATCATCACCATCATCACCATTTGTATGCAGCGGCGGCGGCTGCGGCTGGCGCGACTTTGTGTCCCGTGCCGTATCCGCCGACCCCTTATCACGCGACGGCGCCACCCGTCACGCACCATCATCACCACCATCATCCAGGTTGGTAAAAACATCCCCTTCGAGTGTTCAATCCGTATCGATGCAATTTCTTCGGTGGTAGGATGTCGTTTTTCTTACTCTTAATGCCGGCCACGTTAAAGAAACTCGCGTTCCTTGTTTATCATTAAATCGAAGATTTCATAAGTTCAACGTTCAAATGTGTTCGGCATTAAGAGATGGAAAAATGAGA
The DNA here is from genome assembly GCA_910591585.2 of Nysson spinosus. Taxonomy (NCBI): domain Eukaryota; kingdom Metazoa; phylum Arthropoda; class Insecta; order Hymenoptera; family Crabronidae; genus Nysson; species Nysson spinosus. The sequence continues at coordinate 17,016,258 of OU342830.1, forward strand.
AATCTGGTAGCTGGTCTCGTTTGAACGACTCTCGTAACTAGTAAAGATGCGAAGCATTTTGTAATATCGGTGGAAGAGTAGATGACTTCGTATTATTGTTGCTTTAGAGTATTAGAGTAATATCGATATTGTCCGAAAGTCATACATGATTGGAGATAATAATTTCATTGATGAATCATTTGCTACTCCTCTTGGATTCGTTTTTAACGTTAGAACTATCAAAGAAGTCGAAATGAATACTCCGCTGTTTTGAGTAAAATAGTTACAGATAGTTCTATCGTTAAACGCGAACCTAACCCAGATTATCTTCAATATTGTACGACAGTAGCTCTCTCACAAAGTAACCACTCTCCGCCATTGCAACTCGAAGTATGCGTTCAGTTCTAGCAGTGAGTTCGCGGGATATCAGGCAACAGTCGCATCTCTTTCTTCCATCCTGATACCACCGCTGATAAACGAATTCGTGCTATCGCTTCGAAAGAAACCTCATCCTAGCAAATTTGGTACCGGTGCGTTTCCAGTTGGACCATCGACGGGTACAAAGGTGTCATCGGCGTCCCTGACGGCGTCCCTCACGGCGTCGATACACATCACCGGGGGACATCAGACGTCGAACACCGGAAGCCTGCAGTGGCCGAGTCCTCACACGGTGCACGACATCCTCGCTACTAGCTGCAATTTGACCAATTCCCCGTCATCGTCATCACCAACGTCACCACTATGTACCACGGTCAACAACAATCACCATCCACACGCTCATCATCATCCGCATCATCAAAATGATCACAGTTCCGGTGGTAACAACAATAATAACAACGACGACACGATAACCAGCGGTTACCATCGTGCACATCATCCGCATCATCTCCATCATCATCATCACCATCAGCAGTATTATGCGTCGGCATTGTATCACCACCATCATCATCATCCAGATGTCGTCACACCCGTGGCTACCGCGTCGCCGACTCTCTCCGTGCAATCCATTATGATGCAGTCTTCGGAAGCGAGTAGTCAACCCGCTAGTCCGTGTAATTAATATCTTAATTAATCCTGATCGCAGACAAAAGATGACCGGACGCGAGAGAAAGAATAAGTTATCAGAGATATCCGTGGGGCTTGAAAAAGAGACTGACCATCGCTTCTAGACTCCATCAGGTCTGGAAACAAATGGAAATGGAATGGATTGAAAATGGATACGGTGGTTATTCAAACGACTCCAAGATAACGGAAATGGAAGAACTATTTTCTTGGTGCGGTGAACGCAATTAATACGAAGCGAACGGAACTCTAAGATTGATGATATCCAACGATATCATGGAATTTCAACCGACTTCAAGGAGACTTTTGTTATTCGTTATATGTCTCCGTAGACAGCTATTAGGGGATACCGAATAAAATCTCTAACGCGGAAGAACAAGAACGCGTTGTATCACAGCCAATTTCTTATCGAAGAAACGAATATATCCATCCCCTGCGCCAATAAGAAGCGACTACGAGGAAGAAGTAGCAAAATTAGAAAATGTTTTCCTATCTACGAGTGAAAACGAGTTAAAATTGTGCCTTGAAAAACTCGGAGATTACGCTTAAAACTAGTTTCGAAAAATTTTATTATCGAAGGATGTAAAGAATGATAGAAAGATATAAACTCTACGTATAGTTTGTGAGCGATAACTCAACGATGGGGAAAATTCAATGATGAACGGACAAAGACATCGTCACCAGTATTAAAGCCCGCTTTTCCCACCGTTATTTACTACAGTGCGTAATAACATAAATAATATAACAATAACGCGTTATCTTCTCTCTATGAAAGCAACTGTGTTTACATATAATTTGTAATCGAGCAACGAGCATGCGCTGTTCGTAATATACTCGATATTTTAAAGACACGAGTGAACCAATATAATTGTGTATCTCACGGTGCGTTTGTGAAAACTATTCCAGCGAACTATTTCGACAGAGTCCTAGATTTCTAAGAACAAGTGCCTTATTAATATATCGGGGATGTATTATTAATTAATATTATGTGCATCACGGTTGAAATATTCGGCTGTCGTTGATAAGTATTTCGATGAAACTCGAAAACGCGCGTCGTTTTCATTTTAATTTCTACGCGCCTCTACGCGCAGTTTTGACGATATAATTATCGGGAAAAGATTCGGTACACAAATTGTGTGGACAAATAATTCGAGTAAGACGTCGATGTATGATATTTGTGCCGAAGGTTATTCTTTGTCTCCTGGCGAATTCTCGAGATAGTATATTAATGTTATTTAAAAATGATAATTATGATGCGAAAAATGACCAGGTTCGTTCCAAGATACCTGAAGGATGATAGTTTGCGATGCTTTTTTCTATGGAATGCATATTTCTGATGCTAGGAAATATATATTTTTCCTTGAATATCAGGGTCTTGAATTGTTTTTCTTCTACCTTTAATATTTAAAGATCCAATACTTTAACTATAACGTTACAAGTGAAAACGGCTATAGCCTCGGGGTTACTTAAGTCGAATTTTAGGGGCTTTATCTTCAAAAATCATCCAAAAATCAAAGTCGCCAATTTTGCTCTTAAATGGCCCAAATCGATGGTATATGATGTGTAATGATGTTCTAGGATGATTTTGGGTCGAAAGAAATGGATTAAAAATTTGGTTTGGTCAAAAAATGGGTCGACACAAAATCGCAAAAATGAGAAGGGGTATACCTTCAAAAATTGGCAAAAATTAAAAGTCGCCAATTTCGCTCCTAAATGGCCCAAATCGATGGTATATGATGTATAAACATATTCTAGGGCGATTTTGGGTCGAAAGAAGTGGATTAAAAATTTGTATTGGTCAAAAATGGGTCGAACCCAAGTCGAAAAAATGTAAAGGGGTATACCTTCAAAAATTGCCAAAAATTAAAAGTTGCCAAAATCACTTCTAAACGACCCAAATCGATGGTGGGTGATGTATAAACATATTCTAGGACGATTTCTGGTCGAAAGAAGTGGATACAAAAATTTTATTTGTCAAAAATGGGTCGAACCCAAGTCGAAAAAATGTGAAGGGGTATACCTTCAAAAATTGCCAAAAATTAAAAGTTGCCAAAATCACTTCTAAACGACCCAAATCAATGGTAGATGATGTATAAACATATTCTAGGACGATTTCTGGCCGAAAGAAGTGGTTAAAAAATTTTCCGAGCGAAAAATGGGTCGACACAAAATCGAAAAAATGTGAAAGGTATACCTTCAAAAATCGTCACAAAATCAAAGTCGCCAGTTTCGGTTTTAAATGGTCTAGATCGATGATGGACGATGCCTAAACATGTTCTAGAACCGTAATTACATAAAAAAAAGAAAGCGAACCAAATGGCCATGGCTTATCCTAATATTCGAAAATTAAAATTGTCAAAATTTAGTAATATGAATGACTATTTTTCGCGTAATACCAATCGGTTCTCTGGATCATTTGATGGATCAGATGATCTGTAAATATGAAAATGGCCGATCTAGTGAGTGCGATGCGATGCGAGGAGGACGACTAATTCCATTTTATACGGAGGCATTACTATAATTAACCGAAACTTTTCTGCAGGCCAACATTAATCTACTTCCTAGCTCACGGCTCAGTTGGCACACTGAACAGTTCAAGAATACAACTGTGCTTCAGTTTCACCGTAATTCTGTTTCTTGTTGGCACCGGATGCCACTATCTGCAGGACACGGGATGTTTTTTTAAAGTAATATTCGCGAAACAATATTAGCGAGACCTGCGGGACAATCGAGTGCCTGTATTATTGAAATAATAGTCAATATTATTATTATCAACACTGTAGAACATCAATTAATTACCGACGAATTTAACTCCGAAAAGTCCGAAAAGAATTGTTCTCTTTTGTTACTCGATAGAACTATTTTGACCGCAAGATAACGAAGTTAATATCTGCGTGGCGTCCTGTAAAAAAATGGCTCCCTCTAATCGCAAGAATCAGAAATACTCGGCGAATCTAGTTACCGATCGGCCGATGAACAAGGTACGTATTCAATTTATACAACTCTTTTAATCGCGCGTTATTTACTGCTTGACTCGATACATGAATCTCGAACTTGTATTTAATTCAGCTGTTATGCTTTACAAAGCTGAATGCGATTCCTGTTAAGTGCTATGATCGACGAACGTCAAAAGTGGCATACAAAGATAAGTAAATAATTTGCACTTTCGTACTTAGCAACGAAGAACTATTGCGTTAGAAAAATACAAACTATCTAATTAGGAATAGCAGATGTATCGGATTTGTCTGTTTTTATTTACAAATATTCGAAAATACCTTTTCTAGTTTCGGAGGTTAGATAGAAAGCTTTGTAGTTGGGGAAAGCTGGGTGGTGCTTTCGAACGCACGAGTGAATCGAGTTATAAAAGCAGACGTTCCAACGGCGTCCAATCAGCGCCGATCGAGCGTGAAATCCCTCCTCCTTCACGAAATTAGACACCCACTCGACCGCGCCAACTTATCACCGACAACGAATTTCTCCATGGAAGGTAACCAATCAGGGGTAACCCTTGCACTTCCCTTTGGAATGATTTGTATCATGATTTCCGGTACCGGTATCTTCCCTCCTAAGAATCGGCTCTTGCGTTTACTCTACGAATACTGAAATATCTATGGAACCAAAGTCCCTGTAAATCGTCTCAAAGAACAAAATAACAGAATAATGTTGTACCCCTAAAAGGGTTCATTTATGGATTGACAAATATAGCGGTAAAAAAATACCTAGAAGTTTCTTAGAAGCAGAAACATGAAATATGGAATGGAAAATATTGCAGCGTCGGCATACCAAGCGGATATACATAGTTGGTCCACTCGAAACGTATATATTTTCGATAATTGAAACGACAGGATCGACAGGGACGGGGTAAGTCGCTTCCGCGTAAAAACCTTCCGTGGAAGCTGCGAACGTATATTTTGTTCAGTCGTTCGGGCACACGTAACATAATGAGTAGCGTCGCGGCGTGACGGTTCGTCCCTTTGAAATTTGAATATCCCCGTATTCCCCTTTCTACTTAAGGTTGAGATACTCCGCCCCGTTACTCCATTACGCTAGTCAAAGGACCGCCGGAACCTGGGACCTCCCCTCTCCACCTCGTCCCTATTTCACAGGAACTCCTCCTCTATCGGTTTTCTCGCTTCTCATTAACGACACGCCGTTCTTATTAACCTCGTAAAAAAAACGCGCGCGACATTTCGTGTTGCCTCTTTCCGATATTTCTTTCAGACATCCCTTTCCTCGGAAACGACTGCTCCTTCCTTTTGCGAATCAAATATAATCGAACTGTAATCGGAACTAGCTCGGAAGAAGCACGGCACGAAAACCGCGATTATTTTCACGGCGATAAATCTGACGTTTTTCGAGAGTAAATTCGAAGAGAATGACGAAGAGAAGATAAAAACGTTTGCTCGTCTGGGTTAGGTGAAGTCGCATTTGAAATACGGCGACTTCTATAGCGGTAAGTTCGAGCGTTAGAGTGAACGTCGAAAGAGGGAGGCTGCCTTTACGGAGTCGGTCGCGCTCGATTAGGAACTTCGCCATCGCGAGGATACGCTAATAAATTAACGGGTAAATAAACCCCGGGGACGCGAGGAGAACTATTTCAACTGGCCTGGAATAGAATAGAATGGATTAGATTTGTACGCGTAATTAATACTCCCAAATTTTCTATCACACGCGAAATCGAGTAGTAATGTAATACGTAATAACGTTAAACACTTCAGGCTCTTAAGATGCGGCGAGTGTAACGCGGCGCTTAATCGCGAACATTTTATTTTTTCGTAGAATGCTTCAAGATTCGTAGATATAAATCTTCATCTTCGCGATTCGAAACTTGGAAAATGATACAATATTTGACAGCAAGGTGGAAGTTAAACGATAACGTATAATAAAAATACCGAAGCGGATCGCGAGTATATTTTCATCCGAAATAAAATGGTATACAACGTTTAGCGGATAACTTAACTTTATTTCGTTTGTTTAAAAATTGAAATACGCGTGGTTCCTTATCGCTCTATCTACTTTCAAGGTTCCTACAACACGTGGTCGCGCGGAGGGAGGATGGAAAGAAGGAATTATGGGGTGGAACGCGTAATTAAGAAAGCCTGCCGAAATTCTCCCCCGTGGAACCAGAGTCACTCCTTTCGTCTTTGAGCGACGTGCTCGTCGAGTCGGCTCGCGTTTTCCATTCGGTGTACAAATAGCTCTACGACCCCTGCCCCTTGTCGGCTTCCCTCGTATCTTCGAGACGCGTCCCGTCGCGACGTTTCACGGTTCCGAGCGCCCACACTAACCCGACGTAGATGTCCCGCCGACGTCGACGTCGACGTCGACCTCGCTACTTTTAATCTATTTCCTTTCTTTTGCCGAGAACCGACCTGACTGATGAACCGCCACCGAGTTGGTTCTACGTCGAATAAATACAACTCGACGAAAACCGTCGGAGATATATTTAAATCGGACATCGGTCGATATTCGTTCAAACAATACGTTACTTGCAACTGGACTTTTATTTTCCAGAGTCTCCAGTCAATTTCTCGAGAAAGCTTTCCATAAAAAGTTCGAAATCGCGACAGATTGGGAAGGTATTATGGTGTATTAAAAATTAATGATACGTTTGAAACGAAGAATGAATGACGCATTCTATAATTCTATAGTTTGTTGGAAAAATCGAACTCACTTCCGAGGCGTCTACTCGATCTGTTGGTTAAGCGGGAGAGGAGGTTTATAAAGGGTGAAGAGACGGCGCAAAGACGCATTAGCCATATTCCGAGGTTGCATGGCGGAACGCCCCTTTCGTGGCATTCCCTCCTACCTTCCACCGTCAGTTATTAAGCCCAAGATAGAGGAGTATCCGACTAAATTCGGCCGCGGTGGTTCGACTTCGTCGAGGGCCTTCCACGGTTTGCCACGACCTTCTAGGTGTAAATTGCTTAACGAATGTGTCACGCTTAATCTCAAAATCTTCCTTAATTTCAGCCTGTCGTCGACCTTATATCGCCTTCTTTGAAACTAGCGATGGCTTCGATACTTTCATCGATACCTCTCTTAAACGCGTTATACTTGTTCGTCATAAGCTACTTCCAAAAGTATTCGCACACTAATCAAATTTGACTACATAGTAATGTATCTATGTCAATTATCAACGAATTGGGCTAAATCTTTGTTGTGAAACGTCGTTTACTGTATTTTAAAATTATATATTGTTAGTTTAATAAATGTTCGTATATAAAATTGTAACATAAATTAACGAAAATCATGTATAATTATTCCGTGACAAAAGTATTCGAAAGTTCATATTTCTTACGTCTTTTGAAAAATAATCGCAGTGTTAATATTTCGTTGGATATGCCTTTTGTTGTATCACTCGTTTTAAGCGTTTTGCCATATTTGACGTTATTTTCCTTCAATATTCTGCAGTAATTGAATGCCATTCTTCTGTTAACCTTATTGACAATTTATTAAACTAACTATATATGATTGTCAAGTACAGTAAACGACGTTTAATCAAAACGAAGATTTGAGTATACCTGAATAATTATTCGGATTGCATATATCGAACGATATATAGCTCGAAAAAATATCGAACGTTACTACTCTCATAATTAACCGTATTTGGATCGCGAACAATACTTCGTTATTCGTGATAAAATGTCTGAATATTAATATCTCTTAATGTAACTTACCCGGAAATCATCAAACTAATAACAATTGATTTTTTCAAATCATTGATAGGAAAGTTCGAAACGTAAATCGTCTCGATCGAAGACCAGCGGCTATCGACCGCGATAAAATTTAATAACTCGTTTGTATTACGTTTCCCTGGGATAATCATTTCTGATAATAAATGTTGATAGGTTCGCGGATTTTTGGTGACATGAGAAACAGGATTTATTCCATTACTAAGCGAAACGGACGTCATACGTCGCGTATAGAATGATTTGTGTGGAATCTGCAGTGAAAGAGCCGCGAGTAATTCTGCACCGAGCGACTACCAAGATCGCAATTAGAATGCGAGAGGAATGCGTTGAGGATCGCTGCTTTCGTAAATAGATACGAAATGTATCGAATTTCTTCTCTCTCGCTCGATGTCTCAGGAATTTTCTGGGAACCGTACGATCGAGTGAACAAAAATCGATTAAGAACGAAAGTAACATTTATAATATCATCCGACAAATTAAAAGTGAAGCCGCAAGCGGATATTTGGAATTTAAGTCCTCGTCGTATTTTGACTCGTAAAAATGATCTCGCCTGGAAGCTTGTTGGTAAACAAGCTTCTTATTTTATGTTAATCGGATAATAAACAATTATACACAAATGTATAGTGGCAAAAGATAGTTGTTACTTATTTACTATGTTGAACGAAGAAAATTAAAGAATGATTATTGTAGAAATATTTCAATTAACAGTTTGTGAAACTGCTTAAGTATTTTAAATTAATGTTTCCGAAAAGTTCCAATAGAAGGCAATTTTATAACATTAGAATTTGTTCATCTGGTTGCAAAGGTATAAACGTTTGAAGAAGTCACGAAAGGAGGTGTAAAGAAATGTACGTAAATTTGGAAATATTATATTATCGAAAGATATGCACGATATCGAAAGTTACGTTTCTCGCTCCATTTCAAACTGCTTAAACTTTAAATTATTTATTTAGTGCCCACTTCAGGGCATGTTGTATTGAGAGACAGATACTGATACAAAGAAAACATGAACAGACTATAATACATCGTTCTTCTGGTCTATAATGTTCATTATAATAATTGCTGTCCGGTATTATCGACATGCTTGATCGTTCGTCATCTCGTTCCATCCGAGAAGCAACATCTGATCAAATGCTACGTGATCCACCGAGAAATCTGTATTATTTAAAAAATATGATATCCCAAAACGCGATCATTACAATCACGATATTCTCTTCTCGCGACGCTCGATCATTTGGATCATGATTTCACTGGCGTCGATCTATGTGTATACATGTACATATACATACATCTATTTATATCCGATGGCTAAATGAGTGCGGAAATCGATGATGGAATGAATATGAACGCGCGTAAGAGCAAGTAATTCAAAGTGAATTTCTTCCATCGAGGTTCCCCGATTCTCCGGATATTCGTTCGACCATTGTAATGCATGAAACTGGAAGGGAGGGTGAGAGTCGATCCAAAAATGTAAAATTTATTCACACGCGTGACGAAGTTATCTGAGTAAGAAAGGACTCCAGCATTTGTTGGACCATTCACTGTACGTAATATGTACAAGCTTTCCAAGTACATCTAATGCTAGCCATTATTTTCATCCTTCTCTTGTTCCTCGACTTGTTCCTCTTGTGCTTCTACCTCTTCTTCCTCCTCCTCCTCCTCCTCCGCTTCTTCTTCCTCTTCCTCTTTATTTTCCACCTCATTAGGATGTTCCGAATCTTCCTCCTTCGCGGACTTCATCGCGACTTCGGGTTCTTCCTCCTTCACCGATTCGATGTTATTCTCGGGATTCGGATCGCGGTTCTCTTCTCCTTCCTCCACCGATTGCTGAACGTCCGTTGGTGTGTTTAATGTTGCAGCGTTATCAAAGTTTTGCTGATGCTTTCCGAGACCGACTTGTGCTTCAATTAACTCTAGTTCCTCCTCCATTGCCTTCTCCCGTCTCGCGATTTCCTCTGTGAAAAGGGTCAAAACAGGTATGTGTATAATGTATGTAAATTAACGTTTACTAATATCTTGGATTATATGACTAGATAAGCGATTGAAAGAAATCTACCGTGAAGTTCTTTCGCTGATTCGGCCAGTAAAATGTCAGTTTGCTGATGTTTCCGTTTCGGTAAGTAGTAGATAGGTGGTTGTGCGCGGGTTTTTATGAACGAAGCGAGCGGCAACTGAGAAGCACCCCAATCTTGGAATTGACGAGTACGAGCCAATTTTGCTTCTAACGCTCGTACTTCAGCTAACTGTCGCTTTCTTAATAAAAATAAGTGTTGCCTCTCCCTTCTTAATTCTTCCTTCTCTCGCCTCCTAGCTTCTTCAACCCTTGCTTCGACCTCTGCTTTCTTGTCCTCCTTTGCCTTAAGTTTTGTTTCTTCTTGTCTGAACTTTTGCAAGGTTCCTAAAAGAGCTCCAAACATTCGTTTGTTTCTTTGCCTACTACGTTCGTCCGTCCTTTCTCGCCTAATCACTTCTTGACGAGAGGGGATTTCACGAGGTGTGGCTATTACTCTCGAAGATACAGCTGGCTGTAAGGATCGATGGATAATGTGTTTATTTTTAATTCCGACATCTTTTCAGGTCAGGATTCAATTATATGCAAATGAGAAAATGTAGTATATCGGCTCCACCTTAACGACAGTGTCATCTTCGTCAGCACTATCATCCGCATTTGACGGAACGCGTGCGCTCAATCTACTGAAAACTGTCTTTGGTTCCCCGTTTGCCCCCTGCCATCTTCTTTTACCACCAGATAGTTCATTGTTAGCAAAATCTGATACAACCCGCCTTCTATCTTCTTGCAGCGGTCGTTTCTGAGATATCCTATTAAACGGGGGCAAATAGACGATCCGAAGATTCAAATCATTTTCAATATATTCTCTTGCTACTTCTAATAATAGCCTCAGAGAAAGTCCTAAATAGCATTTTTAATTGATAACATTGAATGTAGTTCTTGAGAATAATGATCCTCGATAAGCGGAGTGCATTCCGTAACTATAGATATAAATTATCCGTAACGCGAGTGCATTTACTGTGCGATTTATATAACAACTAAAATTAAAAGATACAATTATAGTGACAAAAAAAATTATTTCAACCATTAACACGAACAATGCTTCGTTGCAATCTCTCAATATTCGTGCAATTTAAAAAATGCAAACTGTATAATATCTTTAGCTAGTATATTGTTTATAAAAAATATGAATGTATATCTGAACATTATAAAATATAATCTGCAATTCCAATCATCCCTAATAAAAAGGTTATGTTTTGAAGACGCTGGTGCCCCTTAAAAAGATGAATCAATTTTTAATTGGGGCATGTTTTCGGACATCGTGATTTTTTCTATAATTCTTGATGATTAGTATTGATGTGTCTAACCTCGGGGGAGGTTGCAACGGGCCGTTTTCACCGTCAGGAAGATCTCGGCCCAAAATTTTCCGAATACTCCGATCGAGGCCCCGGAGGTCATCCCGGGCCGCCTCGAGTTGGGTCTCGATTTTCTTGGCGCCCCAGGCCTCGTGCGCGCTCGACTTGCTCATTTATTTAAACCCTCTATTTCAATCGCTATTGCTACACTTAATTTGTTTAGCGGCTACAACAATTTGTTGACGAACATCGCACACTATTGCACATATTCGCGAGGGGCCACCCACAGTTCATGCATTTTCCTAATCGATACAGTCCGGGATTTTCTTTCTGTAACGTGGCAGATCTGATACTTCTGGTTTAGTAAATAAATCCTCCTTTACACCGAAATGTTTAGGGGGTTGATAAAGAACTAGATGTAATAAATAAATTTAGATATTTAATAGTTTAATTGACAGCGCTTAATATTTCCGTTTAGATCATTAATATATTTAGCTCTCACACAATTAATAAACTTCGGTTGTAGAAAAAGGGGTTTATAAGGTTGATCATGAAAGTTAATAATTCTGTAATAAATCAGTTAAAGTTTAATATACCGAAGTTTTGTCTATTGGAAAGCTTACCCTTCCTTTATTCGATATTAAATAGAAATGAAAAGTCGGTACGATTAAAATAATAGTTGGCGAGTAGAGCTTGAAATTGCCAGTATTTCAAAAATGTGCCTGTTCTGAGTTATTCAGATTTCTATTCCACTTTTTGAAATATATAGTAAAATGAAGCTTGAAGTAAATTATTTTTAATCCGTGTGGGACCCCCCTTTATCTGCAACGGGTACAGAAAACATTCATAGTAACTTTACATGCAGAGTGATGTATATACATGTATATACCTCGCGAAATTGGTTGGCGGGTAAATTACAACCTTTACACCGAAACTTCGAATGTAACAGTTTCTTGTCATATATCAACATTTTATTTGTCTGACAATAATGACAATACGATTATTAATATTTTAAACAAACAGAGCGAATACGACTTTGAATAATTCACGAACTCAGCGCGATGGCTTATCTACAAAATACCGGCAGATTTCGGGCGGAAAAAAGGAATTTTAAGAATGACCAAAATCAAGAACGGAATGCAACAGGGTACAAGAATGTTTTATTTATAATTTACAATATATTGTTTGATTTATTTGAGGTTTATTTTATGTATCTTGTTATTTTTATTTATTAGCGATACCTCGAGTGGGAGAATAAATCAGGCCAATGAAAATATAGCAATTGATGCATTATATGGTTTTCACAGAGTAACTGATGTAAAAGAAAGGATAGGATTTTTAATTAATATGCATGCAGTAAGTTGTTTTTTTACACAAGAACGTTACTTATTTTATCCCTTTATATATTTAATATCTTACTATTTTTTAATTCTCTAATTTTTTTACGGTACCACAGTACATTTCAATATTATCTCCTGTCATATAGCACAGTAATTTATGTAAAATATATATACGAATATTTGTTAACATAATTTATTAATTCAATCACAACAGTAACACCTGTGCTTGACATAATTACAATTTCAGACTGAAATTCTTGAGGATGATAAGCGATTATTAACCGGAGTTGACTATTACTTCCTAGAAGATGATTGCACCAGATTTAAGATATCGTACCCTTACTGTCCTTATTTTTATATTCTTTGTAGAAAGGATACGTTTGAGGAAGTGTCTACTTTTTTATATAAAAAATATGCGACTCTTTTATCTAAAATTGAAACTGTCTACAAGGAGGATCTTGATTTGGTAATCTAAAGATAATATATACAGTAGACTCCTGTCTAACACGATTAATATGTTACGCGTTGTATGAAATCACATACGAGAATTTTCCTCGTATAAACAACATGTTTGAGATGGATACTGTCGTGTCAAATTTTGTTTGCTATGTTTTAACAATTACAAAACATTATATAGAAAAGGTCGGCGCAATATCTTTAGCGCATTGTATGAATTCGCGTTGCGGGAACTCGTGTTATACGGGAGTTTACTGTACGTAAACACTAAACAGCTCAAGTAGCCTAAGCAGTATTAAATAATATATTTAATAAGTATATACTATGATCAGTATTTCTATCTCGTATAATTTCAATTGATATAGCCAAATCACTTGATCGGCCTAAAACAAAAATATCTGAAACTATCCTTCCTCAACACTATCGACTTAAGTAAAGTAAGACGCGATATATTTAAGGCTGTAAAAGTTAATAAAGAAAGGGATAAACATCACACGTATTACACGGATATGTTGTCATCTGTGTTAAGCTCGGATCAAGTAATGGACAGGAAACAAATCGTGGATAATATGGATAATATTCTGGATATTAGGTACATCTTTTTAACAGTGTGCTCGGTACATTTTTCGTATTATACATTACGCATATAATATTCATTTTTATAGAGAATACGACATTCCTCATCATGTACGAGTATCCATAGATGCCAAAATATTTTGCGGCTCCTGGTACTCGGTCAAAACAAGGGGAAATGAAATTCCAATTATTACAAGAAGGGAAGATATCATTGAACCACCTGAGCCAATCGTGTTGGCCTATGACATTGAAACTACAAAACTTCCGTTAAAATTTCCTGATGCAGATACCGATCAAATAATGATGATTTCGTACATGATCGATGGACAGGTAAAAATTACATCTTAAAAAAGTATTTCCATGGATAATACTTTTCAATGTAAAAGAAATTTATGCTGCTTGGCGTTTCAGGGATATTTAATAACAAATAGAGAAATAATTTCGTCTGATATCGAGGATTTTGAGTACACACCTAAACCTGAATTCGAAGGTTTCTTTACGGTTTTTAATGAACCAAACGAGAAAGCAATGATTAAAAAATTTTTTGATCATATAAATGATATAAGACCACATATATTCGTGACGTACAACGGTGATTTTTTCGATTGGCCGTTTGTAGAAACAAGAGCAGCCTTTCACAACATGGATATGAAAAAGAGAATCGGTTTCGCGAAAAATCGCGATGGTGTTTATGCTTGTAGACCAGCTATGCATATGGATTGCCTAAGGTATTATACTATTTGTATAAGGAAATTATTGAAAAACTGATCGACTCTTAAACCCAACAGTTGGGTAAGGCGGGATTCGTACCTACCTGTGGGGTCACAGGGTCTTAAGGCAGTTGCTAAAGCCAAATTGAGATACGATCCAGTTGAAATGGATCCCGAAGATATGTGCAGACTTGCATCCGAGGAACCAGAAACGCTCGCAAATTATTCGGTTTCTGATGCTGTAGCTACATATTATTTATACCAGAAATATGTTCATCCTTTCATATTTGCTTTGTGTACCATTATTCCGATGGAACCCGATGAAGTAATCATATTATACTCGCAATATTCTATTCTTAACGCGTGCATTATTACTAGCATGCAGATTCGGAATATTTGTTTTGTTTGCAGGTACTTAGAAAAGGATCTGGTACTCTTTGTGAATCTCTTTTAATGGTTCAAGCATTCCAAGCAAACATTATATTTCCAAATAAGAAAGAAGCGGAATTGAATAAGTTAACAAAAGATGGACACTTACTGGACCAAGAAACATACGTCGGTGGTCACGTTGAAGCATTAGAATCGGGAGTGTTCAGAGCTGACATACCTTGCCGTTTTAAAATTGTACCAAGCGCGGTGGATCAATTAATGAATGGTGTGGAAGATGCCCTGAAATATGCGATTCAGGAAGAAGAAAAAGTACCGATAGAAATGGTTACTAATTTCAAAGAGGTCACGGATGAAATCGTAGTCAAGTTGCAATCTTTAAAGAACCAACCATTGAGATTAGAAAAACCGGTGATTTATCACTTGGATGTCGGTGCCATGTATCCTAATATTATTCTAACTAACAGATTGCAACCATCCGCGATGGTTGATGAAACTGTTTGCGCTGCGTGCGATTATAATAGACCAGGAGCATTGTGCCAAAGACACATGGAATGGATGTGGAGGGGAGAATATTGTAAGTGTATACAACTATAAAAAAGAAAGTGAAAGATGACGCAGGATATGAATATATATTATTGTTTTTATGTTGCAGTGGCTGCAAGTTTAGGCGAGTACCAAAGAATTCAACAACAACTGGAGATGGAAAAGTTCCCGCCACTATTTCCGGATGGGCCGCGTCGAGCCTTTCACGAGCTATCCAAAGAAGACCGGGCCATGTATGAAAAAAAGAGGCTTACGGAGTATTCCAGAAAAGCGTACAAGAAAGCGAAAATTACGAGAACGGAAGAAAGAACGCAAACGATTTGTCAAAAGGAGAATTCTTTTTACGTAGATACAGTAAGAGCCTTTCGCGATCGAAGATACGAGTATAAGGCACTAACTAAAGTTGCTAAAACGCAAGTAGCCGACGCTGTAGCAAAAGGAGATGCGGGTGACATTAAGTCTGCCAAAAATCGAGAAGTATTGTATGACTCTCTACAACTTGCTCACAAATGTATTTTGAACTCATTTTATGGCTATGTCATGAGAAAGGGGTAAGAAATAGTTCGATGTATATTTTCATTCAACGAGCATTCTATTATAATGTTTGGTATATTATTATTATTATTATTATGAATATTATATTTCAGATCTCGATGGTTTAGTATGGAAATGGGTGGCATTGTATGTTATACGGGGGCGCATATTATTATGAAAGCTAGAGAAATTATCGAACAAGTCGGACGGCCACTAGAACTCGATACCGATGGAATTTGGTGCGTCTTACCTGCATCGTTTCCGGACAATTTTACAATTCACACGACACATCCAAAAAAGACCAAAATTAATATATCTTATCCGAATGCAATTCTTAACTTCATGGTGAAGGTATGCCAGTTTTGGAAATAATCGCAAGACTCTTTGATTTATGAATTTATTCTTTTAAATTTAGTAAGTAATATCGTGTGCAGGATCAATTTACGAATAGCGCGTATCACGAACTTGTGGATCGCGAGAATTTGACTTACGAAGTCAGAAGTGAAAATTCGATATTTTTCGAAGTCGATGGACCATATTTGGCAATGGTATTACCCGCCGCAAAGGAAGAAGGAAAGAAATTGAAAAAAAGATATGCTGTATTTAATTTCGATGGTACCCTCGCCGAATTAAAAGGGTTTGAAGTCAAAAGGAGGGGTGAATTGCAATTGATTAAAATCTTTCAAACTTCTGTTTTCGAGTCTTTCTTGAAGGGCACCACTCTGGAAGAGTGTTACGCGTCCGTCGCCAAAGATGCCGATTATTGGCTGGACATTCTTTATAGCAAGGTAAAACAATTGATATTTCCATTAATTCAATTGCGCGATGCATCATTTCTAAGAGTAACACGTCAAATATTCAGTGCGCGGATATGCCGGATACAGAACTGTTCGAGCTTATATCGGAAAACAAATCTATGTCTCGAAAATTGGAAGAGTATGGAACTCAAAAATCATCATCGATCTCCACTGCCAAAAGACTAGCAGAATTTTTGGGCGATCAAATGGTTAAAGATGCTGGCCTAGCTTGTAAATATATCATTGCAAATAAACCTCAAGGCGCACCGGTTACAGAACGGTATTTATTATATTCTCTTAGAAATAATATTATAAATACATCACTGCAGTTTATGCATGTTCCGAAAATAATTTCAGTGCAATACCACTGGCTATTTTCCAATCGGAACCGACTATAAAAAGACATTATTTACGTAAATGGTTGAAAGATCCTAGCTTCCAAAACGATGATATAAGGCAGATATTAGATTGGAATTACTATATCGAGAGACTTGGAAATACTATACAAAAAATCATTACTATACCAGCGGCACTGCAGGGGGTAAGAACAATTATTTATTTACCAAATCAAGGAAGAGAGATAAGAATATAATAATGTCATAACGTGTTAGCTCTCGAATCCGGTTCCCCGTGTAAAACATCCAGATTGGTTGCACAAAAAGGTGATAGAGAAAAGCGCAACGCACAAGCAGAAAAAGATCACAGATATGTTTTCCGCTGCACCAAGAGAAATAATTAATGATAACGACGACCTAGAATCTTCGGATCCTCCTGACATCGAGGATATGGCTGGATCGAGCACGTTCAAAAAACCATTACCGGTGGTTCATAAGAGAAAGAGGCAAAGTTCGCAGGAGGATGAAGCGGAAAATAAAAAAAGTTGGAGGGAAGTTTTGGGCCCACCACCGCCTATGGGAACCACTATAGTATAGCTTCATTTAATTCGATTAGTTATAAATATCTATATTCGTACTAACATCAACCATATAATCTTATTTGATTTGCTTTCTATTAAAGGAAGAGAGATTGAAGTGGCTCGAATTCCACAAGAAGAAGTGGGAATATCAAGCTAAACAGCGAGGAAAACATCAAAAAAATAAAAAGAGTAAAACAGTTGCGAGTGATAATGGAGGAAGTTGGGGAGTTACGAGAAGCGGGAATTCATCTACGTTGGGAGGCTTTTTGAGACGCACTCAAAAGAAGTTGTTTACTACCCCTTGGCAAGTAGTTCAAGTAAGTTTCAGTGATTTTCCTTGTTTATTGTGTTTGTTACTTTAAACTGATAATGAACTATTACAATTGTTAAACCAGATAACACCAACAAACGAACCAGGTCTGTTCCGATTATGGGCGTTCGTGGATCAGGAATTGCATCAATTGCGTCTAATTGTGCCTCGAATATTTTATGTAAATACTCGCAAAGCAAAGCCTGACCCTGAACCCGGCAAGAAAGTATCATGGACGAAGAGTCCCAAGATTTTACCGAGATCTCGGCCTGTATATAATCTCTATAAGTATACTGTACCCGAATCTCAGTATCAAATACACAGTCAGTAAGTTGCACTTCTTAAAGAACTTGTTACCGTCACTTTTCATCAATATTTATTACTACCATCAATTTTCAGAGAACTATTAGAAGATGTTAGCAAACCGGACATCGAAGGAATTTACGAGACACAAATGTCACTGGAATTTAGAGCAATTCTACAATTAGGATGTATCTGTACCGTCGATTCGAAAACAGGGAGAACTATGGCTGAAGGTGCAGATACCTTTGCTTTGGACCAATTGGAATTTAAAAGCATTGCCATCCAACCATATCTCAAACAAGTATTAACAACATTTTTATTCTATACAATTTAAACAGGTGTATAGATAGGAATTTTTAACCATTGTTTTATTACAGGTAGAGGTAATAAATTATATTTTCCTGTACCATCATTGGAGTGCGAATCATCAAAGGGCATTGTGGGGTCTCTTCTTAAGTCCAAGTAAGAGAGCTCACATATACGTTTTGGACAAAGTGTCGGCTAATCAAATGCCTAACATGAACACGTTATATGCGCAAGAACGGGAGTTAGCGTAAGATTTCAAATGTTGCTTATAATAATATCACTAATTTTATAAAGTAACTTAATTTGCCTTACGGAATAACTATGTCACAGGATGTCAAACACTGGAGCAGAAAAAGTGCGCAAACTCCCAGAAACAATGCAATTCACGACGAGATTCGAAACAAGCATGCAGCAAGTCTCTCGAACTTTACAAGCAGCTGTGACGGCTTATAAAAATGAGGGAAATGGTGCAACGATAATCGTCGTTCAAACTGCGTTAGGTGCTACTAAATCTTGTATTTCACGTCGGAAAACAATATTTTATATTACCCTATATTTTTGAAGATATTTTATACCCGGCTTTGATTTATTTCAGATAAACAATCATTATTTACTCAAATGCCGGTGCTTAACGAATTTCCATCGATTTGTACTCACGTGCAAGATGTTGACAATTTGTACAGTACGATCGAATGGCAGAAAGCCGGCGCGAAGATAATGGTAAGACATTACTTGAAAAGTCAGCAAATAATTGAATTAATGGCGGAACAATGCCGATTCTTCCATGCGCCTATTGGAAACATACCGGCGGATCCAACTCTTTTTGGCGCTGATTTATTTTATGCTCGACATTTACAAAAAAATAATTTCGTACTGTGGTGTTCGCCAACTGAAAAACCTGATTTAGGAGGAAGCGAGAACGATGACAATAGGTCTGTTTTTCATACATATCAAAATATTAAATAATAATAATAATTTGCATATTATATTAAATCATTTTCAGATTGTTGACGGACTTCGAGGAAAGTGCACATTGCGCTGCAAATAATTGCGGAACATATTCAAGTGTATGTATTGAGTTGGACATAGAAAGTTTAGCAGTTAATACTTTGTTACAATATCATCATATTCACGATATCGATGGTACCAGTTCGTTCGTTGCGTTTCATAATCAGCCGACTACATCGGTTCAAGTAAGTTCAAAATTCTTCTACATCCTTTAAATCTTTCCACCGTATTATTAATGATACGCAAAATTATGGAATAATTTCATACGTGAACATATTTATATTTATAATAGGAAATGGCGACAGGTGATGCGATGCCATCCTCAATTCCCAGCTACGATGAAACCGCATTGTGTAGCCCCGCATTTAAAGCTTTAAGAACTATGGTGAATGCATGGTTGATGGATGTATCGGTTTACAAAAATGTCTTCGCGGATTACCAGATAATTCACTTTTATCGGTAACTCTTTATTACTCTACGCAGTAGGATATACACGGAAAATAATATTAAACTAATATTAAATACTTTTTCAGCTGGTTACGATCATCAAATGCTTTGTTATACGATCCAGCGTTGCGGAGAACCCTCCATACTTACATGAAAAAATTGTTCATACAATTAATGGCCGAATTCAAAACGCTAGGATCCATTATAGTTTTCGCGAATTTCAATAAGATTATAGTGTGCACTAAGAAGAGGACAGTTGCCGATGCATTCGGATATATGGAATTTGTTGTACAAACGATACGAAACAAGGAAATATTCCACAGCATCGAGATATCGTTTCAACAATGCTGGGAGTATTTGATATGGCTCGATCTGGTATATAAGAGTTTTATGTGTATTATAATTGTAATTTAAAATTATTATAATTGTAGAATTATTTTTCTAGCATAACTACGCAGGTGTAAGGGGAAAAATACCGCAGGAGTTGGAAGAAGACGAGGATGGTATGAATGCCGACGAGGATGAAAATGAGGACGAACCTCAGGTATTTTTTCGTATTACAAAAGATTATTTTAAATATAAAACTTTTTATTATTCGTTCATTTCATAATAGTGCGAGATCATAATGAACTGGAACTTGAAAGAATGTCTCCCGAAGGAGGCGGGTTGTCGAGCAAGCTTTAATGCGGTGGTAGCAGGATATATAAACGCGATTTACGAATACATGGCTGAAAATGATCCAGGAAATGTAACAATAAAACCGAGGCGAAGACGGGGTAGTTTAAGTCAAACATTAACGCTTGGATTGGGTTCGTTAGAAAATACTGCCGAGTTTGCAAAGAAACTTATATCGGGAGAACTTTCGCAAAATTTATTCCCGTAAATATTCTTATTATATTAGTAACAAGATGATACTGAATCGAATCACTTATAGTTTTCCGTCATTTTAGCATAATACAAAAGGTGTATAAGAAATTACCGGAAAAAATATTAACCATTCAGGAATATCCAAACCTCGATCTAGACGGTCAAGAAAGTAAAAAGATTAATCCTGCCTTGGAATTAATAAAAGCGGTCTGCAAGGTACTTACATGTTTCGAAAAAGCATTAACACTGAATCAGTGTCTCCGTAAATGTTATACAAAAATAACAATTTGACATTAATTTAAGGTGTTATCATTGGATAAGGAGGTTGAAAATGAAGTGTACAACTTACAAACTAATTTGTTACGACTAATTAGAGTCGGAAGTTTTAGCGATGTAGTTGAATGGAAAGATCCTTGTATTTCACTTATAATACCAGAAGTGATATGTAAGGCGTGTAATCACACGCGTGATATTGATCTTTGCAAAGATAATTATTACGTCGTCGAAGACAATAAGTACGTAAAATTACCTAGCCACATAAATCCGCGTAGTTTGCTAATTCTATAACTGTTTGAATACGTTATTTCCGCAGATATATATGGAAATGCGCACTCTGCGAGACTGCGTACGACAATGCAGAAATTGAATTTTCATTAATCGACGTATTTAGTCGAAAAAGTATGGGATACATATTGCAAGATTTACAATGCAAAAAGTGTAAGGAAATCAAAAGAGAAAATATGAACGAGCTGTGCTCGTGTTCCGGCGAGTTTAAAACTCTTGTACCTATGGAAGAAATAATGAAATTTCTAAAAATATGCAAGTCTGTTGCTAGAAAATGCAACATGGAAATATTAGCGGAAGTTATCGAAAATACGAGACTCGTAAATTAAATGTGATAATTAGTTTCTAAATCATTACATCTTTATATAACAAGAACAGAGTATTATTTATTATGAATTCTGCCATGCTTCCAACACCATTGGATTTCCAAAGCATTATTAAGGGTAATAAACAAATTGATTTCACGTATGTTTATAATATGTATGTATTTTTTACATTTTTATATCTATTGTTTAAGAGTAACAGAGATGAGTACAACAATGTTCTAATTATGTATTTGGATGTACAATTACATTAACGCATTCACTCACTGTCCCCCTTTCACTACTGGATCTGAAAGTAAAATTTGCATTTGTTCTTTCACATGTACAGGATTTTTTTCTCTTCACCGATCTAACACAGTGCAAATTTTGTTGCTACTGACTTTTATACGTGAAAGACAATACGTACCAGTAAATTTAAATTGGGGGAACTTTGTCATATCTACACCAGGTCCACCACCATATTGCCTAGCAACCCTGTCAAGCTCGGATAACTTTTCTTTTTCGATTTCGGGAGTAGGGTCAACTAATTTGCCATTGCTAAGTTAAGAAGTTTAAAAAAACGTTCGTAATCAATTTACCATGGCCCTATCTCCTTACAAAAAATCTCAAGCATTCAAATTAGCAACATTTTCAAACAATGCAGATAGTTTACTCACGCGCTCTTTGATTTATATTCGCGAATTTTATCCAAAAAGATCTGTTGGATGGGATCAGATGCCTTTTGCAATGCTGGCACGACAATGCCAAAATTGCGTTTGACGATCTTTTGGGTACTCACAGCGAGCCGTGACATTTCTAAATACAAATAATTTCCAACGTCACAACTCGCTTAAATTATAATATTTGTTGAATATATAGATAATGATATTATTTAAATTCCAGACAAGTGCAACTAATGGAATAATGCTTTGAAGCCTCTGTTCCGAATGAGTGCTTTGCAATTACTCTTTGTTACACTCAGAACGAATTTCTAACGTTACAACTGTGTATATTATTAACATTTTTTTATTATTACATAAGTATTTGATAAAAATGAAGAACTTGGGCCAAACTGTTCATTAGAATCTGTATTAAGGCACAAGAGTAAGATGGAACCTACCAATTATTTGGAATAGCACCAGTTCGTAAAATTACACGTTTAGATGCGCAAATAGAAGGTAAATCTCATAAATTTGCCGGATTTCTCTTACGTAATGGCCGCTTTACGATACCTGAATAGGTTATATATGTTTTTCTAGTTGTACGCTACCAGAACGAACATTATCGGGAAGATGCGTAAGAATTTTCTAAGATTAAATTGCGCTTGGTTTGAATACCATTTAATATTAATTAACTTAAATTACTCACTTTTTGTTTGGCGTATACGACTTTTGGCACGAACTTGTCGATAAGAACCACCTTAAAGCA
The DNA here is from genome assembly GCA_910591585.2 of Nysson spinosus. Taxonomy (NCBI): domain Eukaryota; kingdom Metazoa; phylum Arthropoda; class Insecta; order Hymenoptera; family Crabronidae; genus Nysson; species Nysson spinosus. Next base: position 17,039,157 of record OU342830.1, read on the forward strand.
TGCAAAATTTATAGAGCTACCTACTCCTTTTCGGCGGTGCCATAATGCACGAAATCACCAATCGTCGTAGATACGACTATTTTGTTCCCCTCGGCCAAAATTTGAAAAAGGA